>OY998176.1:92951914-93526914 GCA_963921935.1 Galeruca laticollis
TTGAAGAACAGCTTAATTATATTAATTTAGTTGGGTGCAAGCCTGATGTCTTAGATGTCCTCTTCTATCACGATGGATATCCGTTAATGCCAGTATCTGTAAATATGTTGCTCTTTTGTTGGTTACCAATATCGCCATCAGTATCATACGCCCCTCTAAATATTTTGGGTGATTCATAATGAAATTCGGAAATACAAGATTCCTGATATTTTGTTTCAAAGAGTACTGTTTGATACCAAAAATGTCAAACGTATAACGGTGGTGCATGGTCTGGTGCCTCTGTGGTGTATGTGTGCTAACCCTATGATGTGTGTCTGCTGTCCCTCTGCTTGAGTTGTAAAGTTGGCTCTTGTTTCACCGCAACTATAATAAAAATGACATTCAGTGCATGACAAAGTTGTGAAATCATTGCTTCATTTTGTTGTTTTCTTGGAAAATAATTCATATAAACCGAGTGTCGCAGTAAATTTGTTAGTACTAGCACTGTCAAACAGACTTCTGATGTGAGTCTGGGGTGTGTTTGTTATCCCTTCTGTTACCCCTCTGCTATCTATCTGATAGACTTCTGATGTGTGTTATCCGTTTAATAATATAATGAGTCACATCATATTTTACTATAGTGTAGTCGTACGAGCAACAAATCTCAAGCATGCAAACGCTTTGAGTGTCCTCTGTTGTCGAATAAAGTGGATTTGCTGTCATTGTCGTTGTCGTTCTAGTAACATCCTGTATGTGGAAATAATCTACCAATGCGGTTTGTTCGATGAAAATTTGAGCAATAATAGCGGAGATTCATTGTAACGTCCTTATCTTTATATACCCTGTGGCATCTTTTATGAAAAAATACGGTATCTTTATGACTACACCCTGTATAAAATCGCATCTTTTTATGACTACACTCTGTATATATGAACATCACATCTTTTTGACTACACCTGTATATAAAGAAAAATGGTATGTTTTATGACCACACCCTGTATAAAAAATGTGGTATCTGTATGTACGATGATGGTTTCTCAGTATCATATTCAGACATATATTTGTTATAATTTACGTAGACATCCCGCTCAAAATACTACTAAACTGTGTGTGTCATTAACTTTTATATCTACATATTTCTACAGTCTTAATAATTACAAACACCCCATGTATATATCAATTTTAATCATAACATGCCTCGTATATTTTACGTAGATATTCCCCGCAGAATAATAATAGGGATGCAAATATCTTTTAACACCCTGTATTGAAAAAATATTCGTATACTGTAATGAACCTAATTTATGTATCATACAGCGGACTATTTAATATAGAAACATTAATAATCTTTATGGTCTAAGCTCAACGTCTTGTCGGCTTCTCAAATCAACCACTATACAGAATATTGTCATTCAAATATTTTAATGCGTTCCCTACCTGTATCCCAATGAAAGAATGCAGTTGGATTTTACCAAGAATGATTACAATGGGGCATATTTCAACTATACTGAATTTTATCCTAGCTATATGAATTCGACACAGAAGCGTCCTCTGTTGGATTATTCCTCATTCAAGAAGCGTGCATTGTTTGTTATCGATTGCTCGAAGCAAGAAGAAAGCATGAAGGCACTTTATTGCATCATAATACACGATTGTGTAATGGAGTATTTCCCTCTCACCGAAATTGTCAAGAATTTAAACTAGAATGTTCTGCTGTTATACATAACGATTTAAATTTACGTTCAACAATTTTCAATAGAATTTTAATTATTAAAACAAATATGGATGCTAATATTATACATGATAATGAAAAAGTTCATACGTTAAGATCGCGTTGAAATCCGATAATATATGAGACACCTCGGTGTACAGCTTTTAGTGCGTGTGTAGAGGACAAATGGCATTTTTTATGATCACACCCTGTATAAAAAATGCAGTATCTTTATGACTATACTCTGTGTAAAATCACATCTTTTATGACTAAACCTGTATATAAAGAAAATGCGCAAGGATGCTTTGTATATTATTGTGATAAAAATGCACTTTCACACTCTTTTGTTGATCGAAGCCATCGCTTTTCATTCTGAAATTTAGAAGTCCCAATCAAAATCCTTGAGATTGTCACTAAAAATAATATGTGATTTTTCTATGATTACCTACTTATGAAGGATTCTGAATATAGTCAACTGCTTGACGCATTGTTTTTGATTCACATGTTCTAGTTACTAAAACGATATTGGTACAAAGGAGTATTGGAGAAAATTACATCGTATGGTGAAATCAGACTCTCTGTATCTTATACAGTTAGATTTCAAAACTAAAATATATTGGAACCCTTATGGCGGAGATGTAACGGCGTAGGCTGGGAACGATGAGGTCCCGGGTTCGAATCTCACTCAAGGCAAACATTTTTTTCGATTAAGTGATGCACAAACGGATAAAAAATGGACGACACATACAGAAAAATAGAAATCTGTAATCTACTGGAATAAAAATTGATTAAAAAAAGAAATCTGCCGACTGGAAAATGGACGACATCTAAGAAATCTGTAATCGCCGACAGCGACACCAGCGCCACCGTCGACTAGCGGACGTTTTTCGAAGTAGTGGGTTAGAACCCGCTTAGTATATCTATAATCTAAAATAATTTATCATTCATGTCATTCCTGTTTCGTCTTTGTACAGGATTACTTTTTAACGTCATTTTTGATACTGCACCAGTTTCATTGAATATTTTATTTACCGTACCCCAGCTAATACGAGGACGATCTGGATGTCTCTCATTAAATACTCTACAAACCTCTCTAGCACTTCTAACGTCATCTCCCGAAAAGCGTACAATTTCAATTTTCTCTCTCACGCTCAATATTGCAGCCATGATACAAAATAATCCGAAGAACTGTAAGGTGAATATTGTTGACAATAGTACACTTAAATTTTTCACAAGTGTCAAACTGTAATATCATTTCCCTGGCAACTAAGATTTAAATTGAAAAATCTATTAGGTCTCAGTTTTAGTTTTTTTGCGTGAAAATTTGAATGTAATTCCGTTATTTTCATTAAAAATATTTATGCTATTTGTTTTTTTTTCATATGGTGCCATTTTATTGTTGAAATCATGAAAAAAAATATTCTCATGGCTATATCTGTTGATATAGTGTGTTTTTGTGACTGATAGCTGTGTGAGTTTTCGAATTTTTGAATTGCCATAACTTTGTTATTAATGAATATTTTTTCATGAAATTTTGTTCACACCTGTTTAGAGGCACTCTGAATCCAGTAGCATAGTGATTTTTTTGATAAAAAAATCGCTAATACAAAATCCCGATTTTCGACTAAGAAAAAATATCGTAGTATGCTCTGAAAATTGGAATAAACATTTCCAATTTTGTCCCAAGGTAGACCTTTTAGTACTTGACATTCCAAAAAAAAATTATTAATTTCGGTTCACAACTTCAAATTTTAAAAATGGGTCACACTATATATATATATATATATATATATATATATATATATATAGTGTGACCCATTTTTAATGGAAACACCCATTAACCTAAAACTGAAAAAAATTGTTCGTAAATCTTACGTGACAATATAACAATAACTACCAATATATAATATGTACTTATTTATCTATCCTATATTTTGTGGTTTAATTACCAACCTTTTTACAATCAGGACAGAGTTGATATGTATATTGACGGCACATGTAGTTTAAAGCTGTTGTTTACGCCTTTCACGTCTCTAAGATATTGTAACTGGCATTAACATTTAAGTGTTTTTTGATGAAGTCCACCAGAAATTGTCGCATGTGGCGTCATTAGGTCGAGCCAGATGTTATTTCACCACCCATGTTAAGGGTCTCTGTTGAACCGTATTTTTGTATAAACATTCTCATTCTGACTATAGGCTATATATATATATACATATATATATATATATATATATATATATATATATATATATATATATATTATATACATATAACCGATAGAACGTCGGAAAAGAGGAAAAGCGAAAACCACTTGGAAACAGGGCGTGGTTAAAGCCATGAGTGCTAGAAACCTGCAAGAAGCGGAATGGGACGACAGGAAAAGATGGAGGCAAGGAAGCGTCGGACAAGGTCGAAAAACATTCTAGACCTGTCAATATATATATATATATATATATATATATATATATATATATATATATATATATATATATATATATATATATATATTTATTAACATAGAGAGAAACCTGCAACACTCTGTATACTAAAATATGGAATGAAAGACTACACACTGTAAGCAAATAATAAATTTTAGAATTTGAATTTTCTTTTTAAATTGTCTGAAATGGAGACAATCTGTATTATTCATATTTAAATAGAGAAAGAAGACAAGAGTCAAACTGTAGAATTATGGAGGAAATTTTAAATACACTTTGTAAATACATGTGTGAAATATATAACATGATTTTAACATTTGAGAGAGAGAATTTTTGAACGTTGTTTCATATGAATTATAACAATCTATTTCTCACATTGTAAAAGTAAAAAATATTATGATTTGTCTTAAAAAGTAATAATTAGATATTGAAAGAAGCTTTCTGATAAGATTATGTAATTATTTAATATATGTTAAGGTAAAAAGTCAAATAATAATATTAAGTTTATAAAGCGTGACATTTGTGAAATGAATTGTCATTCCGTATAGATTTAATTGAAATAAAAAGAACTGTCATTTATTAATATTTTGGAATACAATTTAAAGGGAGTAGTATATGGGTTTGTATCATTTAGAGACTTCAAACAGAATGTCCTAGAAAGATAGATGGACAATTCATAACTTGAAGTGAAACTTATCAACAAAAATTTTTATAGCAAATTTTGATTGGTGGAATACATTTGAAATATTTTCATCCGCGACAAGCAGATTCATGATTGAAAAATTGAATAAAACAATTTTTTGATAATGTACACTATTCACTAAGTAGAATTTATTTTTGGTGAGAAGAAAAATTTTGAGAAAAATAATTCAAACTCTTTAAAAAGCAACATTTTTGGAATGGTAATTATAAAAAAGTAATGCATTATTCTTAAAAGCAACTCAGCAATTTGATTAATCAAGTAGGTAAACATAATTTTAACAAGAAAGTTGGTAAATATAATAGAGTACTGACCGTAAAATTTATCAATATAACCAAGTAAAATATTATATTGTGGAAATGGTGTCTCCACAATACATTTCAGAAAGGACTGGATTATGGAATTCGTCTAAAATGTATTGATGTGGACGAAAAATAGTATCAATTTTTGATATTACCCAAGCTGGACGGATTGTTTGGTTTTCCAGGAGGTAACCTACAATAAAAAAAAACCAATCGTTGAAGTGTATTAGAACGGAACAGGGAACAGGTATTTGAAACTATTTCATTTATATATAAAAAGATCGAATGAACTTACTTGTTTTGTGCAAAGAATTGGACTTTGATATTTCATACATTTTTATCAGCATTGTTTTCGCCATTTTGTGTCATGTACAGTTTGTGACGGAATTCGTTTCCTAATTTGTATATAATGTTGCCTATTTTGTAATCACATATAAAAATAATATTTCATCTGAGTGTATAGTTTGTTGAATGAATAATCATCATAGATAGTTTGTTTTCATAAGTTTTTGTTGAAGAATGATGTATTTGTTTTCAAAATATTAAATAACGTTTTTTTCACTTGAAAAACTTTTTGAAATTATATTGTTGAGATTTTTCATTTCTTGGTGATTGCTCCATCTATATTCAGCAGTTGGCAGTATTGACCCGACGTCTTTAAATCGTGGAGGGGTTCGAAATCAAACATACAGGACCGTCTCTAGAATTTATTAAGAAATAAAAAGCAAGTATTTTTTTGATTAACAAATTTTTTTTATTTATATGTAAGGATTTTATTCAACCTTGGCGCTCATATTTGAAATTCAAATTGTTTCGTTTTTTAACATTTGAACCCTACTTTGAGATTGTGGTGTCTTTCATGCAAAGGTATAATTATTTTATAACCTATTTTGAAAATTTTTAATATACCGGGCAAACAAAAACTAACATTAAATATCAACTAAACTAAAATAAAAATAATAAAGGTACCACAGGAATACCAATCCACAATAATATATATATATATATATATATATATATATATATATATATTTATATATTTATATATTTATATATTTATATATGTATAAAATGAATATAATTTCATAAACTACGAGGTGTCTATATGAAACATAAATTTCGATTTTCTACTACACCTGCTTTTAGTCGATAATTCAATAATTTTGACGTATTGTCGTGACAGTTCTTCGAAGGGAGAAATACCTACATGCCTGGCTAATACCACGCAGAATATTGTATTCCATCCCCTTCGAAAACCGTGACGTCGATCGGCCATTTTGCCGATACGGACAACTGTGGTGATTCGCAACTGATATTGGAAGGTTATAGTACACTGACGCATTTCGACCTTCTTGGATCTCTTCAAAAGTACCGTAATACCTGCCAGTTCAGAGTCACTAATCCGAACTGAAGATTACCTCCTCCGACAACTTCT
This sequence comes from Galeruca laticollis, assembly GCA_963921935.1. Lineage (NCBI taxonomy): Eukaryota > Metazoa > Arthropoda > Insecta > Coleoptera > Chrysomelidae > Galeruca > Galeruca laticollis. The sequence continues at coordinate 92,958,483 of OY998176.1, forward strand.
ACTTGGCACGTGTAGTTACACAAGCGAGAAGTAGTCAGCTGGCGCCATCTCCACTTTCAGATGCGATTCAACACCTCAGATAAGTGCGACCGTATTAGTCGTATGAAATAAAATGAATATAATTTCATGAAATACAAGGTCTATATGAAACATGAATTTAGATTTTCTATTACACCTGCTTTTAGTCCAAATTTCAATAATTTCGACGTATTGGCCTGACCGTTCTTCGAAGGGAAAAACAACTACATTCCTGGCCAATACCACGCAGAATATTGAATTACATCCCCTTCGAAAACCGTGACGTCGATCAGCCATTTTTCCGATACGGGCATCTGTGGTGATTCGCAACTGATAGCGGAAGGGCATAGTACACTGACGCGTTTCGACCTTCTTGGGTCTCTTCAAGAGTGCCGTAATGCCTTCCAGTTCAGAGTCTTTAATCCGAACTGAAGATTACGTCCTCTGACAATTTCTACTTGGCTCGTGTAGTTACACAAGCGAGAAGTAGTCAGTTGGCGCCATCTTCACTTTCAGTTGCGAACCAACACCTCAGATAAATGCGACCGTATTAGTCGTATGCAATAAAATGAAAACAATTTCATAAAATACGAGGTGCCTATATGAAACATGAATCTCGACTTTCCACTACACCTGCTTTTAGTCGAAATTTCCATAATTTCGACAATTTGGCCTGACCGTTCTTGTGAAGTTAAGATGGCGCCAGCTGACTACTTCTCGCTTGTGTAACTACACGAGCCAAGTAGAAGTTGTCGGAGGACGTAATCTTCAGTTCGGATTAGAGACTCTGAACTGGAAGGCATTACGGCACTCTGGAAAAGACCCAAGAAGGTCGAAACGCGTCAGTGTACTATGTCCTTCCGCTATCAGTTGCGAATCACCACAGATGGCCGTATCGGCAAAATGGCCGATCGACGTCACGGTTTTCGAAGTGGATGTAATTAAATATTCTGCGTGGTACTAGCCAGGAATGTAGCTGTTTTTCCCTTCGAAGACCGGTCAGGCCAATACGTCGACAAAAAACAGGAGTAATAGAAAATCGAAATTTGTGTTATATATATATATATATATATATATATATATATATATATATATATATATATATATATATTATAATAATATAAATAAAGATAGAAACACTGGTGTAAAACAGATTAGTTGGAAACTGATTAGAAATTAAAACATTAGACTATATTTTATTAGAATCATAAATACGAGACATTAAAATTGCTCATATTAACTAAAAAAGTAATACAACTTATGTATATAATTAATAATTTGAGAAGACTCACATAGAATTGACAAAAGAAACATTACCTTGATCATATATCCAAAAGCCATAGAGTAAATATCGTCCATCGTATTAAATACCTCATGTCGGAAAAAACGATGAACATATAATCTAGAAAGAAACATGAATTAATAAATATTCGAAATAAAAAGGATATTGTCCAATATTATAACGCATTTTTTACTAGAAACATATGGGTTAGAATATTTAACGCTGTAATACCAATACGCTTAGCGACATACGCTAGCGACAAAATATAGATGTCAATATGTATCAGCGACAAACGTTGAAAGTAGAGTAATTTCATAGATGAAATGAATAGAAATTAATTAATGTGTTTAATCGAATATAATGAACATAAATAATTAGATTAAGGAATATTAATAAATGTTTTAAAAGAATTTATGTTGATGGCTGAACACAATTGCTAATTATAATAAGAAAATTGAACTGAACATTGATATTAAAGACTATTGTATATCGCCTAAGAAAAACTATTCGTCCCATAATAACAAGATGAACTTCAATATTGAATAAACAATTTTTAGTGAGACTCATTTTTTGTATGTAGGTAAAGATATTAGAATGTAAAGTGAAATCATAATTTTGAGTGCGTTAAAAAAGAAAACGGTGATTTGTTTATGTGACATGACAGAAGGAACTTTCAAACAACAACAAGTGTAACAAACATTTTTGAATATAGTGAGCTGAATTAAACAAAAGACTGATTGTTGATTGTTGAAAAGAGTTGAAGAAAAAGAGTCGGTGGCTTGGCTTCGTTTCTAGAAGGTTGGGTTTTGAAGTGCTCCAGAAATTTTAAGAAATTATCCTCAAAATGAGGATAAAAACATAGCAAACTATTGATAAAACATGCACATGTACTTACACAATGATTGTAGCTGATTTTCCAGAGTGAAAATCATATTTTCACATATTTATTCAACTGTAAACTTCGGAAGCTGCTTTCCAGAGTCCCGAGAGACAGATCCTGGTTCCTGAACACAAGGTCAGTGTATTGTTGTACAACAAGAGTTATAAAAAACTCATTAACGTCAATCAAATGTTTTCTTTAAAATCTCATGAGTAAAATAAACTTTAAAATAATGATCGATCTGAAAAAGAATTAAAATTAGAGACTCAATATAGCTATATTATTAAATAATTCTAAATGATGAATGGCCAATCTAAAGAAATAAAATTTAATACTTACGCATTTCTCAAATAAGAAACTTAAGAAAGATACATCCAACTTTTTTATGTAACATTTAAACTCTATGTATATAAATTTCATAACTATTTCTTGTACCATATTATTTGTATTTCTGTATGTATAAATCTCCCAGCATAAATTCTTTTAACTTGTATATAATTTGAAACATGTTCTATAACACAGCATAGAAGCTCGCTGTGAAACTGAACAGACCCGACGCGTCTATCAAATGTTTACTCTAGCGCATCGTTACCTCATGTTCTTGAGCATGCGCACAGAACGCCACACATAAGAATAAAATCAATAATTTCATTTGACCCATACATGGGCGTCGCATAAAATTTTTATAAATAAAATTAAAATATTGTTTTCAAGTAAAATGTTTCTTTATTTATTTATCAACTGAATTTATTCACAACCGTAAGAACCCAGATAACAGAAATAATCTCATACTCGATACATACATAAAAATTCATTACAATAATTTCGTCCCAACGTAGTGGGCTATTCAAATATCCTATTAATTATATCATTATTATAACATAAATAATATTAAATGTTATAATATATATATATATATATATATATATATATAAAACCAGAATAGTTATAAAGTTATCGGGAATAAGCCTTCTCAGGAATAAGTAAACTCTTTTTACTTTATGTTGAAAGCTTTCGAAATTTCTTTATTTCTTAATCAGTCAACTACAACCGATTCATGTTCTGGGTTGTATGATTCCCTCATCAGACGATCATAGCAATTGATAGTGAGAGGATTAACCGAGTGTGTTCTGTACTGATGTTTTTTTTTTTTGACCATGCAACACAGTTGTTTTTAATCACTTCCTCTTTTGTTGTGAACTAATTTTTAAGTTAAGAGTCATTAACTAACTTTTTCATTTCACAAGGCCGTCTTCTTTTTGTTTTTCAAAAAAGAATAACATTCATTGACAAAATTCATTTAATTCTTTTTGGGTGCTGTAAACGACGACACATTTGACATTTTACTGTTTTAAAAACATTAAGAAGTGAGTGGTTTTCTGTGCAATGGTATCCTTTGGAAAAGAAATTATTTAAGGATTAACCTCGATTACTTGTAAGTAATAAATTTAAATTTAATATTTTTGCCTATTTAACTAGTTGTATACATCTTTGTAGTTGACTGATGAAGAAATAAAGAAATTTCGAAAGCTTTCAACATAAAGTAAAAAGAGTTTACTTATTCCTGAGAAGGCTTATTCCCGATAACTTTATAACTATTCTGGTTTTAACTAGTTCAAGCCGACTACCTTTTACTCGCTCTATATATATATATATATATATATATATATATATATATATATATATATATGAGGTTTAATGAGATTTGTGGCTAATGATATCTAGAAAAAACCTCACATGGATTGATATGGAATAACACAATTACCAAAGAAAACAAAAAATACAATTGTTACGAAACTAAACACTGTAGTTATCCCTGAAGCCGACTCTGTTCTAAATCGATATCTAAAATTGAAATTGAAGTTGAGTTGAGTTGAAGAATTGTGGAGAAAAAAGCGGCGAACTCATAATGGCAAAATGCCGTAAAAGAGATGTGTTCATTTTTTCATTACCCTCAAAATAAAGTGAAACTCCACAGAAATTTGGCGCTAATCGTCCCCTGGAGATATTCTGCAATGTATCAAATTTCCAAACTATCTTAATATGTAAATTTATGGCCCTTTGGTAATCCCTAATTTTCAAATTTTTTCATTCACTCGTTTGAAACTTATGGCTCTGTTCTGGACAATTGGGAAACCCTGTATTTGAAACTCATTTTCCAAGTATTACATTTTGTTGTATCATGTAAAAATAACGAATACACCAAATGAAAAGCCTTTGTTACCAAATTTTCTCAAGAAAAACGTGGAAATATTAATAACATAATACTCGCTTGTTGTGTATTTTCTTCCAATGATTCTTTGAAACAAAGCACATAAAAGTTGTTGTCCCAATCCGAAAACAAGCGTCAACTCAAAATCTTTGTTGAAGTCGTTATTTTCATTTTCTTTGTTAATGGTTTCCGTTTCGTAATATCGAAATCATATCTTCTGATCTCATTCGCAATATTCTTGTTTGCCTTTGACCGTTCACAAGAATATACACTTTGTGACATAGTTCAAAGACATTTTCGCCGCTCTGATATTGTGTTTTACCGAAATCGCGGCCAACCCGATTTATTTTCCAATAGTCGCGGAAGGTCCACTTTATCGCCTTTGGCGGTACTTACTATATCATATAATGGAATCAAAAATGTGTGCTATGTGAAAGATACGAGTTAAAAGCGTTTTTCGGTAGAAATAAAGTTGGCCACCGTCGGCAAGATTAACGTCGAGATAACTACAATTTTGATCAATTCCCGAAATTCGATTATTCATGATGTATCATTGTTTGATGATTGGGTATATTATGGCAATATAGAGCGCCTAATCAGCCTTCGGTGGAAGGAAATAAGGGAGTCCATGGCAAGATGATACATTTTCTGGTTTAAAATTTTTGCAAATTAGTCTTGAATTTTGAAAATTCAGTAAAATATGGATTAATATATACATTTTACTATGCGAAATTGTGAGATTCGGGAAAAAATCCCAGTGAAAACATATTGAGTTAAATAGGGCAAAGTGTCTCAATGCTCCGCAGTCTGGGGCACATTGCTACTGATATGGGGTAAGATGATACAATAAGAATGAACTTGAACAGAATCTATTCTATTATACAAAAGCAATAATTATTAATCTGAGTTATAGAAACACATCACTTCTCCTCGTCTTCTGAACGTTCCTCGCCGGATCCGCAGTTAATACCCACGTATGTGGAACTGTCATATACACAGTCTAGATGAGCCACTTACCACACGATATGCATTTGATCAATTGTGTCCCTGGTTTTGATGCTGAATATGGCTCGAGACGTATTAAACATACAAGCAATCTCCTTTCGTGCTTGTTTCATCACCTTTTTCTCTGCATGTCATGGTACTCTTTTTTTCTTCTTTCGTGATTCTTTGGCAATATTTTATACGTTCATTTGCATTTCCACTATTCCTTTCTATCACCTTTTGACTTTCAAGACCCAATGGTTTAGGTATCCAACTGTCTTTTTACCCTACCTTATTTTTCTCTTTCCTGAGTAATTCTTGTTCAGGGGTATCCGTAAAAATGGCAGAGGTCATTTTTTGTCTACCTTCTGTCTTTTTTTTCGTTCTTCTGCTTAAGGGTATGGACGCAACTGCTCACGCCTAATAACTATTCCCTGCAATTATAGGTTCCCACTTCGTTTCCTCCCCGTCCAGAAATGTTTTCATCCCACATCATACAGAATGAATAAAATGAAGTGGTGTCGTGAATTGTCAGATTATAGGTCCATAGTTTCAACGAATAAAAGCTTTAACTGTTGTGGAGGTCAGAAGTTGGCAAACAATTCTGTAAATCAATCATTACCACTTTTTTATTTATATTATCCCTAGACTTTTTGTTGTCTTCACTTTTTAGTTTGTATCTGTTGAACGCATCAGTCAAATCTTTATCATATTCCATTTGAATATTTTGTCTTGTTTCTGGCAACGATTCCTGAAGCTTGAAATGGTCACATATGTCACATGTGTCTGTATCAAGGCTCTTGAAGGAATAATTGAATTCATAGTTAAACATTTAAGAGTATAGCCATTCTTTTGCAATCATCCCTTGTGGTTCTCCTTTTCTTGGCATTTTTCAAAATAAAGGTTTCACATTCTTGTTAAAATCAAATGATTACCCAAGTACTGTTTCTTTGTTTTTCACGAGAATAATGGGATACATATGCTGGAAATTTGTGAATGTTGTCTCTTACAATGTTCTCCTCTTTTATCAGGTGTGAGAATTCCATCTTCATTTTTAATTTTTACAGCTGTCTCAACAGTTTGTTTTGAGATGCTTAAAGTATTCTAAGAAAATTTATTGCAAATTTCCACTTTCCGACCGTCTATTTCGAAATGGTACCCCTCCATAAACTGTCGCTGGCTTCTTCTCTCACCAGTTCGTTCTCTACATCTCTGTTATGGCACTTGTTCTATATTTGATGCAATGAATTGACGCCTTGTCTGAAATGACTTTAGTGAACTCCAAAAGTGACTGTGAATATCTTGTTTTTTTTCTCACATATATTAGATTTTCATCTTAGTTTGCAGGCGACTGAATTGTTTTTGCAGCTTTTACTTTTTTTTACTGTAATACTCTAATCCACAATGTTTTCTCATTTATTGGACGTTTTTCTTCCACATTTCAGGATTTGCTTTTTGTTTTCGCGGTTTTCGTTCTTCAGCGTCGTTGTAAGTAGCAAAAGACTCGCTATTAGTTTCCTCTACGATTTCGGTATTATAGGAAGGATCAGCAATATCATCATCGCTATCGAAATCAAATGATGTTGGAGTTATGTGTACAGGTTCTTTTATGTCGCCAGTGACACATTCAACAGATTCGTCCATTATTGCATCTGCGGTAACATGTGAGGGATTCTCATTAATACGCTTGTTTCCATAAAATCTAAGGTCATTGTCTAATGAATTTTTATTTGCGAACTTTTCAGTGAGAGACGTTAAAGATTGATGTTCAGTCTCATCTCAAGTTTCATCCGATTTTTGGACAGATACTCTAACTTCTTCTGTTCCGATATTGTTATAGATGATAACATTAACATCTAAAGGCAGAACCGACAAACCAGGAGCTGAATGAGTTGGATTCTCACTAATTTCTGAAAAATGAAAAATCGGCATATATAAAAACGCGTCGGAAAACCAAATAAGTTCCAGTGTTTTTAAGAAAAACAAACATTATTTTCCAGTTTGAGACACCATGTATACCTAATAATGAATTCAGCCTCAGCCCAAGAGGAATTTATTGAAAAAAATTACGATCCTTCAAGAAAGCAGTAATTGTACACATTATTAAATATTCCATGTCCATACTAAAGCTGTGGTGAAATATTTTAAACCCACAACCAACATCCTAGAGAGCTTAATAAAGTAAAAACACAAAACACAATATCCATTAATCTGGATTAGCAGTATACATTAGATTAGATTTTAACGGGGTTACAATGCACTGATACCTGAGGTTTATTGTGCCCCCCTATAAGAGCTGTTCTGGTTACTACTACAGCTTGTCTTCTAGTTCCAGAGTTCAAATGAACTCTAGTATTTGGAACGTCTTCAACGAGGTTATATCCTTACTCTTACAAGATTCTTGTCCGAAGCATTTCTTGCGTTGGCTTGCAATGGCGAGGCACTCCAGAACTAGGTGATCCGGAGTTTTATCTTCCTCCCCACATAATCTACACTCGTCAGTTTCTGCTAGACCTATTCTCATTAGGTGCTTCTTCCTAAGGCGGCAGTGTTTTGTAAGAAAGCCCGCGAGGGCTTATTTTTATTGCGCTCCATATATTTTTTGGCTCTAGCATTATCAAAGTTCCGCAGGAACTTTTTAGAATGTTCCAACCCGGAAAGCCACCGCCCGAGTGCTTCTCTTTCGGGTTCCTCCTTCTTTCGAAACTCTTTCTTATAGCAGCATTTTCCTACACCACAAAAAGACTCCGGGCCAATGTAGGGCGTTTGTGCTCCTTCTCTGGCAAGTGTATTGGCCTCTTCATTTCCTGTGATTCCCGAGTGGCCAGGAACCCAGACTAACGAGACCCTATTATTCTTGCCTAATTCATCAAGTTTTCTTCGGTGCTCCCATGCCAACTTTGAGTCAATGATATGGGAGCTCAATGCTTTGATAGTTGCTTGATTATCAGAATAGATCGGTATGTCACATTTCTGATAGTTTCTTTCTAGGTTCATTTCCACGCATCTTTCAATCGCAAGTATTTCTGCCTGAAAGATGCTCGGGAAGGATGCTAACGATAATGAGTATCTAGTGCCAGGCCTAAATACTCTAGCGCCTGCTTCAGTGCTGGTTTTTGAACCATCCGTATACCATCTTATGGTGTATTCTTTGAGAGTTTGGGTGGTGTATTTTATTTCCCAGTCTCTCCTCGTATTTGACGTCGTAGTGAAATTCTTTTCGATACTTACTTTCTTGATCATTTCGTCACTGGGAAGATTCGCTGATGAGATGTATTTTGTTAGAGAGAACCAGGCTCCCTGATTTTTAATACTCTTATTGCCTAAACCTTGCTTAGATATTCTGAAAATTGCCTCTTAAACAGATCTTACTATCACCAGATATAGAGGTTTGAGATATGTAATGATCTCAAGTGCCGTAGTTAGACACGTTCTCATAGCTCCAGTGATGCACACACAGGCAAGCCTTTGAACTTAGTCGAGGGTCTTCCTCGTGCTGTACTGACTTGCTTTTTTATGGCAAACTATTGCTCCATGAATAATTGCTGGTCTAACAATGATAGCGTACATCCATCGCAGTATTTTTGAATTACAGCTCCACCTGTTACCAGCTCGATTTCTGCACGCCATCAAAGCTCTTATTGCTTTACTAGCAGTTATTTCAACATGCTTATTTCACAGAAGATTACTGTCTAGGGTTATCCCTAGATATTCAACTTCTGATTTTCATTCTATGATTGCCCCATTTAAGGATATGGGTTTCATGGCTGGAAGTGTTCTTTTCCGGGTAAATGGAATTACTATGGTCTTGTTTGAGTTAATGTTTAGCCCCACTGACAAATACCATTGCTCAATAATTCTGAGGCCCTTTTGTAATAAATAACACAAGGTGCTCTCGAACTTGCCTCTGACTATTAGAACTATGTCATCGGCATAGCCTATACATTCGAAGCCAAGCTCCGCTAACCTGTAGAGCAACGCATCTACTACGAAGCTCCATAGAAGGGGAGATATTACTCCCCCTTGAGGTGTACCCCGAATGGCTTCAACTGAGGTGGTTTGATTCCCCTGTGTCTCAGCTATCCTCGTCGTCAACAACTCATACATCCATTTTACAATGGTTCCATTTACTGCTCGCGTTTTTAGTGCTTCTTTGACAGACACATGTGTTGTGTTGTCAAAGGCCTCAGATATATCCAGGAATGCGCACATATCGATTTCTTTGTTGTTCAGAGTTGTCTGGATGACTTCGGTCAGTTGATACAGAGCCGTCTCAGTTGATCGGCCCGCTCTGTAGGCATGCTGACATTTGTGAAGAGGTATGTTCTCCAGCTTCTCTGTTCTTATGTAGTTATCCACTACTTTCTCCATCGTTTTGAGTAGGAACGATGTTAGACAGATGGGTCTAAAAGATCGGGGATTATAAGTCCCATCTTTTCTCCCTATTTTTGGTATGAAGGTTACCCCTGCCCTTCTCCATTTTCTAGGTATTAGACCCACTAGTAGTATACATAATATTATGTCATATAAGTAGTGAACAACAAACTAAGCATACGTTGCTTTTCTTTTGGGGAAAGCCCGTCCATTACTGAACCATCTTCTCTTTTCTTTGCCATATCTAATATTTTTTGTGCCCTGTTAGACATTTTCAAGTTTTACATTTGACATTGAAATAAATTATAATATATCACGGTTTTTATATCTCAACTATATCGACAGTCCGTACACATCGAAGAATAAGCTTCGAATGGACTTAACACATAAACAAAATTCATGATGTCTCAGACAAAAAAGGTTACTTGGGCTTGACCTAATTTACATCTATATATCAACTGAACTTGCACATATTTCAAATTTGAAAACAGCATTATATTCCTTATAAATCTATTGAGGACTTGGATTACTTTGGCTCGGACTTACAGATATATTGATCCTATTCAATATAAAAATAAACAATTGACAAATCAGTGATGAATACTTGTTAGCGTACTCTATTCATTAATATTTTGAAAATAGAAATTCATTCAAATGTACCTTCAAGACCATTTAATATAATAATTTGCTATCTAGAGCAACGCTAGACCAATTTATTAATAATTTGTTTCAAGGTTAAAGTCAAATGTAAAATAAAAATATATATCTAACCAACTGACACTAAAAATTACTAAAAAAGTGTTCAAAAAGACTTCATTGTGACACTGTAAACAATGTTATAATGAAGTCTTTTTTATACGCGAATTATGAAAAGTATGTTTGAAATTTGCTAATGTATTGATATCTAGAGCAACATATTGTCAAATAATTAAATCATTACTTTCATAAGATAAAATTGGGTTATCAAGCTCATACTTTTTTCTATTGTTATCTTCCATTTCATTTCTCAAAGAATGGAGACAACGTTTGTAAGTATCAGTTTAAAATATTTATCGAAATCCCACGGTTCGCTCGAAATCGATTCAACATACTTTTAGGTATAAGGGAAACAAAAATTTGTTTCGAAATGTATACCTAATATAATTTTATCAAATATTTACTTAATACAATTTTTTCATCGCCGAAGAAAGAAATACCCGTTCATTTCTTGAATATTAAGAGGGCTTTATGAATGAAATTCACGTATACATTGGTATGATTTTTTTCCAAGTAATTCACGTTCAAATCAAATATTTGAATGAGATGAAAATATCATATTCTTTGTTTCTTATTATTGTCAAAGCTTGTTATTAACGTTTTTGAAAATAGGATATATTTTAGATTGAAATAAACGTTTTCAAAGATTAAAACTAATCCTTAGGCTCTTATATATTCCGGAGGAGTGCTAACAAACCGAAATTTCTCCAAAAATATAGTACATCTAGATATATTGGACCCGTTGTACTGGTTCTGCTGAGCTGAAAATCAATTGGTTTTATCTGTGAGATGCCCTGAATAATACCAATCATGAAGTTGGTCACTTTTGTGTACTCCAAAGACTGTATCATGATAAGAAGACCCAAAAAGTGGCCGACGACAACGACTACGACATACACACAGGATTTTTCTTCTATAACAGGTTTTTATTGCTGAGAAATGAAAAATTACTCAAAAAAAAGAAATTAAAACTTTTTTGAGGTAAACCAATACTTTTTTTTCTCATCGTAAATAGGGTTGTGCGAAAAAGTAGTACAAATGCGAACTGTGGTATTGCAATTTTTCGAACTAAACAAATTATTCTCACCCGCATTACGTAGAATGAGGGCCTCAAAATTGATCTCCCAATTTTTTTGCGAAAATACGCGTTTTGATGCATCAAGACTCCGAATCAAGTGTTATTTCGAAGATGTTTGTCTCTTGTTTTTTTAGAAAGGTATGATATTACGTATCGTCAGGACTTGGTATTCTGCCTAGTATGTCGGACACGGAAACCTTTCGCATACCGACGAAATATGAATTATGGTCGCGAGATGTGTACCTGTGATTTTAGTGGTGCATCTCCAACGTGTGTTGTTGCCCGCGACTACATATTTATCACCTACTGTGTGATCATTAGTTTGTCATTAACAAAGTAATTAATTTGTGTACTTTCTCCGGTGAACCAATCAATGAAATGATGAACTGATACCTCCGTGAAAATTTGTGAAGTACGAGGGGATCCCAATAAATTTTAATGGTTTACTGTGGAACGTGTTTTTCGGCAATTCCTCTTAGCATTACTTTTGTGATAGCTGTAGGAGTGAGTTCCACGAACTTTGCATCACGAAAACAGAAAACTTGATCAAACTTCTACATGTTGTAGCGGGACTGTCATGTGATAGATATATAGGGAGAATTTTTTATGAATAAGTGCTGACAGTTTGCAGAATCCATTGGAATCTAAGAACCTTCCGGCGGGCGCGGCCGATCAGATTGGTACAACGCAAATGATTTGTGCTGGTACTTTCGACTTGTAAACAGTCGGCAGTTACCGTCACTAGTAGCTTCCTACCTTCTACCCATCTACGCAATGAGACCGGTTAGTTCTAAATGATCTTTGGTACGAGGAAGGTATCTGCATATTGTTCAGATTGATACACCGCGCCTATACCCGTTACAAAATTAATTTTGTGAATTTGATACTTGTCAATTATTTTGGTAACTGTTATCGATTTATACTACTACTGTTAACATTTTATCATTCACGTATTATATTTTTCACATACATACTCTATAAATATCAAATTGATACACTGCGCCCGATTGAAGATTTTTTTATGTTAACACAATTATATGTATTTTAGTTTGGAAATACGTTGATCATGGAAAGCTGTAGTATAAAATATGATCTCTAAAGATGTTGAAGAGCTACAAAGAATGATGTTTGAAGATGACGAAGCCGACTTACAGGACGATATTGATGATGAAGTGGATACAGATGGTGAATATGCTGTCGAATCTCGTGAAGGCGATTCAGATACGGAGCAGGAGGCTAGCGACGACGATGACTATAATGAGAATGGATCTAACTTAGATGATGATGATTTTTGTTTGGAAGAGAAAAAAATAAAGGAAAGAAGATTATAGAAAAAACAAAATGGAATAAAAATGTCCCATTACAAAGAGTTCGTTCAAAACCGCATAATCTCATTAGTAAGTTACCAGGTGTAATGGGTACTGCAAGAATGGCAAAAACTCCTTTAGAATGTTGGAGCTGCATCATGCACGACGAGATATTGAGAATAATTGTACAACAAACGGATCAATACATTGAAAGTATCAAAATATTATTCAATCGCGATAGAAATGTCAAACCTATTGACATCATTGAGCTGAAGGCATTTCTAGGTCTTTGATATTCAGCTGGTGTTCACAAAGGTAATAGACAAAGTTTGGAAGACCTCTGGGATCCGACGGGAACGGCATTGAAAAATTTCGACTTGTTATGAACTTCAAAAGATTTAGATTCATTATGCGTTGTATGCGGTTTGACGATCGGACCACGAGAGATGAAAGAAGACAAAATCGCAGCAATTCGAGAAATCTTTACAATGATGGTACAAAATTCACAGAAGTCCTATAGTCTGGGACAAAATGTAACGATTGATGAAAAACTAGGAGGATTCCGGGGAAGATGCGGTTTTGTACAATACATCCCGAATAAGCCCAATAAGCATGGAATTAAGATATACGCACTGGTTGATTCGCAAGTTTACTATCTATATAATTTAGAAATATATACAGGATTACAACCTGTAGGCCCATTCCAATTTAGCAATTCACCATCGGATGGGGTTCTACGACTTTGCAAACCTATATATCAGACCGGACGAAATGTAATTGCAAATAACTGGTTTACCAGTATTCCATTGATAGATGAGTTGCGAAGTAAAAATCTCTCTTACGTTGAAACATTAAAAAAAATAAGGTCGCAATTCCACCTGAGTTTCTGACAAATAACAAGAGAGCTGTTAGTAGTAGCTTATTTGGTTTCAAGAAAGGGTGCACTTTGGTATCTTATGTTCCTAAAAAAGGAAAATGTGTGATTTTGGCTTCAAGTTTACATGAAGATAACTCTATCGATCTTGATACCGAAGATAGAAGGAAACCTTCCATAATTACCTTTTACAATAGTACTAAATGTGGAGTTGACACGACAGATAAATTGTGTGCCTCATTCAATGTTGCTAGAAATACTCGCCGTTGGCCCATGGTAGTATTTTTTGCTATGTTAAATGTTAGAGGAATAAATGCTCATGTACTATATTTTGGCAATGGTCAAGATGTTATTCGAAGAAGAAAATTTTTGAAAGCTTTATCACACGCATTAGTTTCACCTCATATGGCTCGACGAAGTTTACAGACATGAGGGATTCATACCAGTCTGCAACAATGCCTGAAAAGAATTACGCCAGTAGATCAAGAACAACAAAGAGAAGAAAATGGAAATGTAGGAAAACGCAAAAGATGTCATATTTGCATAGGATCAAGGCGATTAACAAAATATAATTGCAAGAAATGCAAAAACACCATTTGTCTCATGCACATAGAAAGCTTTTGCAATGTTGCAATGTTTGCAGTCGAACATTGACAAAAATACCACAAGATACCATAGATGAAGCGATAGTGTAATGATTTAGGAGTTTTAGTATTTTTTATATATACATATATATATATAAATATATATTTATATATATATATATATATATATATATATATATATATATATATATATATATTGGTAGTTTAGAGTAATATTTTAATTTTGTTTTAAATTAGAAAAATCTTGTTTTAAATATTTTGTAAAGGTAGAATGTACTTACGAAATATATATACATATGTAAAATACCCAAAATTGAAATTTATTGTAATTATTTACAGAGTATTAGAGTCTAACAAGCGCGTGATCATTTTGATACACCGTGCCCGGTTTTGTTGAGTTTGGGACCGCGCCTGCCGGAAGGTTAAATGACACCATATCATATTTAAAAAATCAAATGAAGACTGAAATCAACTCACAAATATCTATAAACTCATCCCCATTACCTCGACTTGTTATATCTTCGAATTTACTGGAAAGCAAATCTCAGCCAGCGATTATTATTTATCCATAAAGACCAACCAGCCGCTATCTTAAACTAATCACGATATATTGCAAAACATTGATCCAGCTATATAAAATCTACATCTTACCGAGGTGAAAAGTGTCAACGACGGTGAACTGCTTATTGGGTGTCAAAATCAAAAAATCAAGTATACGGTGCGTCGGAAATGGCGGATACATATGACGTCATTGAAGTTAAAGGAGTTCAAGCTCGTTTGCGTGTGGTAGGAATGGTGGCGAAATCTTCAGATGAGTTCATTTACAATCAACTTTTGAACGGTTATTCTGGTATCTCCATGAATAATTTGGAAGGTAAGATTTTAAAAGTATTTCTCACCAATAGAAATCTTAATATATACAGTAGGGTGGAGCAAAATTTTTATTGTTGGAAATCGACTCGACACTAGTGATATAAACAGTTTCTGATCTAAAATGCTATAATATTCAATTTTATAAGATTAAAAAATATTATGAGGGTCCGCCCCACTCTCAAATTTCTACTTTTTGAATTTTCATAAATCGAACGAGCACTAGTGCGAGAATGTGATAATGTGATATGAATCACTGCTTTATTTAATTTCTTAGGATGAAAAAATATTACGAGGGTCTGCCCCACCCTTGAATTAAGAACTTTTTGAACTTTTATAAATCGAACTAGCACCAGGGCCGGAATATTGCATACTGTAATCTAAATCACTGCTATATGTTATTTTTCAAGATAAAAAAATATTACGAGGGTCCGCATTAAATTTTAAGTTTTTGAATTTTTATAAATTCAATTAGGACTAGTTTGAAAATGTTGCAATAAAAGAAAATTTAAAGTGAATAAGTTTATTTGTTGAGATAATTACTTACTTTTACATTGCTTTATAATCTTTCTTTGTTTCAAATTTGGGCCTTAATTTCAGAGAATGAAGTTTGGAGCGAATGAAGCCATCTCTTCTTATGTGGCCGCACACTGATGAGGTAGCGTCCGTAACAAGCTTAATACCTCTTTCGACCGGCTGTTTGTATAAAACATTTGAGCTCTTCATCAGAATATTTAACCAGTGCTGGTGGATCGGTTATGTCACCATTTTGCCAGTCTATTATTGAAATGTAGTCTTCGGCTTCAAAATTCAGCGACGGTAATTTGAAGACTTTTAAAGCTGCCATGTCGTTCTTTTAGCGCTTCTCACTTTTAAAATGTGGCGTAATGCAAGCTCCCTAATATGCTGTCGTGAATCAGCAACCATACAAAGAAGTACATTTTCTGGATGCGCGAAACAAACATTCCTTTGAATCGCCGCATCGTCATTATTTCTGTCATTCTCATTCAAATATCGGGAATGTTTTATGGGATGGAACAGGTAATTTGCACCATCTGTATATGAGTTATGCTTTTTTTATGCGGAACCAAATAGGTGCATACACTTTCACCACATAATCCGCCAGTTTTTTTCAAATTTTCGTTAAGCTGATTGGTGGGAATATATAGTCGTAATATTCTGTTGGCAAAAGTAACCTAAAGGGCGTTAACAAACTTTCCTGGATTTCTTTTTTCCAGATGACCAGACACTTTTCCACTTATGACAGCTTTACTGATCTCCAATAGGTATTTTTGATCAGAACTAAGGTCTTGTACGCCCACCAATGGTAGTTCAGAGTCAATTTTATCGAATGTCGCTATCGGAAATGTCTCACAAGTCACAAGTAGAGTTCCAATTGGACCAGAAAAACTTTTTGGTCCACTTGTTGTACCGTCTATGCTATGAAACAAATGTCGAATAGGAAGTTCATTACCATGTAGCTGGCATATAAATCAATGGAAGTGTCGGTTTTTATATCTAACTCAATGAGTCTTAAAATTCCCCCCTTTGTACCAATATTCGTAACGGTTCCATCGCATCCAAACGATACGAGTTGGGATAAGTCTGCATATGATTTCAAGTAATTTGACATAGTTTTTTCGCAACTTTTTGAATGTCTGGATTGCGGATTGACGTGGCCCATATATCTGGAAAATGGTTCCTCTAATAAGACAATATGCTCTTCTACCACAGTTGTTCGGTAATATTTTCTACCACGGTTCGGTCACTTCTACCATCAAAATAATCTGCTGTAGGGTATTGTCGTTTTCCCTTTTCACGTACTTGGAGTAAGTTCCTTTGTCTTTTCCTTGCTCTTGGAATTTTTGATCTGTCTGTAACGTTACTTTTTGCACTTTCCGATATGATGCCAAAGTCCATTAATACAGCAGAGGCAATTCTTGCTGCTGTTCGATTAGAAACAGAATTCCTATCACACTCTAAAGCTACTGCCGCTGGAGATTTTCTCATTTTTGTTGACATCACCCCTGAAGAAGTAGACAGTTCATTTTGAACATTGCAGATGGAGTCTTTGTCTAACAAATCTGTATTTTGAGCGGAAGCAATTTCTTGGTCGTCTTGTTCGTTATCAACAACAATTTGTTTTGAATTACTTGCAGCAGCAGCTATTTGCAAATTTGTACGAGCTGTTTCTGAAGCTAATTTTTGATTACGTTTTTTTAACATTCGTTTTAATGTTTTAATATCTACAGTTTCTATAGCCATTAGTCGAAGTGGCCTCTGATCTATGATAAAGGCTTGTTCCAATTTCGGGATTTTCTTATCCCTACTACAAGTACAGTTTAAAAAACTCTTGCATTTGTAGTAAGATATATCAAAGAGAGTAGTTTTTGCTTGTTTTACAAAACCATCTGATTCAAGTGAAAAAAGTCTTTTTTGTGGGATGATTTCTTGATGTTCATATACTTTTTGTGATAGTCCTTCAACATTTTTACTATTCTTGGCTTACTGAGGGTTGGAATTGAAGTCCGCTCCCATTGTTCTTGTATTTTTCGTATAAGAACCTGAGAAATATCAAAAAATGTTCCCTCATGACAATTAGTTTGAGGCATGAGATTGCCGCGAATATGTAAACAACACATCATAATATCATAATATGTCGGTAAACTCTGTTGTCCAAATCACTTCCTTGTCGAAATATAGGACAGTCACTTGTATTTCGAGTTTTTAAGTTATTTGCACTTGCCATCTTGTACTAACGATATTATGGAATTGTCTAACGTATTACAACGACCATGCGTTCTCACCGCACTACTATCTCTTATAATACTGAGGTAATGTAGGGAATATAACAGTGAATGGGGCAATTGTAGTCAAGGTCATATTCAAACTGACCATAACAACACTTATAGTTACTATTCGACTAAAAACATTCGCTAATTTGCCCGGTTCAAATTATTTGTTTACTATTCACTTTTCTCGAATTGTATGACTATTTGAAGACTTGAAGTAAATAATGGGCAAAGTGCGAAAACTAAACTTTTTAGTAAATCAACTTTTTGTAAATAATGTTGCTGTATTTACAATATTTACAATTAATAAAAAACGTTGATAATTTACAGATAAAGGTAAGACCAATTACTGATTAAAATTTGTAATACGAAATACAGAACTTAAAAAAAAATAAAGAAATGTTGATTTCATGAGAAGGGTTAAGTGCCACAACAAATATCGTACAAATGGGATATGTCAGGCATTAAAGAGTTTATTCCTAATATTTTTTTATTCAAGATTACAAAAAAATTAGTTAGAAAGTAATTGTTAAACTAACAAATTTTGGAAAAAGGCTCCATTTACTTCTTTAATGTATGGCAGCACCGATCTTAAATTCGTTTTTTTTTTTCGCTTATTCTGCAGTGAACTCGAAAGGTTCTAAATTCATAGTCCTAATACTTTGAGTGTTGATGTTCTTTTTGGAAACTTTAGTAACCTTCCATGTATACAATTCGTTAATAGTCTCTTATATCTTTACTTGTCCAGGATCATCTTTGCTTATTCTTATCCATTGTGCTTTAGAAATTTTCAAGTTTGTGGTGTTTAATGTTATTTCAGCTGCAGATTTAGAATTAAAAAAATCTTCTTGTTGCATCAAAGCTACCATGAATGGTTTGTTTGGTGTAACAGTTGCCATGAGCCGGACCACATCCATAGGCACTTGACATGTCTCCCGTCGTCTTCTTTTTTCGATCTGTGCAAAATTTCTGTCACAGCTAAGAAAAGAATGTCCAGATATTAGATATTCACGATCAATTCCATCGAAGCAACCCCGAGCAACCAAGTAGATCCACAGAAACAAGAGCATTTTGTTCTTGTTCTGCCCAGCCGTTGTTTATATGTCAATTTACTGGTTACTGCTTTCAATATACACGAGGCAATTTCATTTCCTACTCGTCCAGTTATTTCTTCATGCCATAAAAACATGAAACCTTTGTTATTGTCTCCAACATGCACACACAAGTTGTAACACGAAAGTTGCCGTGAATAGTACATCTGACAATGTGTTAAAGCAGGAAGAGACAGACCTTGTTGGAGATCAACCGAAATCGTACACATAGAGCTTGAAGGAAGTTGGGAATTTTCATGATCATGTCTCATCTCTGTCATAGCCTTTTGAGATTTACGATGGTGGAGTTCAAGTTTTTGCTTTGCATCCCGATTGCTAGGATCGCTCTTCATTTACATGGTTAGCAAATCGCAAGTGTCAGTACGAGGATGATAAAAACTTAGGTTGGGAAATTTCTTTTTGAACGTAGTATAATAATAACGGTACGAGATCTGCGTCTGGAGAAACTTTTCTTTAAATGCCATATACAATCGGTTCATGTTAAGGTCTTGACTTAAATATTCTATTTGGGTTTTCAATCTACTGTAATGACTTTGCTCTTTTGGAAATGACTGAATGTGCTCAATAACTAGATTTTCGTCTTGTTCTGTAAATTTTCGCATTTTTTTCTCCTTTTCTTGTTCCTCAGTGTAAACTACATTTCTCGACTTTTTAGCTTTGACAAGAGTTTCAATCCTTCTATTGGTTACGCCGTACACTTCTAGAAAAGTTTGTTTACAGACCTGGACTATGTTGCCTTTGTCATCTGGTAAAGTAAAATACACGCTTGCCTGTCTTCTACTATTTTCCGTATTTCCGTATTGGCCGTGCCTTCTTCGTTTCACACCAGAAATTGAGAGTAATCCCATCAAGTATGAGTTTTGTTTTACATTATCTTTCATTCCATAAAAATCATGAAAGAGTTTTAGTTTGTGAATATGAGGAACTTCTCGACACTTGTATTTACATTTACAAATGACCTTAAAAGGGAATTGCAAAAAAAATAATATTAATAAAAACCGTAACCACTTACCTCGCCTTTAGGTTCCTTTTTCTCTCTTACAAGGATATTACTTTTGTTTACATGCGATTTTCCCTCACATCTTTTGATTTATCTTTCTCCTTGTGCTCTTCCTTCTCCTTCATCTCTTCTTGTCATATTCTCTTGTATTATATTTTCCATATTTATATGGAATTTATGTGTACACACCCGTAGATATACGCACGACGTGACGAGTGGCACATAGCCCGGTATTTACAAAAACCAGGACTGCAAATTACAAAATATACCTTCCACTACGCCTACCAAGTCATATTATTGATATTTTGCTAAGCATTTTTAATTTGTATTCAGACTAATAAGCTTTTGTTGAAATATGTCCTAAAATCTATTACCGACTTATCGATCGGTAACAGAACACATGCGATAAAATGTGTTCTATTACCGATCCTTGTGTTCCTCACAACAAGTTAGTATTTTTATGATAGAAACCAATTGAAAACAATTCTAGAACTTACAAATGTTCAAAATATGTATGAAAAATGGTAAGACCTAGCACAGTTTTAATATATCCCTAATTTGTTTAGCCTTTAGAGGCCTACTGCTTTCTATATATTTTCAATCTCTATTTAGAATATAAACGTTTTTTCGAAATACATATTAAAACCTATGACCGACCTACTGATCGGTAATAAAACACACTTTCGTTGCAATTATTTCTATTAGCGACACCTGCGTTTCTCACAATAAGTTTGCATTTTTATGATAAAAACCAATGGTAAACAGTTCAAACCTGACAAAAGTTTGAAATATGAATGAAAAATATCTTACTCCTAGCGCAGTTCTAACCAAAAATCATTAATTCGCTCAGTCTACGATTTCATTGAGAATGATACCTTTCGATGCTTTATTGTGCACATTTAGATTTCTAAATAAATGGGTACATCATGATTTAAATTGGTCGGAATTTGAAATATACATTCGAATACCTCTAGTTAGCCAGTTTGTAGTGATTTTGTTACGTATTTTTATCCTCTATTTAGAAAACTAAACTCTTTTCGAAGTAGATCCTAAAATCCATTACCTACTCACAGATCGGTAATGAAGCACACGTGATAAAATTATATTACCGACCTCTAAGTTTCTCACAGTAAGTTTGAATTTTTATGACAAAAACTAACAGAAAACACTTCCAGATATAATGAATATTCCAAATATGCATTGAAAAAAACTACCAATATAGACATTTGCCTATAAAACCTTAATTACAAAGATCAAGTAGTTACCGATCACAGTACGCTATTGCACTATCGACGAAGAACGACATAACAATGGGCGAAAATATGTTTAATTGTTGAGAACAGTGTTGTCACATGTAAATATTCTGATACTCTGATACACTTCCTGATAGTGAATTTATTTTACAGCAAGGTATCATATAGAGAATATTGACAAAAGTAGGGCGAAATCATAGATTGTTGAAAGGTCGGTGATAGATATCAATTTTTAGTGGGTCGTTGTTAGCCCATTTTACCTTCATACTAGTAAAAATAATAATTTCGTTTGAGAATGGTTATTTATTGAATCTATAAAATCTACCAAGAACTCCTTTTACTGAATTTATTATGAGACATAGCAGCCTGAAAATAACGATTATTCTTCGTGAGTTACATGAACAATTATTGAAATATCAAAATGAATTACTATTAATTTGTTAACGCAAAGTATACTTTGCGGTAGATATTCCTTATATAATATATTTATTGGATCAATTCTGTCACGCCATATTGTCATATTTGATTTTTTTTATTCTTCATAACTGTTTAAAATACAATTTTCTTACTTAACCTAATTGAGCTGGCGCGTAGCCTCTCCTTAGCGAATTATTTGAAGTGTACGTTCCAGGGTGCACAATTCAGCCACTTTTGACTTTAAATAAGAGTTCATTCCTGTATCGCGCGACAAGTGCTGCCACCTTCACTACCGCGCCACTAATTTTAAACATGAAATTAAATATAGTTAATCAACTAAACAGTGTTTCATTTGTAGTCTCAAATAACCGTGCCATAACATTCCCCTGAGATAAATCTGGGAAGAAAATCTCCTTTACTGTTTCAAACGAAATTAACTGTAAAAAATTCTAAGAAACTGGCAATTGTTTCGAAACATTTGTCAATTTCTTAGAATTTTATCCATATATTGTGGAAGAATCTAGAAACAGTTAGTTTCATTTAAAAATAGTAATATGAGTAGATTCCACAAAGTAGGGGTCGCGACAGTTTATTTTATTAAAATTTCCTTTGCCCCGTTTTTTATACTTTTTCTATTTTTTTTTAAGTAAAATTCTTATTATTGAAGTAATTATCAAGCAGTAACTGACCAGGCATGATGGCTGAAAATTCAATTAGTGTTTTTCAACAAATGCCCCAACATATATTCCTAAACTTAAGTTGAATAGTTTGGTCATCTTTATGTTCAGATTGGAAACTTTTCAGAAAGTCTTCGTAGCGAACGGTTTTGTAAATAATTCATTTAACTTGAACGGAGTAAACGGGCAGAAGAAGGTATTTGCTGTATTTGTCCTAAACAGCTTTTCACAATAGTCCGACGATTCCATCTTGATTACTTGGGAGCTTTCCGAGGATTACGCCTGGTTTTAGAAGTAAATCCTAAGCAGGATGTTGACTTCGAAATTTCCTTATTGACATGAGTAAATCCGCTTTTCGTCTTGTCACCTTTATAATTGTGCCTTTGTATCCTTTCGTAGCAATCGACAAATTTAGAATTTTGAACTTTAAGCTCCGTCTCGTCGGTTTGTTAGCATTGAAAACTTTTGGAAGATAAAAATTGACTGCGTCTTTAGAACTTCAATACAGTGATTAAAAATATTGATTTTTCATTCGTTTTATATTGGGTTGACTTCCTGTAAAGCTGTAAACATGGAGTAAAATCAATTCCTACTAATTCAATAGATTTCCTCAGTTTACCAGAATCTAATTTGAAAGACATCTACCGGGTGTCTGATTCAGAGAGATAACCCGCTATATCTCAGAACCTATTGATAGTACTGCTCAAAGAAAAAAATCGGAATCACAAACTTGCAAACGAGAAACTACTGAAAATAATTTCCCAGTTTTCTAACCCACCGCTAAAGGGCGTAATTCTCAATAATAACACAAACACATCATTTTTCTGTATAAATGTACCGTAATAGTACCACAAAATTCCAATATTCATAATAATTAGATCCTTTTACGTAAGTTTACTACACTTTTATTTTTATTTATAGAAAATGTCTTTTTGAAAATGAATCAAAAATTTACTATAACAAAAATTATTTCAACAAAGAGCAATAGTAATAAAAAAATGTATGAAGAGTGAACTGAGAGTTATACAAAGAATGAATAAAAATGATTTTCATTCAGAATATATAATATCGTACAAAAGTACTCTTTCCTCTATGTTGTAAAGTAAATGGTAGGGGTGAGTGGGAAAGCTGACTCATTAAAACTTTTGTTTCGTTTCATGCATTTTGATAAACTTAGTACCACTTAAACCGGAATTCAATGTCTAATAAAATATTGTATCACTGTTCTATTCAAGTAGTTTTAACGGTCGCTAGGTAGCGTTACTTGAACAATTATTTTGTTTTCAACTTTAATTGGGAATCGTCAAATGCGATGCAATATTTTTTTCATAATTCTCATGAAAGAGGTTGGAATTTCAAGTAAAATCGTGAAAACCGCATCTCAATATCTATTTTCTAAGCGAACATACGACAAAAATCAGGTATACATAAAAATAGGATTATGACAAACTTAGTATCATTGTAACAATAACCAACAACATGTTACGGTTTTTTTTCATTTTATGCCTACCTGATGTTTAGTAGTTAATTTTGGCTAGACCAAGAAGTGACCTAACTTGTGATTGACTGAATATATGTTAATAGAAAGAAGAAGAAGATGTGATATTACAAATATTGAAGCTTAGATATTATTATCCCTATGGTGATATCCTGGATATCATTTTTCCTATTAAGATCAGTATAACTGTGCAATGATATAGAAAACCAGGAAAACTGTATCTGCTGATCTTCACAATTATCACTTAAGAAGACAGTTTAATAGTGGAGAGCTTCCTAGATTTATGTGTTCATTGACGACTTCATATTGTGGGTTTCTTAACCCTTAATTGGTGACCATGCGTCTCACAGACTCCGCAAGATCGTTTACGCGTCGACATTCCCCACCACAAATACGTGGCGATCAGCCGTTTCGTGTACCCTCATGGCCTTTAGTGTACTTACAGATGTCTCAGTGGGAGATCCGTCCGTAGTTTCATTTTGGAATTATTTACATCGCGGAGTCTAGTAGACGCAAGGTCACCATTAGTGATATTATAATATGGCTTGTTCTCGCCCCACTGTAAGCGCAATAGACGACGATTTCGAGGAAGTATGCACGAAATTGTTTAATGAGGCGAACAGTGATATACGTGATGATGATGTGGACGAAGAATACTGTATAAACAGTGATCATTTTACGGATAGTGAACAAGAAATTAGTGAAAATGAAGCAGAACATGACCCGTAAACGATATCCAGCGAAGACGAGGAAGAGAGCGTCAATTCCAATTACTATGGAAAAAATAGGTTTAAGTGGAGTTAAGAAGAGCCAACCAGAAACGTCCGTACAGGCGCTCATAATATAATTGTACTTCCATCAATGCGTTCACATGTAGAAAAGTCAGAGAGTCCTGTTTATTACTTCAATAAAATGTTTTCGCCAGATATGTATAGTCTTGTTGTCAAGAAAACAAACGAAAAACTCGCAACTTTTCGGCCAAAATATAATAAAAAAGAGCCGAGTTGGCTGATACCGACGAAATAGAATTCAGAGCTTTTTTGGGACTGCTCTATACATTCATATACAAGTCCAATCATGAGGATGTACGAAGTCCTTTTGCTACGAACGGGAAAGGAAGGCCCATATTTAGAGCAGTTATGTCACAGAATCGTTTTCTAGCCCTAATAGCTGATTTAAAAAACGCATATAAAGTTGGAGCCAATGTGTGCGTAGACGAGATGCTTCTAGGGTTTAGAGGAAGATGTCAATTTAAAATGTATATTCCCAACAAACCCTGCAAATATGGGAAAAAAATCTTATGCATGACTGATGCACGAACTAGGTATCTACACAACGCCTACATTTATGCTGGAAAAGGTTCAGATGGATTTAGCCTGACACCCGAAGAAAGAAAAATGAGCATACCTTCTCAAGCAGTAATTAGACTGGACAAACATATCTACAATACTAATAGAAATTTGACTGCCGATAATTGGTTCAGTTCAATTGAGTTGGTGCATCATCTACAAAAAAATAAGCTTACCTACGTTGGCACAGTTAGGAAAAATAAAAAAGAAATTCCCCCAGTTTCTTCCGCAACGAAATCGTAATGAAGGCGACACTTTATATGGATTTACAAAAGACATAACACTTCTATCCCGTACACCTAAGATAAACAAAGCTGTAATAATAATTTCTTCCATGCATCACTCTATAGAAGTCGATCCAGAAAATGGATTACCAGAAATAAATTCTTTTTATAACTTGACCAAAGGAGGTGTGGATGCGATGGGTGAAAAATGTGTAAAATATTCCTGTAGCCGCAGAACACGCAGATGGCGTATGGCTATTTTTTATAAAATAGTAGACATATGTGGTGTTAATTCCTACATTATGTTTACTTTTGTACTCACAAATAATTGGACTAGATTCAGGTTCATAGAAAGCCTGGCAGATGAGCTAGTTTCCTCACATTTGAATAGAAGGTTTGAAATGCTAACGATACAAAGGCAACTAAAACTTATTGGAAGTATCCTTGACATTCCCGAAAATACTGCTAATGAACAGGAAGAAATGCTTGAAATAAAAAAGTATTGCCACATCTGCCCATCCAAATTAAGAAGAAAGACTGCATATCTAGGCACTAAGTGTCAAAAGCCCATTTGCTTGCAGTGTTCGCGAAAGGTCTGTGAAAATTGTGCCAGACAGGAGCGAGACTGATATATTTTTTTTTGTCTCTTTTAGTGGTTTGTAGGTTTTGTGTAAAATCTATATTTTGTTACCTTTTTACATTTTTTATTTAAAATATACTTGTTTTTAAACACTTATTATGTTAATTTGCATACGGTTCAGATTTTTTTTGGAATATGCCTTATAATAATTTTGTAAAAGAAAAAATATATGATTTTATTTTTTATTTGTTTATTTACTTAAAATTTGATTTTTCCGTTTCAATAAATGTTAAAATATCATTACAATTTTGCTTTATTGATAAAAAAAATGTTATTTCAATATTTTTTCAAAACGATTGAAAAAATCCGCTTTTTTTGCTAGCAGTCTATCAGACTCATGGTCACCATGTATGTATGTATTATTAGGATCACCAGTTAAGGGTCAAGTCTCTTCTAATTTCCAACTCTTCAAGGAAATCCAGTTCTTGTTTCTTATCACAAATATGTAGTATTTATAGTTCTGTGTTTGGTGTCAATGAATGGTTGGTGTCAAGTAGATGTTTTGCGTAATGGGATTTATCTGGTTGTTTGAATCTGTATGCTCGTAAGTGTTCACCGTATCTGATTTCAAAATTTCTGAGGGTCTGACCAAATAGACAGCATTACATTCTGGACATTTGAGTTTATATATACCTGATTTCTTCAATGTTGGTATTTTTTATTAACATTTAACAATTTTGTACTTACGTTACAGGATATCACCATAGGGCTAATAATATCTAAGCTTCAATATTTGTAATATCACATCTTCTTCTTTTTTCTATTAACATATATTAAGTCAATCACAAGTTAGGTCACTTCTTGGTCTAACCAAAAATAACTACTAAACATCAGGTAGGCATAAAATGAAATGTAACTTCTGTCATTTTGACGATGATATTCAGTTATCGAAACAATTGTCAATTTTTTAGAATTTTTAATATTTTTCATTATCTAGCTAGAAACGTTGAGTTTCATTTAAAACACTAATATAAGTAGATTCCACGAAGTAAGGGTCGAGACAGTTAATTTTTTAACAACAAAGCTGTTTTGATAAAGCAGCAATTATAAGCTTACGCTTTAAGATGTCCAATGAGGATGACAATGTTATTCGGCTATGGATAAAACAAAAACATTAATCCTAACTCTTCAATACAAAATCAACTTAAGCCTTCTAAAAAAGCCATAAGCCTAGTAAAAAACAAACAAGTCTATTCTTCCTCTTATTTGACTACAATCTTCCTATTAAAGGGAAACTTCCCTTTTTGTGACATTATTTCCCTTTTACCTACAGCAAAAATCACATTTTATTTAAAACCTTGAGCAACCTCCATGAAACCATCTAGAACAATGAACACACTTCATCAAATCTTCTTTTTTTGTAGTTTAATTGTAAGCCTCTCCACATCCCACACATTCATCTTCATCCCATTCTTCTACTGACATACCTTCATATTGGACTAGATCTTCAGAATCATAGCTTTCTGGGTATGAACTTTCAAATTGTGTTACTTTGCCAGATGGTTCCTTTTTTTCTCAAGAAGTTTCTTTTTCAAATCAATTCCTTTTCTCTGTTCATCTTGCTTCCTTTTCTGTTGTTGTTTTCCTCTCATTTCTTGCTCAACTGACTCCTTTTTCACAGCAACAATATTCTCAGCGGAATTTAACACTTTTGACTCCGTTGTCAAATTTCGCTTAACGGCTACTTTCTGCTCCGGATAAGGCACAGATGATGTTTTTTCCAGAAGATTAGAATGAGTCATTTTTGACGGTGTAAAGCTACTAGAAGTCGACTTCAAAGAAGGCTGACCAGATTAACCTGCACCATATTCTGCACTGGAGGCAGCAGGATCAATTTCGCCGCTTGGCAAACGAGCGGTTGTGTGCTCTACTTTGACAATGGGCACTGTACCAGAGACATCGGGATCTAGGTAGGTGTAGTCTGGTATTACAGTTATATCTAGAGCGACTATGCCACAAGCTTTGGATCCATTCACACCGTATGGTACACTTGCAGCTTTCGTTCATGCAAATTTGAAAAGTTTGCCAAAGTGTAGACGATTGATCTTTCTGGATGGGTTGTTTGTCATGAAAGAATTACAGGCACTATAAAAGTAGGACTTGAGTAACTTGAAAAAGTAATGGTCCAATGGTTGTAGCCAGTGCAAAGTATGGGGTGGACTGCCCATCAAAATGATTTCTTCTTGCTCCTTGTATACAAGTGCTTCCAAGGAACTGGAGAAGTGTAACCAACAAGTAAGAGAAGTAGTTTTCCAGCTGGTTTTCTAGGTTGGAAATGAGTTTTCAACCAGAAACAGAAAAATACTAACTAATTTGTTATTAAAATTACAATGAATTCGTTTTAATAAAAGTAACATTTGAAAATGTTTGTATTGGTACATCTCTGCCGCATTGAAGTACGGCGTCCATCTCTCCCATAACGTACTGATCCATCTCTCGCAAAAGTCAGATGGACCACCTCATGATTCGCATTTTAAACGGAAACTTGGCGTCCATTTAACGTTAGATCGTTACATCGCTACATGAATCATACGTCGATATCACGTAAACTTAAGCTGAAAACTAAAACCACGTTACTACCTTTAAAACTTTGGTACTTACCAACACAGACAAGGACGTTTTTCTTCACAAATATTACCAAAACCACGACATAATTAACAGCACGTCTTCACTGTAACTGAGGCCAACTCACAACAAGCGATGGTGGCGCTAGAACGTCACAGTTCGGAAATAATGGACTGGTCCATTTCTCCCGGTGGTCCAACTCTCCCGGATTTACCCTATACATATACGAGTCGGCTACCAGTGTGAGGAAAGTCTCGCCACGTAGCTACTTAAACAGATTTTTTTCTTCACATAACTGTCAAAATTTATTTATTAAGAACATCTTTTCTCAATAATAAAGAAGACTCTCATCTGAAAATGTCTGAATTTCACCATAAATTATGAAACCTGTTTGAACGTATTCTTCGATTATTTGTATTCTAAGAGATTTTCTTGGAGTCTACTAAATTTCCATTGAGAACTTTGTTTATTATTAACGTCATTTAGAGGACAGCATAAACGTTGGTAGTCATCCTTTGATAGTTCTCCAGTTCCCTTCTATCTTCTACGTCTTTGTTAGCATCCTTTATTCATTTTATACGGGAGATTCAGTTAACAAAATTATTTCACAACTTCTCATCTTAGATTTAACAATAGCTTGAATGAATTATGTAGGTATTGTCGGAGCAATTACTAAGATAAACTCAATTTTCTCTGGATGCCAGGAGGTACTTTCAGTTTGAGCTATTGCATTTTTAATCCATTTTTCGTCAGATAGGTACGTTGTATACATACACTGAAAAGTTTGGTTTATGGTAAGTTTTAGATTTTGATAGAAAATTCGCAATCATTTGTTAGCATTTTTAACCATTTAGATCTCTAAGAAAATGAAATGACAAGTTTTGATGGAAATTGTAAAGAAAAATGTAACTATAATAATTTCGAATGGATACGAGACTACAATAAATTATACAAAAATTAAGGAATGTTTCCATTTTCTGAAGTTTTCAAATGTTTGGTTAGAGTAGGGTTGCTAAAGAACGTCTCTTACCTTCCTATTGTAAATGTATCGAATATAGTGGTACCGAATGTCTATATGCTCTGTACGAGAGCGGTAAACAAGGTTATGAATCAACTTCCGTGCTGCGTTATCATCGCAGAAGGGTACCCTTGGTTCATCAAATTTTATAGCCAATTCTAGCTCACGCAAAAAAATCGGAACTTCCTTTGTAACCTCCGACCATGCCACATATTCAGCTTCGGTGCTCAATACAGTCACATTTTTGCTTTCTTGTCTCCCAACTAATTGGAAAATCGGACAAAATAAAGCTGCTGTAAGTTCGCCTGTCATTTAGATATCCTCCCAAACCTGCATCAATCCTGTATCATAATTGAATTGACTGTGTATACTGACAGGAAAATGTATGTCACATCTTGTGGTATTTGCTAGGTATAATAGACAATAGCTTGTAGTTATGGTACCTTTCTTAAATCCATTCCTTCGTAATCAGTTGGGGGGTTCATATCTTTCGTCAGTTTAATTTTTCCATCCATTTGGGATAGAAACCACTTAACATTCCCTCATGTTGAATTTCCTCAAGATATATGTGGTATATTTCTTCCGTAACATGATGAAAGAATTGAAAGTCTGGTTTTGGTTAAATTCAAACCCAAGGCAATAATGTAAATACCCCAGATCATCCACATTAACACAGAAATTTATTGAAACAATTGTCAATTTTTTAGAATTTTCAACAATTTTCATTATATTGTGAAATTAGCTAGAAACAGTGAGTTTCATTCAAAACACTAGTATTGGATTTATTAAACTAATGCGGCTAACCATCTAAATTACTTAGGAATATAGAACAATTGCTGGACCAATAACCAAATTCAGTTTCTGACTGCAAAGGCTACGGCTCAAATGCCAAAAAATATACTGGCATTATCAGGATAATGCCATGCTGTTCAAAAATCTAGTTATATTTATCGCTCCCCAAATGCTTTAATGCTACGACAGTTTCTTGAACAATTGTGTTCCCGACTGTTTTAAACCGTAAACGCATTTATTTTAATGGTAAACATTTTCCCCCGCACCCGAATGATTCAGCTTGATACACGAACATATTCTCCCCCATTAATATATCTCATAAAAAATCGAATTGATAGAAAGTAGTCTCAAGTCCACTGATAAATAAAGGACGATACTTGGAACTCTGCCGAATCACTGGTGAACTCGTTTCATGAAAATTTACTACTGGCTGCTGTGCGTAGCCTTTCTCGACTAGGCGTGCCTTTTTGCGCTCTATGGTTAAAAATGCTTTATATTTTGTTGCAAAAATACATGTCCAACCTATAAGGTTTTGTACCAAAGTTCATGCTTTACTTTTTACCAGGACCTGAAATTCCTCATTCATCGCTTCTCTCCATTCTTTGAAATTTTCCCCATTCAGATCTTTTTCAAGAGTAAGATTATTTCTTTTTTCGGATATTATTTTGATCTTTGGAACTTTTTCTCCATTTTCTACCATCTTGTATAGGGTGTCCCTCGAGTACTTGGCCAGTATAAAAATCGAAAACTATTTGAACGACGACATTGAAATTTGGGATCAATAAACCGTGGATAATATTACACATTTTAAGCAAGCACATTTCGGGTCACATGTTACCATTTTTAGAAAAGATTATGAGACACCCTGAATATTGTTCCACTATTGTAAAGGTCTATCTTATGCTAATTCGGCGATAGCTATTTGTTGTGGTAGGTACTTAGAAACTATGAATTTTATTACAGGTTTTTTTATTTGAAAAAGAAAGAGAGCTGTGAAACAAAATAAATTGGAATACAGTAACACATTTAGTGCAGTTGATGCTCAAATTGATGTCCAGCTTCATTAATGGAGTATTCATATCTTCTAAGTAAATTTTTTGTGCATGCTTATTGAATACTTTCTGGTTAAACAGTTTGGCAAGCTGCTCTGATTCTGTTCTTTAAATCATCTATATCGGTAACAGCTGTAGCTTACACTAATCCTTTTTAATATCCCTAAAGAAAATCTTTTTGCGGGGTTGTATCTGGTGAACGAGGTGGCCAAAGTATTGTACCATTTATCCCAGTCCATATGTCTTGGGAATACTCATCCAGACCTTACTCGCTGACCAAAATGGGGAGGTCCACCATCCTGTTGACACCACACAGTCCCTTCCATTCATAGGAACGTCCTCGAGAAAATTGGGAAGAATATTCTGGAGAAAATCTAAATACCTTTCACGTGTAAAAGTCTATACTATGGCGTTATTGAGAAAACGTTTTTCGTTAATCAACAATATTTCATTTAAAAAAAAGGTCCATTGGGATTTTAATTTGCATTTCAGCAATAGAAGCGAGTCTCCTTCCTGGATCTGCAGGAGTCAGATCTTGCATTAAATTTGTTTTGGAAGCATGATATTTGTATTGTTTTAATACCCTCTGGATAGTAGATTTACTTATTCCAAATTCTTGTTGCAGAAATCAAGTTATTGAAATGCGGGGATTTTCTCGGATTTAAGCAAGAATGTTTATATAACATAATTTTTTATAATTCACGTATAAAAGAGACTTCATTATAACATTGTTTACATTGTCACAATGAAGCTCTTGGAACACTGTTATAGTAATTTTTAGTGTACAGTTGGTTATTGAATTTAGTTATATTTTTATTTGACATTTGACTTCAACCTTGACACAAATTATAAATAAAATGGTCTAGCGTTGTTCTAGCTAGCAAATTATTATACAAAAGGTAAATTAGAATGATTTATATATTAAAAATATTAATGAATATTTATCAATGATTTGTCAATTGTTTACTTTTATATTGTATAGGGTCAATATATAGGTATACAAATCGTTCGATTTTTGGGATAAATTACCAGATATGTATGTGAAGATGTATTACAGAAATAATTTTGTTCATGATATAATATAAATAGATCGCAAGAGCATATACGAAGAAGATCTGTTTTAAACAAATAATTATCTTTTTTTTGCTTGAATGAAAGTTTGTTTACAATTTACACAATTATTCGGTTATAATATGTCAAAAGTCAGAAGAGCTGAATAAATCCATCTGTGATCTGACTAATTAGCAATCTACAGAATTGCCAACTTAAATTCAAACCACTCCTCCTAGTTTAGAAAAAGGGATTATATGAAATTCTATTTTATTTAAATGATTAAATAAATGCGATTTATGAAAAATATTGTGTAAAACTTGTGCCACAATGACTTCCTGTAGTACTCGTGATTTGCACAAGTCACCGCTTTGCGGTTCGTTGTGCAAACTTCACTCGTACTACACAACGAGTCATTGTGACACTTGTTTTACAAATAACTATTCTGTTACAATAGGCTTACGTAGATAATTTTGATGTTCTCCCGTTGGAAAATAACTATGTCTTAACTTTTGTTCTACATAAGCAAAAGTATTTTTACCTGGAGTTGTTCGGTCGGGGAAACGATTTCTGTATATATTTGTAGTACATCTGTTATTTCTTCTACATTATCCATAGATGATCAGCATATCGACATACTCGTGGTAAATGAAACGTAAAGGCATGATCAGTTCTAAGTCACAAAACTTATAACAACAATAATATAATGAATGATTGTTCGCTAACAGAGGCGGCTTTGACAACTAGAATATATGTTATTAAAATGATTACGTTTTTTGTTTCTTAGCTCTGTTTTATAAATAAAAAACCTTTATTAAACTTTGTTAATCGTTTTCAAGTACCTACCACAAAAAATGGGTATCGCCGAAATAGTAATAATATTTATAAACATGATAACACGTGACCCGAAATGTGACATTGTTACAGTTGCTTGCTTAAATTGTATAATACTACCCACAGTTTATAACTGCGAAATTTTAATATCGTAGTTCAAATAGTTTTCGAGATATGTACTGGCCAAAACCTCGTATATTTTCTTTGACCTGCCTTTTGAAACTATTCTCAATATCTTTGGTCGGCCTCATACTCTTCTGATAGATGTTTCTGGATCCTTGATTTTCATTTCATCTGATACTTCTAAATCGTGAATATCTTTGTAATCTTTCTCTCCTCCGTTTTCTCTTTCTCTTCGATCTCAAGTATCATATTCTCTAACTCTTACTTCAGAAATCGTCTCTTTTGCTTCCAGAATATCGAAGATTATGGAATTACTCATGTTTCTTTCTCATTTTTCATTTTCTTTTTTCGTTTCAGCTTTACTAATCTCTGTTAATTATAATTTTCTTATTTTCCGGATCTCATAAACTTCCTTTACTATGATGTCTGCCCATTCCATGTTCCTGATGTTTCTATATTGTTGTTCCCCTCTCTTTACCCACTGTGCTTTGTCGTTATGTTGTTTTTCTTCCTGCCAAATCCCTTTCCAAAATGTCTGTGTTTGCTCTTTTGTCGGTGTTTTTTCAATGTTTATGGTATTGTGCTTTAATGTCCTATAGAAACTTTTGGGGTTTTCAACGAATTTCTTGTTTTCAACATAAAATTTGTATCTTTCGTCGTATCTTCGTATTCTTTGAGCTTGAGCTTGAATTTTCTGTTTAATTTCTTCCATAACTTTGCCTTCATCTTGTTTGTACTTCATTTTATGTTTTTGGACTAATCTTTGCTTTATTAGCTGCATTTGCTCGGCATTGTTTCCCCGGCTTATTTCGTTCATTTGAGAAAACTCTTTCCTCATCTGTGCAATTCGCTGTTCTGTCCTCATTTTCCATTTTGGTTTCCGACATTTGTCCCTAATTTTCTCCTGCTTTGTGTTGGGATGATCGCATATTACCGATCTTGTGGCGTATAGAAGTTTATTTATCTCTGTAATACTGTGCTGGCTCTCTGGGCAACCGTCTATTATTTGTTTGATTGCCTTGTTGGCATGAGCTATGAGATTTGTTGCTTCTTGTGTTTCTTTGATTTTTTGTATTTCATCTCTCGCCATAGAATCGGCATCGATGAGTTCATTCTTGATTACTCTAACCATATACTTCTCGCTCTCCTCACAGTTGCTTTGTGCTGATTGATTAATTTGCGCATCTACCTTACCTGCTTCGTTTTGTATATATGGTATTCTCTGTTTTTGGGCGTTTGCTTGCAGGTTTTGAGCCTCCTCCTTTCCTGCTTCGTTGTGTGTGCTTTCTTCTGGGTTCTGCGCA
The DNA here is from genome assembly GCA_963921935.1 of Galeruca laticollis. Classification (NCBI taxonomy): domain Eukaryota; kingdom Metazoa; phylum Arthropoda; class Insecta; order Coleoptera; family Chrysomelidae; genus Galeruca; species Galeruca laticollis. The sequence continues at coordinate 92,993,423 of OY998176.1, forward strand.
TTATCTTTCATGTATTTCTGGACTAGCTTCTTGATTTGGTCTATCTTGATTTCAGTTAGCTTTTTGTGACTCATGATATATCGTCTTTGTGTTGCCAGTGTGTTTGCGGAGATGTTGGGGTGACTGTTTGGATTATTATTATCATTTTTATTTTTTTTATTTTTATGTTTGTTCTCAGAGCGATAGTCGGCCTCAGCGGCAAGACTTTCGTTGGGTATACTTATTCCAGAATAGATCTCACGATGTTTGTCGCATCTAAGACTACAGATTTTTGCATCGTTTGATATGCTGACTCGGGAATACCACTGTTTTTGAGGGAACTACTTAGTTTCTTCGGAATTAGTCCCATACAAGACAAAACGATTGGAATTATTTCAACTTCCTCAAGGATCCACATTTCTTTTATTTCGGTTTTTAGCTCAGCATATTTGTTCAATTCTTTATTGTACTTATCTTCTGTTGGAATTATTTGGGACCGATATGTCAATTATCAGAGCTTCCTTGCATTGTTTCTTAATAACTGTGGTATCGGGTCTGTTGTGTCTTATTGTTAAGTCGGTAGATCTTAACATACTGGTTTTTTATAATGGGCGGAGGTTTTTATTTATAGTATGGCTCGTTATTTTGAGGATTAATATCAAATTTTTTCATTATTTCCAAATGAAATATCGTAGCAACCCTGTTGTATCTGTCCAGATATTCAGTTTTAGCTAGATTCTCACAGCTAGATAGAATGTGTTCTACGGTTTCTTGATTTTTGTTGCACTTTCTGCATGTATCTATTGGTATTTCTTCCTTGAGAATGTATTTTTGATAATTTTTTGTTTTTATCACGTGGTCTTGCATACCAATCATAAAACCTTCAGTTTCTGGAAAATGTATTCCAGTTTTAAGCCACTCAACGGATTTAATTTCATCTACTGTAGTTTTCTGCAGGTCATTGATAAATCTTCCGTGTAATTCTTTTGAACGCCAGTTCTCAACTTTCTCATCGTCGGTTTTGGTATTGAATGGTTTAAAATTTTGTACCCTCAAATTTAGTGGTGTGTATGTTAGATCTGCTCTCACCACAGCTTGATGAAGTTCATTATTTTTGTGATGGAAAAAGTTCCTTAAGTTTGTAACTTGCTGAGAGCAGGCTTCCACGATATCTCTTATTCCTAGCTCGTTTAGAATTATGTGCCGCCTTATTACTTTCAAAACCAATTAAACATGTATATGATACTTATCACCCTCGTTATCCCATCAACATTCGCTTTTCCTGATTCCACTGTAGCGCTCTCGTGGATTCATTCATCGCCGCACCACTGGCAGACATTTGTTGCAAATAGAGTATCCAAAATACATGATTCAGTAGCACCTGATCGCTTTTACCATACATCTGGTGAAGAAAACCCGAATAATAGTCTATCACGGGGTTTATTACCGTCCCAGATATTGAATCACTCGCTATGGTGGCAGGGTTCTTCCTGGGTCTCTGGCCCGATCTCTACGTGGCCAATTAGTCCTTTTTCAAATTCATATTCTGAAGATATTCACGAAATGAAAAATTCTACTACATTAGTTCTTGTTTCCGCTACAGATACGCCTCTTCATCAGCTTGCTTGCATTAGGAGTTTCATCTTGGCCTAAACTTACCCGCATAGTTGTGTATGTCCTTCGCTTCATAAAAAAGTTACTTCGCTCTTCTCATATCGAAGCTTCTGATTTAAACGCCGCTGAAACCGCTATCTTCCTAGACCTGCAAGAAAAACATTTTAAGACTGAACTTGCAAGTTTACGCAAAAGTAACTTACCCTCATCAGTATTTCGAAAGCTTTATCTGTTTCTGAAAAATTCTGACCTTATTCGTGTCGGTGGACGTTTATCAAACGCTAACATACCCTACGACAATCGTCATCCAATTCTTCTCCCCCGCAGGGATCACATCATTGATATATTGATTGATCACTACCACCGAATAAACTGTCACACAGGCTCACTTACTCATGTCATTACTAAGACAAAGATATTGGATTATCTCTGCTCGGAATATCATTCGGTAGCGTATTCGATTGTGCAATTTTTTCTCAAAGGTTTCTCCTAAAGGTCCATCTCCTATTATGGCTAGCCTTCCCCCCGCTCGCGTGCAAGAGGCTACCGCATTCACACATACTGGTGTTGACTACGCTGGTCCCATGAGTATCACATTAACACGACGCCGCGGTACCAAAAGTCAGAAGGCTTATATTTGTTTATTCATATGCTTAACTACTAAAGCTATACATATAGAGCTAGCTTTTTTAGATTTGAGCTCTGACTGTTTTCTAGGTGCAGTCAAGAGATTTATCTCACGACGGGGCTCAGTTTCATTTATGTACTCTGATAATGGCACAAACTTTATAGGGGCTAAACATCAACTTGATGAACTTTTCCAGTTTTTAGAGTCGCGTGAAACAGTAGTAGGTATTAGGAACTACCTCAATTTAAAGAAAATTGCGTGGAAAACTATACCGCCACGCGCACCGCATTTTGGAGGAGTTTGGGAGGCTAACGTAAAAAGCATAAAATCTCATTTATATCGAACGATCGATAATCAGATATTAACGTATGAACAGTTAATGACAGTACTTGCGCAAGTTGAATGTCATTTTAAATTCGCGACCGCTTTGTTATCTTGCTGAACAGCCTCATGAAATTCTCACATCCGCACATCTTTTAATGAATACTCCGCTTCAATATTTACTTCCATCTGATTTTGAACCACAGTCTAATTTCGCGAACCGTAAACAATTGTTAGACAGCTTGGTGCAGTCGTATTGGAGAAGGCGGCATATGGATTATTTGCACACCCTCCAGTTAAAACAAAAGTGGAACACTCCCCACTCACCCGTTACTATTGGTACTGTAGTGCTCATACATCAAGATGACGCGCCTCCCCTCCGCTGGCCTAAAGGTATTGTTGAGGAGGTTTATCCCGGAAAGGACGGAGTATTACGCGTAGCATTGGTCCGTACTTCCCGCGGTACATTTAAACGCCCGGTGGTAAAGCTTTGTCCTCTGCCATCACAATAACTCATTAGATACACACACGCACATTGCTTTTATTTATTTACATCTCTTTTTTTTTCTTCTATAAATTCATTTGAATATCCTAGGGATCTTCAAGCCGGGGAGCATGTTTGCGCAACACCCAGCGCCCTCTGGCAAAAGTGACTGTACTTATCTCTAGGATTTAGATGTTCTATATGGATACAGTTAAACTAAAAAAATATACTGTGGTCTGGATGACAATTGCTGTCAGTTAGTTGAATATGAAAAGTAGAACTGTCATCGCATTTTTTAGACATAAAAACTTATTCGCCCCCGCAAAAAAACTAGAAATTGTTACCGCCGCCACACCAGAACTTGGAGGACAGACATCTGGATTTTACAGGTAAGTACATTCCTTTATACAAGACGCTGTTGCCTTACACTCTCCTCGCAGGGGAGTTTCCCAAAAAACGCATTTGGATTATCATTATTATTATTATTATTTTTTTTTTTTTTTTTTTTTTTTCTCACAGGGTTTTCCTGGGTTTGCTTGGCTAATCCGGGATGCCATATCAACGGATTAGTCATGTGTGAGCGCCCGCCGGACTGCTCGACAAGTGCCCAGAATTGCTGCTTTTTGGGCGGTGAGTATCAGTTTCGTAGGGTCTTCTAATTCCAATCTTTTTAGTTCCTGTTTCAAATTTATTTCAACAAGGCCGGTCGCAGATATAACTAATGGATGTATTGTGACCTGATCGAGCTGATAGATAGTTTTTATTTCGTGAGAAAGATCTATATATTTTGTGATCTTTTGGTTTCTCGCTTCTCGGAGATTGTGATCATTAGGTACTGTAATGTCGATTATTCTTGCTACCTTTTTATCTTTTTCTATCACCAATATGTCGGGTCTATTGTGTGCCATTTCCCGATCACTAATGATAGGCTTATCCCAATAGATTTTTGTTTTCTCGTCTTCCATATGATCCCTTGGTGTATATTTGTAGTACTGTGTTATATCTTTTATTAGCTCGAATTTTTTACATAGCGCTTGATGAAATACCTTTGACACGTTGTCATGCCTTGCCTTATGGTCACGCGGTGCTAGATATGAGCACCCTGCTGTTAGGTGCTGAATGGTTTCTGTTTTATTTCGACATAGTCTGCATCTGTCATCCGATGTATCCTGATGCAGTATAAACCGTCGGTAGTTTCTTGTACAAATAACTTGGTCCTGTATGGCTAGTAGAAATCCCTCTGTTTCCATCATCAGTACACCCCTAATTAGAAATAGTGTGGATAAGTTCTTGTCTGCTTCTTGACTGTTTAGTATTGCCGCATAGCGTCCATGTAATTCTTTATTTTTCCAGCTTTCTTCCAACTCTGTGTAATAGTTCTCATTTTCTTTTACTGGTGGCTCTTGGTTCGACAGTTTCAAAGGTGTCAAAGGTGTCAAAGGTGTATTATTATTATTATTATTATTATTATTATTATTATTATTATTATTTCATGTATTAGTCTCAGAGTTGTTAAACATCTGGTTCAAGAAGTAAGGGGCCCAAGCAAACCTTACTCAAATTCCTGATTAGGCATGTTCAGGACTGTTCGTACGATGCGACACGTTTCGAGGATAACATTCTTCTGCATTTTTGGAATAAGTGTGTTTGGGTCGAGCTGCATTTTCAGTATTAATTGTGAAAGATTTTTGTTGACCAAGCCAGTTGCCGTTATTACAATGGGAACGATTTGTACTGATTTTAATCTATGAATTTCTTTATATTCTATTGATAACGGAATATATTTTTTTATTTTTTCCTCTTCTGCCTTATTGATGTTGTGGTCATTAGGGTGGGTTATATCTACGAAAATTGCTGTTTTGTCTTTCATATTGTGCAGTACAAGGTCTGGTTTATTCGCTGTTATTGTTTTGTCTGTATGTATCGAGAGGTCATAAAACAGTTTATAAGAATCGTTTTCTAATACCGGTCTTGCTTTATAATCGTAGTATGGTACCATGTCTTTTTCTGAAAGGAGGTTATACTTTACGGCTAGTGCTTGATTATTATTATTATTATCATTATTTTCCTTTTTGTGTCACCGGATTTACACCCGGCGTGTTTCAACGACAGTCGGCCTCAACAGCAAGACTTTCGTTGGGTGTCACTATTCTAGAAATGACCTAACAATGTTTGTCGCATCCAGGATTACAGATTTTTGCATTAATCGGTAGGTTGACTCAGGAATATCAATGTCTTTGAGGGAAGTACTTAGTTTCTTGGGAATTAGCCCCATACAGGATAAAACAACTGGAATGATCTTGACTTCTTTAAGATTCCACAATTCTTTCATTTCGGTCCTTAGCTCGGCGTATTTGCTTAGTTTTTCATTGTATTTGCTTTCTCTGTTAGAATTATTTGGGATCGATATGTCAATAAGCAGAGCTTGCTTGGATTGTTTATTAATGACTGTGATGTCCGGCCTGTTGTGTCGTACTGTTACGTCCGTCATGATAGTTTTATCCCAGTAGATCTTAACATACTGATTTTCGATAACTGGAGGGGGCTTATATTTGTAATATGGCTCGTTGTTTTGTGGATCAAGGTTAAGTTTTTTCAGTACTTCTAGGTATACTACTGTGGCAACTTTGTTGTGTCGTTCTAGATATTTAGTTTCAGCTATGCTTTGGCAACTAGAAAGAATGTGTTCAATCGTTTCTTGACTTCTGTTGCACTTTCTGCACCTATCTGTTGGTATTTATTCCTTCAAGATATACTTTTGGTAATTCCTCGTTTTTATAACCTGATCTTGTATACCAACCATAAAATCTTCAGTTTCTGGGAACAGCGTTCCAGTTTTAAGCCATTCAACCGATTTAGCTTGATCTATCATGTCTTTCTGTAAATCATTAATGAATCTTCCGTGCAATTCTTTTGAACGCCAATTTCGAATTTTATCTTCCTCATTTCGTGTATCAAAGGGCGTAAAGTTTTCCATGCTTAGGTTTAAAGGTGTATAACCCGTATCTGTTTTCACTATGACTTTATGAAGTTGACTATTTTGGTGGCGGAAAAAACTCCTCAAGCCTGCAATTTGCTGAGTGCAAGCTTCCACAACATCTTTTATTCCTCTACCTCCTTTTTCTCTAGGTAAATTTACCCTTTCGACGGACGCTTTTGGATGGTGTTTTCTATGTTTTGTTAGCTCGGTTCTAATCTTTCTGTTTACTGCTTCCAGGTCCGTTTGAGTCCATTTAATTATTCCGAAGGAGTACTGAAGAGCGGATATGGCGTAGCTATTTATGGCCGTGGTAAGGTTTCTTGAATTTAGCTCACTTTTTAAGAGGTTGTGAAGGCGTTTTTCGAATTCGGTGGTTAATATGGCTTTTGTTTCTTTATGTTCTATCTTGTGTGTCTGAAGGATTCCTAAGTACTTGTAGGGTTTGTCTGTCATGGCTTCAATATATTTGCCTGGCTCTAGTTCTATAGGTTCTCCTTCTTTCAGCTTTCCCTTTTCAACCGATACAGTTTGGCATTTTTCCATACCAAACGACATTCCGACATCTGTGCTCCACTGGTGCATGAGTTTTAAGTTGGATTCTAGGTGTTTTTTGCACGCGGCATATAGTTTCAGATCATCCATAAAGAATAGATGACTTATTGTTGTTGAGTTTCGATCCGCTCTAATAGTTGCTCCATATCCTGTGTGGTTTAGGCCACGTGATAATGGGTTTAAACACAAGCAGAACCATAGAGCGGAAAGTGTATCTCCTTGAAAGATTCCTCTTTTAATACTGATAGATTCAGTTTCTAGTTCTGTGTGATTTGGGTTAATTTTGAGTTTTGTTTTCCAATTACTCATAGTACTTTTTAGAAACCTAACCACCACAGGGTGTATATTGTAAATTTCCAAAGTTTTTATTAACCAAATGTGGGGCACTGAGTCGAAAGCTTTCCGATAGTCTGTATAAGCCATGTATAGATTTCTGTTCTTCTTTCTGATTTGTTCCAATATCACATTATCGATTGTTATTTGTTCCTTGCAGCCCATATATTTTCTTTTGCACCCTTTCTGCTCCTCAGTTAGAATATCATTAGTTTCTAGGTATGCGTACAGTTTATCACATAGTGCTGCAGTGAAGATTTTGTACATTGTAGGAAGGCACGTGATGGGTCTATATTGAGAAGGATCTTGGGTTTGATCAGATTTTGGAAGAAGATAAGTTACACCATTTGTAAGGAAGTCTGGTAGTTGGTCAGGGTTTCTTAGAGCGATATTAAATTGGTTGGTCAGGTGATGATGGGTAGCCGTAAGTTTTTTGTACCAGAAATTTTGGATACCGTCGTTCCCTGGTGCTTTCCATTTGGCCAAGTTTTTTATTACCTTTTTTAGATCTTGTAATGTAAATATTATTTCTTCCATATGTAGATGGTTGTTGTTCTGAATTTCTGATTTGATCCAAGGTGTATTTTCCTGGTGTTCGATTTCCTTCGACCACATTCCTTCCCAAAATGTCTGTAAATCCTCCTTCTTTGGCGGTTGTCCTTTAGAACCAGGTTGTTCGTTAAACGATCTATAGAAGCCCTTCTGATTTTTTGAAAAGAAGTTGTTTTGGATTTTGCGTTGGTAGCTCTCCTGATATCTTTTTAATCTTTTAGAAGCAACTGCAAGTTTTTGTTTCCAGGTATCTTATTATAATTATTATTATTATTATTATTAGTAATATTATCATTATTATTATTATTCATACATTCTTGTTTTTATTTTGTTTACTATCATAAATGTCTGTTGAATGACAAAATATTATTTTTGATCAGCTGCATTTTGAATTAGGCTAATACTGTAAGATCCAAGATACGAGATATATGCCCCTTTTTCAGACAAATTATAAATGTGTTGTGATGATTTTGTATGTAAATGATGCCATCCCTGATTCACGGGAATGAGTGTTTAAAACGTTTCGTGACTAGAGGAGTTACGTAATATTCAATCTTGTGATAATTTACATTTTTGAACTCACAATCGAATTTAATCCACTTCACGGCCGCTTGATTATCGCAGTTTGAAAAGCTTTCAGCATATACACACATCACAATCTTATGAACCACTTTATGCATCAATAATAACTTCACTATTTCGTCAATAATTTACGTCAACAATATTTCCAAGGCACACAAGACGTAATCCATAAAAGCCTCTCACAATATATTCCTTGAGAACTAACGACATTTTTTAGCTTGACATATTTTCGTCTTAAAATTCCACATGCTCTCTTACGTAGTATATTCAATTTCTTTTAACGCCTTCTGGAAGCCAAGTAGACACTGGCACATACTCGTAATCAATAATCAATTTTTCGACGCGAAAAAAGTATATAACGAATTTACTACAACGAGTTACTTATCCAATAGCTAAAAATTAGGTGCAAGTTAGTTGTAATTGTCGATTCATCACTTTACACTGAAAATGTATGTGACAGCGCATTTTTTCTTGTGTTTGATGAAAATATCGTTTATAGAAAAGTGGATGGCAAACTTCCAGGGGCCTGTTGTTCTTGACATGTATGTAGTGCGTAGTGGGAAACAGGCTTCAATTGTTTACCACTATCGGAAAAATAAAAGTACCGGTGCTTGATAAGTTATAAACTTTATTTCGACTTCGACATACTTTAGAAAGTAGAATTAAAACGAACCCAGGAGCTGTATGTCCAAAATAACTAAATTTTGATTGAAATCCTTCAGTATCTGCAATATCTAGTTAGATTATTACTCAGACCAAAGCACTATACCAAGCAATAAATATTTTACAATCACAAGAGCTAACGTGCAAAACTTTACTAGTTTATGCGGTTGCAGATGAAAATGAATGAAAATTGACTAGCAGTAAGATGAAAATTACATTGAGAAAGCATTATCAAGGCACTAGCGGTGTTTTACGGAAGCGTTTCTTAGTATTTGTGTACAGGTTGAAATGAGACCACGGTAACTAATAAACTACCCTCAGTTACCGATACAATACTTAATGAGTACTCGAAAAAACGGAATTTGTATCAAGCAGCCTGGAAACCTCCCGAATTTTATACCTGCTATGGCAGCGTACGTTTACGAGATTATTCTGGGTTATTTCGGTTGACGTACAATAATTTTTATATGTCTGTTACCACGGCCGTTGGTGCTAAATCAACCACTTAAACAACAGTTATCCGGCAGATTTCGAAAACCTTGCCCTGGCGATCCTGCTATGGCAGCGAAAGTGCGCGAGATTATTTCGTTTTACGCCTGGGAAAACTCTCGAAGGTTGCACCTGCTATAGCAGCGTACACAGACGAGGCTCCTCCAAGTTGAGTTTTATCAAATATTCTAACTTTTTGTTCACACTACCAAAGTCTATGGTACTATATTAAACTTCCCAAAGTATTTTGAAAATTCCTCAAGAATCTACCTGTTATTGCAGCGACGATTCTTGAAAGGTTCCCTACTATATTTCTATTCCTCATTTATCTATACCGGAATCGGGATTCCCGAAATATTTTGAAAATCCCTCAAGAATCTACCTGCTATTGCAGCGATGATGCTCGAAAGTTTCCCAACTATATTTATTTTCCCTTAAATAAAACCAACAGATCAAATTTTACTTTGGAATTGTTCATAAATACAGGGAAAATCGATCAAATCAAACAAGCAATATGCAGAAATAAATTCTAATAATATTACTACAAAAGACGCTAGGAGCAAATCAATTTATCACAGAAAGAATTATTCACGATATAATGTTCAAATACGTTTACATCGTTGGCAAAAATCAGACACAAAACGGTCGGTTGGTTGCGACGGAAGATTTGAGAGTCAGAGCAAGAGCACAGCAGAGAGCATGGCATATAGAGCTTCTCAGCCCCGCTTCCTGGATTATTTATTTTTCTCTCGACACCACTCAGGAGGTCCCCTACTTAACAATCTTAAGAACGGCGCGGACTGATTTGCGCGAACGGTACAGTAAGTAATACATATACAATATACCAGATGTTTCAAAAGTAATACACATATTCTGAAATTATTATCAATAATTAAATTCACAGCTTGCTATGAAAGAGGGGTGCTTATCTTGATAATGCTAGGAAAATAAGGAACTAAAATATATACTGTGGGATGTCGGGAACGAACAATAGTAACATCGTTACACTTTTGGTAATCTCATTTGCAGCATTGAGCACTGTTTGAGCAAGACAGTCGATTGCATATTTTATGTTCTGAATCAGGGGTCTGGAATAAATTCCACATCCTGGGCCTACATTGGTTTTAGACCTATCTGTGAAGATGCGAATTGCGCACTCTTCTGTGAAAGGCATGTCGCGATGGAATCAAGTCCGTATCGGTATGTGCAGTGGGAACTCTCTGAGGGCCTCACGCCACAAGTTACATCTCAATTTATCGGATCCTACATCAGCTTGTATACCGGTAGAACGTAGACATGTCATGGTCATCAAAACAACCTCCTTGATGTGTATGTCAACGGGAGTGAGACCAAGGATCACCTCCATAGCTCTAGTTGGAGTGGTTTCCATGCCTCCTGTTGTATTGAGGCATACTGTTTTCTGATTACTATCTTGTCTTTCGGCATTTGGTCAAGTAGATTGTCCAACTTACATTTAGTAGCTTATGCTTTTATTTTGGTCAGAAAGTCGTTGAATAGTTCGTCTCCCTTTTATTCTATATTGAAGAATACGTATCTTTCGGAAGATGTGTTTGTCTTTGGCGTGAAATACACTTTAAATATATCTTAAATTATTTGTAGGTAATTTTTGTCTATGTTGTTAAGTCTATCACTGCCAAGAATGTTGCTGCTTGAACTTTGGCTGGCTTTGCATTCACTTGAATAGCTGTATCAGACCACAAAACTGTTGTAACCACTTTTTCCAGTTCGTAGATTTGTCCGAGTCAATTTGTAGGTTAGCTGGTAGTTTTATTCCAGATACTGCGTCATTGGTATCCATTTTCCGACTTTCTCAGGCTTTTCTTTACCTTTATTATTCCAATTATTGTAATTATTACTTCTCACATCAAGTTAAGTTGTGGTATTTGTTCAAATGATACGAGGTTTTCCAATAACAAATGATAATGAATGTTATAATGACATTGTAATTTTTTGAGATAGATCATACATGTCTCTACTTTATATATAGATGATATATATATATATATATATATATATATATATTGAACTAGTTACCTAGTTCTGGAAATAAATTTACACAAATAACTATCATAAAAAGTATAGATTATCACGGGAGGTGTGTCAGTAGACACAACCATTAGCAAGAAAATGACAATTTAAGTATAAAGTTATATAAAAATTAGTAAAATATGTATCAATCTTATTAAATATGAATGTGATTATTTTAAAAAGGATTATGAGAACAAATACCACACACAATATTATTTAATTAAATAAAAAGAGTTACCTGCACAAGTAATTCCGAATATATGTCAAAGTCAATGAGTTCCACAATGTGCTGAACACTGCTGTAGGAATATCTGTAGATATTAATTGCCATATTATAACTTAAAACCCAAAAGAATTAAAAAAAAGAATATTTAGTCTAGTGTTTGATTAGCATAATTACACATGTTCCAATAGTAAAAGTTTATAATTCCATAAAGAGTTGAAAACTGTATATGAAAAGATAGATGGAACGCAGCTCAAACTTATGCAAGGGAAATTAATAAACAGGAAGTAATGAATCTTAGTAAATTTATAATTGCCAACTTAATTTTATTGATGATTTATTGCATACTGAAAAATAATATCAAAAACAAAAATAATCAATAGTCAATATGATATAAATATAAAATAAGATTGAAAATTGAAAAAAGGATCAATTACATATGGGTAAATTAATAATTTAGGTTGTAGTTTTTGAAAAAATAATTATTTATAAAAATATCTGAACAACATGTTTATATGTAAATTAGCTATTGTATCATGAAAAAAGGACATGATATATATTCTTTAATACAATAGAAATAATAGTGAACTAGTGTGAATATCCTCCAGAACAATTAAATTAAATAATTCAGATTTAGAACTAAAACACTTCGAAATGACAATTTTCTATTCAAAATAACAGATAAGTGAGCTTTGGATTAATCAAGCGAGGAGGTTGTTGATTTAAAAAACAAGAGAAGAGAGTTTTCGGGTGATGGAGAGGAAGCGTCGATAGAGAGACTCTTTGTTAAAAAATTTATCAGAAATTGGTATAAATGTTGAAAAACACAATCAAAGGTAAATCAAAGCATTTAACTATTGTTTAAGGATGAAGAAGTGTAGAAAGTGAATATCTCCTGAGAGATATCTACAAGAATTTGGAGATGCAAGTTGCAGCCCGGCAGAGAACTCAATATTAAGGTCTGTGTCTTTACAATTACATTCATTGGAATTCCATATAATTCTTTATAAAGAAAATGAACATTAAAATTTATCTGAACGTTCAAATTGAATAAATTCATTAAATGGCCAAGAACATTTATCATATGATGCATCATAATTTTATCTCAATTGAGAATTAAACAGTTTTAGTTAATAATAATATTTGTACTTACTTGATATATTATAATTCCTTGTATATTTTCACGAGCATCATGAATTTTCACATAACCTCTCATTCTTTCTTTTATCTTCAGCATGAATAACTATTTGCCTATTACTGTCTTCACTTTCAACTCACTCACATAATTTTAACTAAGTATACTTATATGTAATTGATTATTTAAAGTTTATATCATTAAAATTGTTTCACCATTATAGACGCGCTGATAGTGTGTTTAACAGTAAAGTAATTTCTTATAGAGGGGAGAGTATCCTCCTATCGTTTCAATTATAACAGCGCATGCGTTCAGATTTATGCGCCGACGCACTGATAGGAACATTCTTATACTGAGAAATGTATCTGATATAGGGTGGAACAAAAACACAATTTTCAATGTTTAAATCTTATTGCAAATTTTCATAATAATTTATTAAATTGTTTACATTTGAGTGTTGGTATTTTATTCTCATCACATCCATCAGAAAATTTTCTATCGTCCACATATTTCAGTAATTTTATATAGGAGAAACTTCAGAAATTAATTTTCATAAAAAAAGGATTTTACAAGGAAAAAGGTAAGGTTTGAATTAAATTTGTCAATTACTGGTATTAATGCATCCTGAACTCAAAGGGAGGAGTCTCATACTTCCGACTGAGATAAATAAATATAAATATAACAGTTAATAAAAAAAAATTAACATATTGAGCTAGCCGAGGTAAAATAAATACTATATTAAATAATACTGTATTAAATAAATAATAAAATATAATCTATTATATATATATATATATATATATATATATATATCTATACATATATATATATATATAAATATAAGGAGGATAGCCTTTGCTGACTAGGTAGGAATAAAGCTAGTGAATATTGGGAAATTGCATTAGCGGATAATGTCCAAGCTTTCGAGGATGATTGTCATCATCATCGGAGAGACTTAAATGAAAAACAACAGTTAAATACTGTGGTTAATAAAGAATAATTTGAATTGAAGTTCACAACCACGTGTCTACTTACTTCCGAAGTGAGGTTAGACTCCATCAAGTTGTAAAATCGTAAACTACAGATTGTAAATTGTTAAATGTTTTACAGGAGTTGAGTCAACGGAAGGACAGCCAACCGCATTACAACACCAAGTGAAAATGTCGCAATGTTTTATAAAATGAAATAAATAAATTCATCTTCATGCGTTAGTATGTTGAACGCCGGTAAGTAAATGATATAGTTTCCCTCCAATTGTGATGTAACAAGAGACAAACAGTGCTGCCAACAGTCAAATCAGAGAACTGTAGGGCAATGTAACCATTTCAGTAATAGACTCTGTTCTAGGGCCAACAATTGGTTCAATAAGAAGATGTATTATTTTAGAAGAGAGGAAAACGGAGAGAGAGTGCGAGACATAGAAAGGGGGAACGCTGTCAAATTGTGTTAAGGGGGAAAATTTGAGCGTGTAGAGAACATAACTCCAATATAAGTTACACTGAGGAAGAAAAGAGAAAGAGAACAGTACAATAACAGTATTGATATGTAGTAATAATAATATAATATAGTAATTGAGTAAAATTGTAATACTATAATCTGAATGTATTTACCAACACCAATACATTCAAATTCAAGTTTTTATTATTATTAAGTTAAAGTAATAAGGGTGGTGCTGTTAGGAGCAATATGGTTGTATAATGCAACCTGAGGAAGTATCTAAGGGCAACAAAAATGAATAGATCTCACTCAAGTGATCAATATCAACTTTCTTATTTATAACATCGTTGTATTGTGAAATGAAAGCCATTTCCAAGAATTATCTTTTCGTTCTGTTAGACTCAGTCGCCAACACTTTCACAGCCTCAAAAGTCATCTGATGATTAAGATAATTTACATGAAAAGCTAACGCGCACCTCTCTGGGTGTAATGTACAGTTACTCCTGTGTGAAACTATACGGCTCGACAGAGATCTCAAAGTCTGTCCGATATACTGTTTATCATAATCTCTACAAGGAATACTAGACACCACGTTAGTAAGTGAGGTCAAAGGATTCTTATCTTTTACTGTAGTGTAAATCGATCTGATTGAAAGAACAGTTTTATTAGCAATTTTAAAGTTACCACATGAACTGAGCAATCTGGCAAGTTTCGGAGTTATGTCCCTAATATATGCAAAGTAGCAAAACCGGTCGAGGAGGGGACACATCAGTTCCAACATCCGTCTGGGCTCACTCAATTACTATACTATATTATTATTACTACATAATAATACTGTTATTGTACTGTTTTCTTACCCTTTTCTTTCCCAGTGTGAGTCATATTGGGGTTATGTTCTCTACACGCTCAAATTTTCCCCCTTAACATAATGTGAGAGCGTTCTCCCTGTCTCTGTCTCGCACTCTTTCTCCCTTTTCCTCTCTTCTAAAATAATACATCTTCTTATTAAACCAATTGTTGGCCCTACAACAGAGTCCATTACTGAAATGGTTACATTGCCCTACAGTTCTCTGATTTGACTGTGGGCAGCACTGTTTGTCTCTTGCTACATCCCAATTGGAGGGAAACTATATCATTGCCATACTGGCGATCAATATAGTAACGCATGAAGATGAATTTATTTATTTCATTTTATGAAATTCTGCGGCATTTTCATTTGGTGTTTACTCAATTCCTGGAAAACATTTCACAATTCACAATCTGTAGTTTACTATTTCACAACTTGATGAAGTCCAACCGCACTTCGGAGGTAAGTACACACGTGGTTGTGTAACTTTGTATTTTGTCGCTTGTTTCAACTTTTCAAATAATATTTCAATGTAAGATATTGGATTTTCTTCCCCATATTTCAGAAATACCAATTTTATATTCTCTGTTCTGGGTGATTTATTATCTTTCCTCTCTTTAGAGCTCTTTTTATGTCTTCTCATATGATTTCAGTTCATTTGTCATTGACCTTATACTGTTTTAATATAAGTATAGTTTAGAACTAAAACTTTAAGAGTAATTATTTGAGACTGGCACTATTCCATTGAAATTATTGAAATTGGGAATATGAGATGAGATGAAATTGACTGTCTCGACCCTTACTTCGTGGAATATGCTCATATTAGTGTTTTTAAATGAATTTCAAGGTCTCTAGTTAATTCCACAATATAATACAAGTTATTGAAAATTCTAAAAAATTGACAATTGTTTCGATAAATCAATATCATCGTCAGAATGACAGAAGTTACATTTCATTTTATGCCTACCTGATGTTTAGTAGTTATATTTTTGGCTAGACCAAGAAGTAACCTAGCTTGTGATTGGCTTAATATATGTTTATAGAAAAAGAAGAAGATGTGATATGACAAATATTGAAGCTTAGATATTATTAGCCCTATGGTGATATCCTGGATATCATTTTTCCAATTAAGATCAGTATAACTGTGCAAAAATACCACTATTAAAGAAGTCAGGTATATATAAACTCAAATGTCCAGAATGTAATGCTGTCTATTTGGGTCAGACCCTTAGGAATTTTGAAATACGATACAGTGAGCACTTACGAGCTTACAGATTAAAACAACCAGATAAATCCCACTACGCAAAACATCTACTTGACACCAATCATTCATTGACACCTAACACAGAACTAGAAGTGCTGCATATTTGTGAAAAGAAACAAGAACTGGATTTCCTTGAAGAACTGGAAATTAGAAGACATTTAAGAAACCCACAATATGAAGTTGTCAATGAACAGTTAAATCTAGGGAATTCTCCACTAATAAACTGTCTTCTTAAGTGATAATTGTAAAGATCAGCAGATATAGTTTTCCTGGTTTTCTATATCATTGCACAGTTATACTGATCTTAATTGGAAAAATGATATCCAGGATATCACCATAGGGCTAATAATATCTAAGCTTCAATATTTGTCATATCACATCTTCTTCTTTTTCTATAAACATATATTAAGCCAATCACAAGCTAGGTTACTTCTTGGTCTAGCCAAAAATATAACTATTAAACATCAGGTAGGCATAAAATGAAATGTAACTTCTGTCATTCTGACGATGATATTGATTTATCGAAACAATTGTCAATTTTTTAGAATTTTCAATAACTTGTATTATATTGTGGAATTAACTAGAGACCTTGAGTTTCATTTAAAAACACTAATATGAGATGAGATGGTAATCTTTACATTTTTCGGACATAAATGTTCGACGTGAAATGTTACACGAAAAACTTGAATTGAAAATTAGAAATTAATATGGTTGTAACATAATTTCCACAAAAAAATTCCCAAATACACAAGAAGAATTGTAATGTTGAAATAATGAATTTTTTCAAAATCATTATTGAGTTTACTTTCCATACATCCGTATGTTGAAACCACAAATTATTTTCCGATGAGAAAATCGCAGCTCATTTTAGCAAAAAATATAACTGCTGGTCTTTGCTACAGACTGCAGTTAAATGTCGAGTAGCATCGTTCCTGTGAAATGGGATTCTAAAAAATCAATTTACTAGTCGCTTTCCAAACCCAAAAAGACCAATTGGAATGGAATCACGATTCTACACTTTTTTTTCAAGAAATTCCCAGATTATATATTCTTTTTCACCGGAATGGCATCGGAAACGTCATAAAAGTAAGACGGAAATTGAATATTTTCAGTTCAATTTCATTCAGTAGCACCGACCGATATTTTATCCCACGATCCAAAAATAAATTCCGAAGGGAAAACCACGAGCTTAACTATGAGGAGTGAGTTTCTAGATTTGGGTCCATTTAACATTTCCTACAATGGACCAAATTCATATCCCATTCCTGGCTTGAAAGATGTATCCTGAAAAATTCTCAAAGATTCTAAATGTGTATTTTATGTTATCCTGGCAAATAAATGTAATATAGTCAAAACGGTCGGCATGTTAAAATTATGGGCTCTTTTGATATATATTTTCACTTTATGAGAGGTAATAATTAAGCTTTGGACGATTTTTTCTTGGAATATCATCAGCAACTACATTGTTATACAGGAACATATTGAAAATTAAATTTAGCGAATTAGTTGTTGCCTATTTGTATTGAAAATTTGGAAAAATAATTGAAAAACGATTTTACGTTCTAGGATGTACCACAAAGTAATTACGTCAATCAAACCAATTGCTCAAACTATTCAAACGTTGAATATATTCTACGAAATTTTTAAAACTACGAGGTCCGCTCAACATATTGTAGATGGCTTCCACTATCACCTCTATTTATTATGAAAATAATAATTTCAAAACGAAACGAAGTCTGAACTGAGCTTTTGATTTGCAATTGGGTGTAGATATGACGCAAGTTAGCGTCTTCTGGTACGTGTTTATTAGGATAATTAGGATGCAAAGGCTTGGTGTCGGAGGTAACCTGCTGATTTTAATGATTTTCGATTTATGAGAACATATATCCAGACCTAGGAACTTCATTGTACTGAGTAGGAGATTCACTGCGTTTTAGAGCAATGAGGATATAGTGGGTATAAAATTTTCATGGCAGTATATTACTAGATCGTCAGCATATAGGGTAAGTTTGACAGGATTGGGGATGCTTGTGCTTAGGACACTCAATACAAGAATATATAACGTTGGACTTAGGAGGGATTCTTGAGGCACACCGTCTATTTGACGGATACTAAGAAGTTTCTGGTGGATAAAATAGTTTTGGATATAGGACGGAATGTTACCTTGAACGTTGTAATTTTTTAATATGTTGATTATCGTTGCTCTGAATATAGTATCAAAAGCTGAATATAGTATCAAAAGCACCCTCTATATAAAACATGACTGCTATCATGTTGTGTTTATAGTTCATCAGCAATGTGTGTTTGAAGTGTACCAGGTAATCATTAGTAGAACGTTTAGACTTATGAGAAAATTTTATGTCTATTAAGAAAACACAAGTAGGCGATAAAATCGTTCAAAACCGTAAAATGTTGGCAAAGCTTTTATTGTTTTGAATGGTATATTAGGGTGTGATTATCAAGAATCTAGGTTTTCCTCAAACCCTTAAGGCCCGCGTCGATCTCCGTGAGGCTACAAAGGTACACATTTTTGGTTTTTCGGTAATATCTCATTTTCTCTTTATCGTACGGCCAAAATGGTCCTATACAAGATTAGAGGTGACAAAATTCTTCACAAAATAGTTTCCTATCATATTTCATGGGACTTTTGACAAATACAGTAAATATCGATTATTGCTCACCAAATTTCACTCTTCTCTCGTTCTGGTGTATGTTGACAATTTGTTATATTTCTTTTATGACTATATATAAGTAATTCAAATTCATCATTGATAATAAGTATGTGTTGTGTCGTCTGCAATATATTATAAGCTTCTGTTTAAAAATTTATTCCGTAATTCAAACGGCTGTTTGGTTCAAAGAATACGGGAAGGGTATCTCAGGTATAAATCCGGTGTCTTTTAGGGACCATGTGTTAGGAGCGCCGACATTGGGATTCTCGAAAATATGCCTGCTAGTGCAGGCAGATGCGGAACAGGCCCTACTCTTAGGTGGGGAGAGTACACTGTTGACAACGTAGCAGCGTCGCATCCCCTTTCGTAGTTTCGTATATTCAATATTAGAGTGTAGCCTTGTGTGCCTAAGAAGTCGGTCGATGACGCGCTTACGTATACGGAAAAAATAAAGATTTCTGTATAACGATGTCAGAACAAAATAATTGCTTTGTATGTGAGAAGACTTTGGAAGAAGGTATAACTCTTGAAATGAAGGCGAGAGGGTTGAACCCTCTCAAAGAAGCAAGTGTTCGCAGAAAAGACAATAAAGTAGATCAGCTTCGAGGGCTGAATTCAGTGATCATTCATGTGAAATGTCATAAAACATATACGAGAGAAAAGAGTATAATTGCTCCCATAAGAGCGAATACAAGTAAGAGTTATATAACTTTTGTACAATAGAATAGATTCACAGGCGCTTTAGCGAAAAATTTCTTGCATAATTCCCAACAACCGAAGCAGCAGCACGACAGTATTCCTTCAGAACTAACCATCAGGTTCAAAAGTGGTACGGAAATAAGGAGAGTCCGCAAGATTGGGCCTCGAAAAGCACAAGGAATGGACTGAGTGGAAGTTGCCTGCCGGCGCCAGCTTGCGCAAATATCGGTATGGAAGAAGATAATTTCGACGTTGATGACGAGGTCGACGTGCAGTCCGAGCATTCAGTTCCACAAGACATTTACATGACTGATTCTGAGAGTGAGTCATCTTTGATCGACAACGAGAGCAGGATTGAAGTGGAGGAAATCACTGACGAACTATCGACTTCGGGTAAAATACCAGCTCAAGATGAACCTTTTACGCGAGAACGTCGTACTTTGTCGAAAAAAGACGATTAGATTGACTTCACTGACCCGCTGCAGAAATGTATTTACTAAAAGCCACAATAAATCAAACTATTTGCAATTTTAACAAAAGTTCTATACATTTTTATGACAACTCATGCAATATGTGCTTATTCATATTGTCAACAGTCACCAGTCCGAGAGAAGAGTGAAATTTGGTAAGCAAGAAGCGATATTTACTGCATTTGTCAAAACTCGCACTAATTCGCACGGCTACTACTCCGAAACTATAAGTTCCATGAAAAAATGATTGGGAACTATTTTGTACAGAACTTTGTCACCTTCAATTTCATATAGGTCCATTTTGGCCGTACGATGAAGAGAAAACGAGATATTACCGAAAAACCAAAAATATGTACCTTTGTAGCCTCACTGAGATCGACGCGGGCCTTAAGGATGTGGGGAAAACTTAGATTCTTGATAATCACACCCTAATAAACCATTTAAAACGATAAAAGCTTTGCCAACATTTTTTACGGTTTACATTATGTAACGTGAATTTCGTTCACCACTCGTAATATTTTTCGTCGATGAAAGAGTAACGTGAATTTCGTTTACCACTCGTAACATCGAATAATACTTCTTGTCGATGGTTGTCGAATTTTAATTTTTCGGATGAGTTCGTTTTCATTAGGATATTTGAGCCAATGCGCGCTGAGGTTCTGCCTTTATTTCTTTACCGGAATATACTTATTGTTGAGTTCTGTCATCCTATCGTATCGAAGTGCATTCATATGAATGGTAAGTAGTTTCGCCTAAAATGTATAATATTTCTTCGGAAATTCTTTCTTACATTGTACTTAATAGTATCAAATTAATTTTTCTTTAAAGCATCCAGTACCAGAGATATATTATGTCGATTTCGTTTTTGTTATATATATATATATATATATATATATATATATATATATTTTGTTCTGGTTCTTTATATATTTTTTTATAACAATTGAATTTTACGATAAAGAAATGTTAAATTAAAACTAAATGAATTAGTAACTTTTCGTATGATTCTTATTGTGCTTTTATTTCTAAAATAAATAAATTCTCTTAAAATATTGTAAAATACAGGATATATGAACCACGTTGTTTGATATCATTTCATAATTTTGTACTCATGTTACTTGTACCTACTGTAATTTCAATCTCCAGATATCCTGCATTTTACTGAATTCAAGAACTATATCTGATTCAAGTGTCTTTTCTAGCACTTTTCCTTACCGGCCTAAAAATTATTTTACCGGCCCAAGCCTCCGTACCGACCTAAGCCTTTTCACCGGCTGAAATTCTACCAGTTGAATTCTACCGGCTGGGACCACGGCTCTACTCAAAACCGACTTGACTTGACGCATAAATCTACTTGTAAATATTTAAGAACAATTTGAAATTCCAATTTTCATTCAACATATAATTTTTATTTAATAAATCTACTTGTAAATATTAACCAACGTTGTTCATTTTTTTATAAGTTTCCAACTTCTTGTTTTGTTGACTGAGATTAGATGATGTGAGGTAACTTATAGACTAGTAGGACTCAGGGTGGCGCCCACTTATCTTTCCGTCTCGTAACGTAAGAATAAGTAGGATTACCCGAGAACCGGTAAGACCTACTCCTTAGGTCTCTACTAGTATATAACCCACGCCTTAGTAGCCTTCTGTTTATCAT
Organism: Galeruca laticollis; assembly: GCA_963921935.1. Lineage (NCBI taxonomy): Eukaryota > Metazoa > Arthropoda > Insecta > Coleoptera > Chrysomelidae > Galeruca > Galeruca laticollis. The sequence goes on from OY998176.1 coordinate 93,015,056, forward strand.
TTTCTCTATTAGTTTGCACATAGTGTATATCAATGAGATAGGTCTAGAAGATTGATGTAATGTTAAATGATGGTCGGGTTTATTTATGGGTATTATAATAGACTTGAGCCATTGTTTTGGAAGAGTATGTGAAGTCCAGATCATGTTACAAATTTCAAGAAGATTATAGAGACATGTAGTCCTAAGTTTCTTGTGAAAAATATAAGCGAGGTCATCCGGACCCGCTGCTGTATTTTTACAGGAATTGAGATTAGGAGTTAGTTCGAGATAGGTGATTGGTGTATTCAAAAATAAGTAGTTTGTGATATAGTTCATGATGGGGAGAGTGCAGGGAAATTTTTTGCAGATAAAGTTGATAAAGGATTATTCTTGCTCTCGAATTTTTCTTCAAAGCTTTCAGCTACATAGTTTGCAATTTGTGAGTGGAACGAATCGAAGATTATAGCGAAGAATAGAAAAAAAAGGAAAGAATTCGTGAGAAATTAGTCATTGAGGTATCAGTGATTACTGAGCCATTGCTTACTAGACTAGGTATATTGAGATTAATTTTATTACCTTGTATTCGTCTGATTTTTTCCATACTTGGCTCGGATTATTATCTTTAGTCATAGATGCTACGCAGTTTTGCATGAGGATTTTCTGCTTTGCTATATTATGAATTTGGATTCAGCTTTTTCCAGACATATTTTGTTTTCTTCTGTCCTGTTTCTGCGAATTTTTTTAGGGCGATTTTATTTATTTTATATATAGAGATTAAGGGTATATGGGCTACGGTTTGGGAGGTATATCCATCCCAGTTAGCATCTAGTAGCGACTTGATTGCAACTGCTCGTATAATGTTGGGGAAATGGTTACTGTCGCTCATGTCATCATCAGTATGTCATCTAAGTAATGGGGCTGTTCTGGGATTACAAATACTTGAATCAATGGCTCAGAATATTCTAGTGGATATATTAAGATGTGTGTCTGTGCCAGTGTTTAGTCGACATGAGCCAGTTATATTAAATGCATTTTCTATTATTTGGTCTTCACCAAACATTTGTATAGATCCCTACATGGTATTGTGGGCATTGAAGTCACCTACAAAGATATATTAATATGGTAGATGACAGATGAGGTCCACTAGTCTTCTTCTCCTAGAGTCTGATCTGGAGGGATGTATATGCTACAAATTGTGGTTTTATATGGGCTCAAGTAGTTACGGCAATGATCTCAAGATTTGTATTATTGGAAAGATGAGTTGAATATAGGTTACTGGATACTATGATTGATGTTCCTCCGCTTGCACTTGAGTAATTGGTTCGAATGAAGTGGTACCCTTCGAAACGTTGTAGGTAAGGTTGATTCACAAGTTCAGAATTGGTTTCCTGTAGGCAAATTATATCAGGTCCAGTTTTTGGGATTAAGTGTTGGATTCTCTCCAGGCGTGTGAAGAATCCATCACAGTTCTATTGGACTAATATGAAGATGTTTTAGATAGAAGGAATGGAATTGATTCAACAGTTATGAATAGTTTGTATTAGTAATGTCATCTACTGGGGTATCAGACGAGAAACTGTTACAGTCTGAGGAACCCTCAGGGTTATATTGATGTTTTATCTTTTTTCTCAATCTGGTGATACGATTCTTCAGGTGAGGTAAGATTCATTAAGGATCTTTCGTTTACTTCCGAATGTATGAGGATGGATCATTGAATAGAGCTGTGATATTATAAGCTTCTTTTAAGGTATCACTATGACCAAAAGAATTTTCAAGGAAGGCAGTAAAATGAGTCCTATTTCGTCTAGCCAGAAGGAATCAGATTCATTTTCGTACAGATTATGAATGGTTGTTTGGGCACTAAAGCTTAGATTATTATCTTGAGACGTACTGGTCCCAATTTTTTTCCTAATAGGTTTGGGAATATTTTGGGGCGCTGTTAATTTCGGTGCTGGAATTTCACTAGTCTCTTGTGCGAGTATGGGTTTGAAGACCGATGAAAGTTCAAGGAGATTATCAAGGTGACTGTCGTTAGAGCGAACTCTTTTTTAACCTTATTGAGGGGATACGTTATGCAAAACAATGTCGGATGATATATGAGAAACAATAACGTTCTTCAGTCGTTTTAAGTACAGGTAGTGAATTATTATTGGAGGAGGAGCTAGGAGAAGAGTTTACCGCCTGTTTTTGGATGACAGAAATTTGGGTGCATTTTTGCAGGTATCGGCAGGGTGGCCGGTTTGTTTGCAGATAAAATATTTCAATATATCAGTAGATATAAATATTCGATATTGCATATTATCATAATTGACAGGCAGAGGAGATTTTATATTGAAATTTTCACTGTCAGCTATTACGTAAGAGATTTGTCTAAGGCTCATGGTATGTGCATATTCATCACGGGTGGCACCAAATTTTACGAACGAAGCTGATTAGGCGACTAATAAAACTCCTTGTTGGGACAGAAATGAAGTTTATCAAGACGGTAGGAATTGATTTAAGGAGATCATCCACAATGGCGATAGAAGAGAGATAAATACAAATGCGATTATTTGAAATCCTGGAGGTGAAATTTATGCTTTTGAGTGAGACGATGTTACCAATAGCTTTGATGTATTCAAAAGAGAAAGTGTTTGTTGAATGAATGATTATCGCTTGTTCTCATATAGGACAGGACGTAGGTGAGGCTTTACTGAGTGTTGCTGTTACGTACGACTTTGGATTTGAGGTGATATTGACAGAAGGTGAATATACATGAATAAATTGAAAAGAAGAGTTGACAATATTATTGTTAGTTTAGTAGATGCGATAGGTGATGACATTTTGTTTGTGATTCTCGGTACCAAAATCACTACACCATAAACATAATAATCTCGATGCAAATGGTTGGGAAAAAAAGGTTTTTCTATTTCCAGGGATTGCCTCTCCTTGTATTCTATCTCGACGAATTGATCGTCACTAACCAAATTTCTCATGCCGCTTTCCTAACTCTTCGTGTCAGGGTTTAGTGTGTATAGTACGAATATGCCCAAATAAAATCTAGGGTTAAGACATCAGAAAAAAAATGTTATCCCGTTAATATATAAAAGAAATTCAAAAACATACAGAATATCCGCTTCCCTAGGTCTAGGTGTTTGAGAGCCCGATGGATATAACACAACGACGAGTCGGAATCTCGCAGCACTCGCGCCCGAAAGTTTACAATGAAACACTCTGTGGAATCTTTCCCGGGGTCATATCTGTATGGGACAGTCATTGCCGCCAATGATAGCTAAATATCACCTTGACCACTGAGATCACGACGCAAGGAAAATAAATTCCAGCACAATACACAAAAAAATTAGATTAATTAAATAAGTTACCCGGACTGACAAACATACCCGTGTTGGGTGATAGAGAACGCTATCTTCACGGAAAGAAATTATTCCAGTAAGGTAGTATTACAATAAAAATTTTGATCAATATAGCGCTAATCCAAATTTAGATTAATATCGATAAATGATTCGATTGTTTTATTTGTCATGCTAAAATTTATCAAACCATGATAAGTAGCAGTAAACGAGTTCCATTAAATAACAACAAAAATTTGATTAATATTAGCAGAAATAAAATTTAATTTGTTTATAATATTCCTATATTTCCCAAATTTAGCTAAGTGTTGAATTGTATTAAGCAATTTTTAGATCAGTTTAAGTTAATTGTAGACAATATTTGCTACATACATGATTGATATGACGAAAGATAGCAAATTTAAGAATAATTAGGATTGAATTTATCAGATAATTTTATTACTTTTTGCAATAATTTGATGTAATATGTGTTTAATTTGGGTAGAAAAGTTGACCGATTGGGAATTAATAGTCAAAGGATTACTTTTTACCTTTTTTCTCTTGACTTCTTCCAAAAGGTTGCAACCTTCCCCTTCTAATAAAATGGACTGTATCTTGTTGTTTTAGGGTTGGTATCGGGAAATACTGACGTTCGGCACTCGCGCACAATAGAGATATGTATTCTCTTCGAACCCGTATATCGAAGTGACTTATAGTAGTTAACTATTTTCGCCTGATTCGAAGAACAGTGTGGTATACCGGGTGTCCTCGAATAAGGCAAGATAATAACCATTTGACATTATGAACATCGGTCAATTTAGAAGCATGGAAAACTTATATTAAAAAAAAAGAGAAAAAAAAAATATATATATATATATATTTACATTAAAATATATCCTAAAAACTAAACATACCCCCCAGCAAAATGCATAGTATTTTAACTAAATTAAACTGAAAAAGATGGTAAAGGGCATAACTTTACCATAGGTCTCTGAAGGAGACCCTGAGCGGTCTTAACATTGGCCACTCTGGCGATACCATCTGAACCGGGAAACACTTTCACAATTCTACCCATTTTCCAATGTAAGGATGGAGAATTATCCTCTTTAATGATGACTAAATCGTCGGGATTCAGTGGATTTTCTTTATTTAACCATTTATTTCTTTGCTGGAGAGTATTTAAGTATTCTGTGTGCCACCTTTTCCACACATCTTGTTGCAGCCTTTGCAAAAGTTGCCAACGATCCAGTTGATTCAATTTTAGATGTGTGAGATCGGGATCAGGCACTGCAGTGGGTGGTTCTAACATGAGAAAATGACCCGGAGTAAGTACCGGAAGATCATTTGGATCCGAACTTAGGGGATATAAAGGCCTAGAGTTCAGTATGGCTTCTATTTGAGTTAGGAGTGTGTAAAACTCCTCAAAAGTCAAAACTTGTGATCCTACGACACGGAAAATATGAGATTTTACAGACTTTATGCCAGCTTCACTCAGTCCATTAAAATGTGGACCGGGAGGAGAAGAAAATGAAAACTTAATTTCCTCTGACTCCGAAGCCAATTGCATATATTCATTGAGCATTCGAGAAGCCCCAATAAAATTAGTACCATTGTCGCAAAAAATCTGTGAGCACCTACCACGCCGTGCTACAAAGCGACGTAATGCTGCTACGAATGCATCAGAAGAGAGACTGGAGACTAACTCTAGATGAAGTGCCTTTGTTGCAAAACATACAAAAAGGCAGATATATGCCTTTTGAGACTTGATACCGCGTCCCTTAAGAGGTGTAACCAAAAAAGGCCCACCATAATCCACCCCAACACAAGCAAAGGGTTTAATTTGGTTGATACGACGAGGAGGTGAATTTCCCATAAAAGGGGTATATGACACTGGTTTTAGTCGGAAACATCGATGACATTGGTTCAAAACTCGACGAATTGCTCGTTTAGCGGAGAGAATCAAAAAATTTTGAGAAATGAGAAAGTGTACATGATGAAGCCCCGGATGACAGTGTTCCTTGTGAATACTTTCTACGATTAAATCAGTCAACCGGTGTTGACGAGGTGAAATAGCCGGATATTTTTGATCATATGCTAATCCTGAAAACTGTTAACGTCCCCCCACCCTCAGAAATCCACCCTCATCGATAAAAGGATTTAGTTTCCTGAAAGGATTGGATAAAGCCGTACCGGCTATCAAATTTTCAATCTCAGATGAGAAACATAAGTGTTGTACTCTTTGAACCAAGATCAAAAGAGCACTTTGAAGTTCGGAATCAGTAAAGGGGCCAAATATTTTATTGGTAGATTATTTTATATTATGAATAAAACGAAAGGCATGACCAATAACACGCTTTATTTTATTTAGTGACGAGAATTTGTTTAGGAGATAGTCGAGTGTATCTAGTGACACAAAAGTAGTAAGAACTTATGGTTTTTCTTCGGGACAAGATACAACAGAAATTGAAGATTCTGGCAACTGCTTCCTTGGGTTGATCAACCATGGAGGGCCAAAAAACCACAAAGAATGATTGATAATTTGTCCCGGCAGTAGGCCTCGGGAGGCACAATCTGCTGGATTACAAGTCGTCTGAACAAAATGCCAACGATCCGCAGCCACCCTTTCTTGTATGTGAGCCACACGGTGGCTTACGAAGGTTTTCCAACGCCATGCGGGTGATTTAATCCATGATAAGGTTACCATGGAATCAGACCATGCAAAAACTTCATCAATTTTGATTTTACCCTGGAAAGAACCAAGTATTAAGTCTGTTAAATCAGCTAACAAAACTGCTGCACACAGTTCTAACCGCGGTATTGAAAGGACTTTAAGCGGAGCAACTCTAGTTTTGGCACTAATTAAGTAAATCTGAGAGGTGTTATCTGTACCAGTAAACCTAAAATAGGTCACCGCAGATTAGCCCTTTTCTGAACTATCAGAAAAGCCATGCAATTCGCACGAAATAAACTTCGTGGGTAAACAACGAGGTATACTGATGTGTGAGAGGAGCGGAAGCTCAGACTTGTACTGCGCCCATTTATCAATTAGATCTTGGGGAGGAATTTCGTCCCAATCCAAGCCTAAACTCCAGAGGTATTGGAGCATATACTTAGCAAAAAAGGAAAGTGGAGCTAGGAAACCAACTGGGTCGTACATCCTAGCCACTTCCGAGAGAATTATACGTTTAGAACAAGACCTAGAGAGAGGCTGAACTTCATAAGAGAACGTATCTAAAGAATTATTCCACCTTAGACCTAAGACTTTAATTACAAAATCATGAGAGTCAAAAGAGGAAAGAGAGTGTTGACAATCGTCAGGAGGTAAATTTTGCAGTAAGTCGGGATGATTACATGCCCATTTTCTTAAGACAAAACCCCCTGTTCTTTTTTCTTCTCTTCTTTTCTGTTCTGCTCTTTTTCTCGTTCGTCAATCTTTACTATTCTGGATTTGGTTTTGGATTTCATTTTAAGGGACAACGTTGAGTCAGAACAACAAACTTGTATGGGGAAAAATTTGGATTGTTACTGAAGAGTACAATATTGGATCTTATAGCATTCTATAGAAGTAGTAGTTGGTAGCCACCACTAGCAACCATCAAGACACAGTGGATTTCACGCAAGTTTTAAACTTTGGTTTATGTAAAATACCTTTTTGCGCATAACACTTGTTTATATCCGTTAGTGTAGATTGTAGATAACTTTTTTATTACCGTAAGTCACTTGTGGTATGCAGATTACGATACTTATGTTGATCAAGTATTACAAATACTTTGATCAACATACACTATTCAATTAAACCTGTTTTACCATTTATACTCACATTGTGGATTGGTGATAACTACACCCACTGTTGTTAAATTTGTAAACGTTACTGTGCCTATTCAATTTTAACATACTGAGTTATCTGAGTTGGTGGTAGTACGCGTATGAGCTCATATGATATTGCGCCATATTGTATTTTTAATATATACTTTCAAAATTTCACATTTAATTGCATAAACGTTATTTTGTGCCATAGATACGTATGGTATATTGTATTGATTTAACCCCATATTGTATTTGGAACTTAAGTATATAGTTTTCTCATTCTACCGGCTAATCGAGTACTCGTTTGAGAAAATTCATTTGTATGTAGGTACTGGTTTGTACATATTTATACCCAACGAACAATCCAGGCTGTAACATAGGATTCTAATCGGGGGGAATTATAGGATTTTACCAGTGGGGTTTTGTAGGATTTTACCAGGGAGTCTATAGGATTTTACCAGGGGGGTGTATAGGATTTTACTTGGGGGGGATCAAAGGATTTTACCTAGGGAATATATATGATCTTAACCCAGGGATTTATAGAATTTTAAAGTACCATTGGGTACTAGTGGGTACAGCCTGTCAACCTTTTTTTTGTACAATTTGTAGTAGGATTGAGTTACTACTGGGGAGGGATACATTGGTTTTAAAGGTACGGGATATATATTTTTGGCTTGGGATACTTGTATATATATATTTGTATAAATTTTTGTACATCATTTAATCAAGGGGGAATTTCACTTACCTATGATAATTTGTGTTTATGACTTATGAGTCATTTTGGACACCTGGGGGAATTTATTGTAATTTTGTGGTACCCTTGTATGTACTAGTTGTATTAGTAGAACCTTGTAAGATCACTTGATATACTAAGCCAATTCATTAAACTTAGACTTGGGTAAGTGACATCTGACTTTTATTTCTCCACCTATTTGGTAGTCTTAGGGTGGGAAAAACTTGTGTAGGTAGTTGTCGGGAGGCAAGATTGCCTGGCGCCCTTCTACATTTACTTAGTCTATGAAAAACGGACCCCCCGTCTCCGCAAGAGTTAGAGGCAACGCCTAGAAGCGCACAGTATGCACCGAGTTTTAGGTTCATAGATCTCAGAGTGTATAACGGTAGGTGGCACTGTAAATTTCAAATGATATTTTTAAGTTGATAAACTCTTTGAAATATTTACCTCCGATTCCAAAGGGAAAAACTTGCAAATTTCTTCGGTCAATTTATTGAAATCAACCTCGTGCGTGAACAAATTTCGATTAACATAGTGACGTACTATATCTTGTATCAACGTGTCTCTACAAATGCCAGACAAACCTCCATTGTTTTCATTTGCTGATTTTTGTATCCTGGACTCATCGTTTTTTAAATATGTCTTCAAATACAAAAAATATATAAATTTTTTTGGAGAAAAATTATTTAACTAAAAATGACTCACAAATTCCGTTGGGGAGGACGAATCCAGTGGTGAATTTTGATTTGAATTTGAGTCATCACATGAAAATCCACTTGACGATGAAGGTCGGGAATTTTCGATAATTAAAATGTTAATAACTGATTCTGGACAGTCCAATGTAGTGGGGCTCTTTATTTTCTAAAAGTATAATTTTTATGAATAGAAAAAAAAACTATAAGCGCCATTAAAAAGACTAATTACGTTTAGTAATCTCCATTCTGCAACATGTTTCCTAAACATAATTTTGTTTCTCCATATCATTACTCAGAAATATTATGTCCATAAGTCTCGTTCCGTCATATATTTAGATGAGTTTGAAGTGGAAATTCCGGCCTCTGCAAAAACAATTTTATATTTTCACTAAATATCAACACACATTAGTAAATTACCCTAAAATAAAACTTAGCAATAAATGTGCATGATGCAGGCGGTGATGGGTCCCGGAATTTTGCAAGTAGTTTTTAAATCTTCATAGTTATCCATGATAACTGAGAATAGCACTCATACTATATATACTATGATATGAGAAATGATTTGAAAAAGAAATACATGGCAACTACATAGCAACTGAATAACATTTTTCTAGAACATGCATGGAAAGTGACATTTTGCGATTTGAAATTATCGTTTTCTGATTGAAAATGAAATGTAATGGGAGACAATCGACAAACTACACTTTGCCGATCGATTGCAGGTTGAAATGCACCTGAAAAATATATATAATAACAGTTGTGTTTTGTATCTCGATTTACTGATATTCAATTTGTCTCTGTTATAGTTTTTTGAATTTAAATGGAAAATATTCCATTTCTGAGAAAAACCTTGTATATTGCACATTTTTGCTTAATGTGAAGCAAAAAAATAAAAAAGAAGCTTACTTGTAAGTGTATCAAAAAGGTGGGGCATACCCCATTCTTCTAATAAACAAATAATTCCAATTTTATTCAGGCTGTGATCAAAAGTGGAAAATAACAAATTGGTAAGTGTTATGTTTCCACTCTCGTTATTATCTGTGTCTAATGATACGTTTTGTTCTTGACTTTCTGTCAATGTAATACTGCCGTAGTGCGTATACCCTGAATATGGCTCCTGATATATATTATCCATTTGAATTTTTTAGGTACCATTCATAGCAAAATTGAGAAAGGCCTAAAATAATTTAAATAACTGCTAAAACTTATTTTCCAATTTGCTTGGTAGCAATCTCTCAATCATTTTGAAGATTCTAAATTCTATAGCAATCGAATTAAAATATGTACTAAATACTTATTAGACTTATTAGACAAAAAAAAATAACAGTGGCACTCCGGGAGTGCCGACAGAAGAGAAAACTTCAACAATTACGTGTGTAAGAATTAAAACTCGTAACACAAAAACAACTTGTACTTAAAGTCTTGGTAAAGTCTTTGGAAACTATTGTATTATGTATTATGTAGCGTCCGAACTCTTATAAGAAGTTTTCACTTCAATAAGATCAACACAAGTTAGGTATGTATTTACTTCAACAAGCTGTACGTAGTATAGTATTAGTAATTGCATCCTTTTTGCACTACTCATTAGTGTCTACATGATAAAATTGTTTATTTTGTACTTACTTAGAAAAACTAGCAGGGATCAAACCAAGACTACGCTCAGAACAAAATGGGATCTGTTATTGGTATATTCTCACCCAACCAAAAACTACATTTGTTTCTTCCTCCGGCGCGCACAACGTGAGACACGTACACAACTCACCACCCACCCGTGTGCCCGTTAAAATTGATAAGTAAAGTATGAAAAGTATGCGACCACAACACAAGGGTTGTGTTGTGTATGCGACCAGCGAGCTGACGAAGACGAAGGGTCTGAACATACTAAATGATAAACATTTCCAAATTCACGCACATAAATAGCCAAAACCGTTAAAAAGAAAATTATTTGCTCAATTTAATCCTTATATTACAGATTTTGTCAAGATAAATAGTTCATTCTAGAATATTTTTATTGATTTAGTCAAATGTTTGATAATCGTAGGAAATTGAATAGAATTAGCTGTATATTTGCTTGTTTTCAGTAGACAGATTATTTTTTTCTCTTCTTTTTCTAAATTTCGGTGAATTGTACGAATAACTTCATCTATAGACAGGAATACATTTTATCTAAATATAATAGATATTAAGCATTTATTTTATTGATCGTATTATAACTATAGATCAAAACTACATTATTATATTAATCTGTGTTCTGTGTTAAAATTTCAAATATTTCAAATTAATATACCTTGAGGTATTTACTGCTAATGCTCCCAGAACTTTCTGCCATGCAATTCATTCCTAAATGATTTTATTTGGAAATGTATGACACAGTGAAACATGTAAAAAAATTCATTATGATGCTTGTTGAGATTATAGTAATTATGGAACTTATCGTACCAATACTAAGAATCTCAATTTCTCAAATTGGATCTGATTGTTAAATCGGATATTATTATTTGATAAAATTATAATCCAATGATTGAGCTAAAATAATATAATCTATCAGTTAATTTGAGTAAATTTCTTGCGAAAATTAAGCAGTGGAGGTACATCAAACCAGTCTTTAATGTTTGATTGGTTTAAGAAATGCGTTTTCTGTAGTTAATCTGAATTTTGGTGTACCTATCGAAAAATGGATATGAGCAGTTTTAACGCAAAAACTAGGAAATTGAGTCTACTGACATTAGTTTTAATGAAATGTTATTATTCATTAACGAAATTAACAGAATAATCCTAAAACACTAAGATTTGTCAGTTTTTTTCTTGTTTTATTCTATTTTAGATTGAACTAATTTATTTGACATAGATTAAGGAATTTCTTATTTCAATGAGTCGATTTGATTCACCTTATCAAAGCATTTGTTTCCGTGTTGCCCCTTCGGTTGGGTTCAAAACTACCCGACACCTTTCGCGAACGAACCACATCTGTCCCTAGGACGAACCCGTTCCTCCTTTTGTATAAAATTTTATTTTAAGCTCTTTAGGTTATTGTCGCTGTGTAAGCAACTACGTCTGTTCTAAAGTATTTCATGTGAATCAGAAAATAGGAAGCTCAATGTTCAATTTCAAGATAGTCCAACGAAATGATAGACAATCGCATATATATTTTGAGGACATGAAATGAGTGAAAACCAATTAGGTTTCTGCAATGGGTTAGAAACAAAAAATGCTTCGTGAAATTGACTTTCTTATTCTTTCTAGTCATAAATGTTAGGACAAATGAAGATATTCACTTGTGTTTTGTAGATAGACGATAGAATAAGACATGATCAATTATTTGTGAACTGTTGAATGATGGTCAATTCACCGAATAACCATTAAGCAGTAATCTAAGAAAAATATTAGCAATTATTAGAAGAATACGTGGAGTGTATAAACTCCCTTCCCCAAATTTCAACTACTAGTTCGATGCCACTTTGTTCTACTCCTCTCAATCGTAGTGCTCAATTTGTTGTATTACTCTCATGCCACTTTAGACATCACGTTGTTTGTTTTCATAATTGATGGGCCCGGAAGTGAATGGGTTTTGGTACACTATTGGTAGGAGATAAATAACTTCGAATTTAACTTCAATTTCAATAGTCCAGAAATAGTTTCAGGATACTATGTATATAATTTAGTTTTATTAATAGGCAAAAACATTGAATAGACGGTTTTTTTTAATTTTTTTTTTTATTTTTTTGAATGTTCTTGATACATTGTTCATAACAAAAAATAATGGTGGGGAAATGATTCAAGTGCAATAACTTTACTACACTTTATTTATAAAAACTTATTTAACTATTTTAACCGGACTTATTGACAATCTGATCACTTTCTTCATCTGAATCAGTTCTTCGTTTGGGTTGATCAGGTTCCTTTTAGCTCAATTTCATAGTGTTGGTTTTCTCCTTTTTCCTTTTTTTGTTGAAATTACTCCTTCGTGCATTATGCTTTCATGAAAGAAGTGGTGAATCGGAGGAATATAACCCATTGACGTATGTAAATTTTTGTACTTGGCGGTTTTAGTTTTTATTGAAGTTGCTTTCAAAGGCTTCAGTATAGAAAACATTTAAAACGGACGCCCATCTTGAAAAGTTGCCACTATACACTAATGTTTAGTGTTCTTTTGAATCCTAACGACAATGTCTCACTTTTGTGATAAGCAAACCAGCTAATTTCTCTCCATTTGTATGGATGAACTTTTTTATGGTCTAGCATAATATGAAATGGCAAAAAAAAATCTTTGTTCATATTATATACAATAACGTTGGCTGATGTGCCTTTTATTACACTCTCCAAATCTGTTGGGATAAAAATTTGATGAATCCGCTTTTTTTAATATCTGGGCACCGTTGTATCAGAACTTCTAAGTACTGAAAATGGAACTAATCTAATATTTCAAGTTATAAAATGTTCAGTTCTACCAAAACTCAGTTCTTTCATGATGTCGCCATATTTTCAGTATCAATCTCCTATAACTTCTAGAAACACTATTTTTGTTTGCTTGTGTCCACTTAATACTGATTGACGAATTGCCCACACTGCATTCGGTTCTATGTTCTCAAATAACTACAAACTTCTATCCTTCACTTTTTAAATCCTTCCACTGACGTGAGGCTTTGACATAATTTCATGGATAAAAAGGTTAAAATGGTTTTCAGAACGATCATTTGTGAATTTTATAGCCCAAATATACAATTAATCTTCATTACTCTGACAGGGGGCTTTTCATTCGATAACAGAATATATTCGCTGATATTGTAACTTATTATAAATATACACATCCACTTTGTTTGTATTCCAAAATTGCCGAGCTTAAACAATGATATATCAAAATTATCGTATTAAAATAATAATATCAGCGATTTCCATATTTGTGAATAAGATTACCAATGACTAGTTTCAACAAAAAATAATCACAATTTTTTTCAAAAATATTAATGGACTATAACTCAAAATGTGACCTAACTAAACCATAGTGCAAATACGAAGTTGGCGAAGAAAAAAAATATAGCGAAAATATATTTATCAACGTAGCAAGCACGGTCTGGTTTCATTCGGTGGCTCGACTTACCAGCATTAGATGAAGCGTGGCGCCGCTAACAGTTGATAGAGCACGATGGAGCGTGAACTATTTCACACGTTAGTGAAGTGATTTGAAAGCGCCAATATGCCAACAAATATATTATCCCCGGTGCAAGTATAGAGAAAATAAAAATTTGTGTATTGTGATAATTATGTAATGTTTTTCTAATTTATTTAAACAGTAAACGGGTGGGATGAATTTTAAACACACGGTATGGCTACTTACTAATTTATTTAAATAATAACACATAATTTATATATACTTAACTAATCACTTAAATTTAATTTATATGCACACTAACTTAATTATTAATTTATGTAAACACTTTACTGTTCGCTATTTCGGTGTATTCTTGTTTATTTTTCAAGATCACTTTATCAACTGAACTAAACTGAACTGGTCGGTCCCTTATATATTAGTGCCTTTTTCACTAGATAATTCTATACAGAAACAAATGGCACTAATATTTTCTAGATAAGACTGGTGAGAAAAACAATGTCTAGATAGAGTCACAATCGTAAACAGCGTATCCAACATAATTTTAACTTTCATACCTGGCTTAGACAGAGTCGGATTAGGAAATGTACCAGTGTACTGTTCCTAACATTACCCCCTCCTTAAATGGAAGTTCCTCCTGGAACTTTTAAGTGGCCGAGACTGGATGTTTGAATCGGCAACTGGCCCCATTTCTACACTTTCCGATCTTATGGAATTAGCAGGGCACCGTCTTCATCGGATACTGATAACGGGGGTTGTAGCTGTAAATTAATATCTGGACACCGGTATCTTGAAAGATAATCTCTACCATGTTCCTGATGATTCGCCAATCCAACTGGTTACTCGCTATCTTAGGCATAGCCAGTTTCTTCACGCTGGATTCCAACACATGGTATCGTAGGTTTCGAAGTGCTTCCCACACATCGCGGTAGGTAGATCGATCTTGAAATTAATTTTTAGTTACCACGTAGAAGACGTACCGCGAATTATGTTTAATTTTCAGTGCCTTGCCAGGGGCTGGAATCTGGTCTTTAAGTTTTTCTAATTGCTTGAGCTTCTTTCGAAAGACGGATGCCAACCCTCGTGCGTTCTTGATACGGGCGGGGATGTTGTATGCCAGTGAATAATCTTCCGAGAGAGTGAACAAATCTTGTCGTTGTTCTGAAGTAACTCCATATCTAGCTTTCCCGGTACATCCATACGCGCCCATAAATTCAGCGATAGTAGGATCAGATACATATCGAATATGATTTACTTCTTTCTCTAGGTCATGGTCTCCTTCGATTGGCGCTAGTCGGTTTCGATGAACTACTTCTGGTTTTCCGTTGGGGATCTTGCTTATGCGATATATAACATCATTGATCCATTTCTTGATTAAATATGGACCTTCCCAGAAGTTCTGTAATTTTGAAGGAAATCCTTTTCTCCTCGTCATGTTGTGTAACCATACTTTGTCCCCTTCTTTAAAACCGCCTACTGTGACCTGCGTGTCGTACCGACTTTCCATTCTGTCGCTGACAACTTGAAGATTCGTTCGAACTAATTCATGAATATCGTCCAGCCTTCTCCTCAATTGGATCACGTAGTCTTCTCCTGCTAGATCTTCTCTAGGCCGACAGCCAAATTCCAAGTCACAAGGAAGCCTCATTTCACGTCCAAACAGGATTTTCGCCGGTGTTTCACCCGTGGATTCATTGACAGCAGATCGATAAGCCAATGCGAATAAAGAAGGATACTGGTCCCAATCTCTCTGATGGCTGGATACTACTTTGGACAGGTATTTTCCAATAGTCCTGTTCATTCTCTCGACCATTCCATCTGACTGTGCACGTAATGCTGTTGTCCTGGTCTTCCTTATTCCCAGCTTCTTGCAAATCTCCTGGAATAGATGACTTTCGAAATGTCTTCCCTGGTCACTGTAGACTTCCAATGGCACTCCATATCGGCTGATAAACTCTTTCACCAATACATCCACGACATTTGTAGCCTCTTGATTCGGGATCGCGTAAATTTCCACTCACTTCGTGAAATAATCCATTACAACCAGGATGTATTTATCACCATTTTCTGTTGTCGGAAATGTTCCAGCGATGTCTAAAGCAATCCTTCCAACATTATACTGTTTCATAGGCGCCTTTCTCTTACGACGTGGTCCATTACTCGTAGCAAAAGTCATACTTTTCTTACACCAGTTCTTCACAACTTTCACGGACTCGCTGAAGGATTTTCTTCACTCCCAGATGACTTCCTGATGGACTGTCGTGTAACTTCTTCAGTATATCAGCTACTTTCGTTCTAGAGATAAATAGCTGTCTTCTCATCTCGGAACCATTATCGTTTTCAAGGACTCTTTTCAACAGCCCTTCTTCCGGGACAGGGGAGTCCCATTGAGCCCAATACGCCTTGAAATTCGGTGAAAATGTTGACACTTCTTGCCAGGTAGGTCGCCGATTTTCTTCCTTCCATTGCCGGATCATCTTCAGGTGAGGATCATTTTCCTGATCTTCTCTGATCCTGGTGGGTGACCATTCTTCAATGACTACTGTAATTCTTGAAACTGCAACTTCCATAGATTTCGACTTGTTGCATTGTGAATAGTCTACAGGGCATGAGCGTCTAGGCAAAGAGTTGGCTTTTCAGTGATTCACATCAGCTGGATGTTCACCCCTGTGTTATTTCCCCTGTGACTGGAGTTACTGGGTTACAGGAGTCTTGGGGCGCTTAGACGGACTGCGTACGTGCTCTAGCTTGCCACATTTCCGGCATTTGATCTTCTTCGGTTCCTTGTCTGCCATATCTTTCAACAAGTTGACGATTTGGTCAAGTTTGTCATCGTCATATTCTTCCTGCGTGGTCCTACCTTTGTTGTACCGCGAGCTCTTCGTAGCTGCTTTGTATATAAGAGGTTCTTGGTTTACAGGACTCGTCGGTCGCTTACACGAATTGCGTGCATGCTCTAGCTCGCCACAATCACAGCACCTGATTTTCTTTGGCTCCTTGTCTACCATACCTTTCAACAAGTTGACGATCTGGTCAAGTCTATCATCGTCACCTTTTTCCTGTATGGTTCTACCTTTGTTGTAACCCGAAGCCTCCGTTGCTACTTCATATTCAAGAGCAGCTGTCAATGCGTCAACTAATGTTTTGGGATAGGCTAAACGAAGCGTCCTCTGCATATCGGGGTCACGTAAGCCATCAATAAACGCCTGTATGCCCATACACTCCATCATGTTCTCTGCTGCTGATGGATTAGCAAATCGAACGAGTCGGGCAATATCCACTTCATATTTTTAAAGAGCCTCGTCACGTTTCTGCCTTCGGTCCTTCAGCTGGGATTTGTACAAATGTTTTAGATGTTCGTGACCATATCGCATGTCCAACCCCTTCTTCGGCTGCAGGAAATCATCCGTTTCTTCCAGAGGTATCGTCTGAAGTACATCTAAGGCATCTCCCCGAAGTGCGATAGCTAAGTTCACTGCTTTCTCCTTGTCGGACCAATTATTCACTCTAGCGGCTGCTTCTAACTATTTTACATAATTGGTCCACGACATTTTTTCATCAAACGTTGGGGCCTTGACTCGGGTAAAACTACCGATGTCATCTGTCGTGGGTTGTACTTCTGGTTTGCAGATCTCGATCTTCTTTTCTTCTGCTGAAGTGTCTTGTGTTCTTAAATCGACAATCTTTGTCACTAACTCCTTGATTTTCTCGCCCATCCGATTTTCCATCGTTGTCATCTTATTCTCCATGTCTGATGTTAGAGACGAAATTTTATTCTCGACTTCAGCAGCAATGTCATTTTTCAATGATAAGATATCTGCAGAAATATTATTATTCATAGTAAAAATATCGCTCTTTATAGTTGAAATCTTCTTGTCCATGTTCTCTTCCATGGCATAAATCTTATCGTCCATCTTAGCAGAAATATTAGCAGAAATGTCGTTCTTCATAGTAGAAATCTTCTCGTCCATGTTAGCAGAAGTATTAGCAGAAATGTCGTTCTTCATAGCAACAATCTTCTCGTCCATGTTCTCTTCCATGGCAGAAATCTTCTCGTCCATGTTAGCAGAAATTGACGAGATTAAGGTGGAAGCCTCGTCATTAAATAAAACTGTTTCTGGATCAAAGCCGTCATTTTCCAGTGCCACTTTAAGTCTTTCTACTAATTCACTTTTCTTACCAGACGTTTCCAACTCACGATCTTCTAATTCTACTCTTAACTCAGTCACTTTCAAGTCCCTTAATCTCTTGGCCATTTTTACGTAGATATTAATTTATATTATCCCACTTCTGACTCCAATGTAATGTTTATCTAATTTATTTTAACAGTAAACGGTTGGGATAAATGTTAAACACACGGTATGGCTACTAACTAATTTATTTAAACACTAAACTAATCATCAACACATAATTTATATATAATTAACTAATCACTTAAATTTAATTTATATGCACACAAACTCAATTATTAATTTATATAAACACTTTACTGTTCGCTATTTCGGTGTATTCTTGTTTATTTTTCGGGATCACTTCATCAACTAAACTATACTGAACTGGTCGGTCCCTTATATATTATTGCGTTTTTTACTAGATAATTCTATACAAAACCAATTGGCTCTCGTATTTTCTAGATAAGACTGGTCACAAAAACAATGTCTAGATAAGATAGTCACAATCGTAAACCGTTATAAAAAAAACCTGCGTCTCCAACATAATTTTAACTTTCATACCTGGCTTAGACAGAGTCGGATTAGGGAATATACCAGTGTGCTGTTTCGTAACAACTAGTTACACTTTAATAATTGTTGATGCAATTCATTTGTATATTTAGAGTCGAACGTAACTTTCCTTGTGGTTTTTAAAGGAAAAAAATTAGATCGCTTCGTGTTTTTTGTAGGAAGAAAGCGAATGAAAGATGTATCACTTGAGTTGATCACGAAAATGTTGAAGGCATGAAATATATTGTCAATCAATAATATCATCAATCAGGATAATTTCGTTGGCGGTGAAAGAGTATGACAAAAATTACTACTACTAATGGTATCAAGAGAAAGTTGCTATGCGAATTACAATTAAGATAATATCAAGGAGCTACACTACAGGAAAATATTAATTGGATACAATGGATGATAAAAAAAGGAGTGGGTGGATTCTTTTGACAACTATGATTAACCTATTATTAATAATAATAATAATAATAATAATAATAATAATAATAATAATAATAATAATAATAATAATAATAATAATAATAGTATAGTATAGTTTATTGACGTTTAGTATACAAATAGTACATATCGTCACAAATTATGAAGTTCCTTAGATTTTGATAAAATAATTAAAAATTCCTATGTAAATTTCATAGTCCACTAAAATATAAGCATATAATAACACAATAGCAATAAATAACATAAATATATAAAACGTAAAAACAAAAATAAATATGAATGCAGATGTTAATTAGTTTAACACAGTCCAAATACATAAATAGTCAAAGAGTCACAGATAACAGTCAAATATTACATGAAAAAATCAATAATTAAAAAAAGATATGAATATATATATATATATATATATATATATATATATATATATATATACAATTAAAAATCATCCGTTTGGGAACCGATATGTAAGTCAAGGGTTACTGCAGAACGCAATAAAGTCATCCACACTATAAAAACAGTGTGTCAATAACAATTTCTTGATTAATTTCGAAAAACCAATTTTATTTAATCTTTTTATGTCAGTGCCCTTATAGTATTTTTGTAATGCATTATATAAACTATAATTTAGCCTGTTGTTCTGAGATAAACAAATTCTTGATCTCTGAGGCACAATGGATGTCGCATTCCTAGTGTCATATCCATGTAGGTCCGAGTGAAGTAATAACAGATCGATATTACTATGAAAACTCCTCCGACACTCGTAGACATATACACAAGGAAGCGGAAGTATTTGTAATTTTTTAAAATGTTTTTGGCAAGGATCACCATATTCGGCGTTCATGATTACACGTACAGCGATTTTCTGGAGTGAGATATAATAATAATAATAATAATAATAATAATAATGCTGAATCACACTAATGCAGGCTATAAGATCACAGCAAAGAGGGAATTACTATATGAAATAAATCATTTATTGTATATGGATGACCTCAAGCTGTATGCCAGTAACAAAACTGAGCTAACAACACTACTCAATATCACAACACAATTCAGCACTGATATACAAATGAATTTTGGTCTGGACAAATGTGCCTGTCTGAACATCATCCGTGGAGAAGTATCGGAACCAGAGACCATAACCATAATGCTCAACGAAATGAATTTTCCTGCGATTGACCCTGAAAATACTTACAAATACCTTGGTTACGGTCAATTGCTGACAAAAAATAATAAAGAATTGAAACAGCAAGTGCAGGCAAAATTTAAGAACCGGTTGCATAAGATTCTCAGAACAGAACTCATAGCCAAGAATAAAATAAAAGCAATCAACACCTGGTCCATTCCAGCTTTGACTTATTCCTTTGGAATACTAAGCTGGTCACAAACAGAATTAGACGCCATAAACAGACTTGTCAGAACAACTTTGACCAAATACAGGATGCATCATCCCAAAGCAGCTATGGAACGACTGTACTTATCCCGAAAAGAAGGTGGCAGAGGATTATTAGACATAAAGAATCTATGCAACAGACAGGTGGTTGCAATGAAGAAATTCTTCACCGTAAGAGCACGACATTCTCCGCTACACGACGCCATTCTTAAAAGCGATATATCGTACACTCCTCTTAACCTCTCTAAAGCTGAAGTCTTACCGACAATCATAACAACTAAAGACCGAGTTGTAGCCTGGAGATCAAAAGCACTCCATGGAAGATTTCCCCAATCCCTAGACAATGCCGATAAGGAAGCGTCAGTTCGCTGGCTAAGGGATGGGTTTCTTTTTGGAGAAACTGAGGGCTTCATACAGGCCATCCAAGATCAAGTTATAGCGACCAACAACTATAAGAAATATATAGAAAAACTAGATGTGGTTGACCGATGCAGGAGGTGTCATAGAGAGTCTGAGACAATAGATCATCTAATATCAAGCTGCCCAAGTCTCGCGAATACAGAATACATCCATAGGCACAACCTTACAGCGAACATTCTGCATCAAGCACTAGCCGTAAAGTATAACCTCCTTTCAGAAAAAGACATGGTACCATACTACGATTATAAAGCAAGACCGGTAATAGAAAACGATTCTTATAAACTGTATTATGACCTCTCGATACATACAGACAAAACAATAACAGCGAATAAACCAGACCTTGTACTGCACAATATGAAAGACAAAACAGCAATTTTCGTAGATATAACCCACCCTAATGACCACAACATCAATAAGGCAGAAGAGGAAAAAATAAAAAAATATATTCCGTTATCAATAGAATATAAAGAAATTCATAGATTAAAATCAGTACAAATCGTTCCCATTGTAATAACGGCAACTGGCTTGGTCAACAAAAATCTTTCACAATTAATACTGAAAATGCAGCTCCACCCAAACACACTTATCCCAAAAATGCAGAAGAATGTTATCCTCGAAACGTGTCGCATCGTACGAACAGTCCTGAACATGCCTAATCAGGAATTTGAGTAAGGTTTGCTTGGGCCCCTTACTTCTTGAACCAGATGTTTAACAACTCTGAGACTAATACATGAAATAATAATAATAATAATAATAATAATAATAATAATAATAAAAACATAACAAATGATCAAATCGATGTGGATATCATTGAAGATTTCTGGAGTAATATCTGGTCACACCCCGCTAAACACAATGAGAACGCACATTGGATACATGTAGAAAAAGATAGGTTCAACACAATTGAACCAATGTCCGGAATAATAATTACACCAGAAGATATATCAAGAGCAGTAGCTCGAACACACAACTGGAAAGCCCCAGGGGTAGACAAAATTGCAAATTACTGGTTAAAAAAATTTCCTTCCACTCACTCACAACTCGCAAAATTATTTAACACATATATATCAGACCCGAATAAAATCCCCCGAACATTAACACAGGGTATAACGTATCTGAAACCAAAAGGCAATGCTACAAACGATCCAAGTAAATACCGACCTATAACCTGTTTACCTACTATATATAAGATACTAACATCAATCATCACACAAAAATTAACTGAACATATAACAAAAAATAAAATATTAAGCGAGGAACAGAAAGGCTGTCGTCAAGGATCTAGAGGATGCAAAGAACAACTAATTATAGATGCAGAAATAACCCATCAAGCAAAAATAAAACAAAGATCTCTCTACTTTGCCTACATTGACTACCAAAAAGCTTTTGATAGTGTACCCCACTCCTGGCTAATCGAAATATTAAAAATCTACAAAGTACATCCAATTATAATAAAATTTCTAGAATTAATAATGAAGAACTGGGAAACCACCCTCTCAATCAAGACAGGACAAGTTAACCTGGAATCCAAACCTATACAAATTAACCGAGGCATCTTTCAGGTAAGACTCCCTGAGTGCATTATGGTTTTGCCTCGCCTTAAATCCACTGTCCAACATCTTAAATGATACCAACTACGGCTACGTCATCAAAAGTCTTCATGCATGTAAAATTTCTCATTTATTTTATATGGACGACCTCAAACTACTAGCAGCATCGGGTCATCAACTCAACCACCTACTCAATCTTACTCAAACATTTAGCTCAGACATCAAAATGACGTTTGGAACAGACAAATGCAAAATAAATAGCATTGTCAAGGGAAAACAAACCACGCAAGAAGACTACTCTCTGAACAGCAACAATCAGATAATACAAAGTATGAAAAGTACTGATTACTACAAATATTTAGGATTCAACCAACAAATTGGATTAGAGCATACAACACTGAAGGAAGAGTTAAAACAAAAATACAAACACAGACTAACAGCCATACTTAAAACAGAACTATCAGCACGAAATAAAACCAAAGCAATTAACACGTACGCAATACCAATACTAACGTACTCAATGGGAGTAATTAAATGGAGTGATACAGATCTCGAAAGCCTAAACACCTTAACCCGATCGCAATGTCACAAACACAGAATACATCATATACACTCAGCAGTGGAACGATTTACACTTAACAGAAGAGAAGGGGGAAGAGGTTTCATAGACATTAAAAATATGAACTACACTCAGGTAGACAACTTGAGAAAATACTTTGTAGAAAGAGGGGAAACAAGCAAAATCCATAAAGCCATCATACACTCTGAAACATCAGGCACACCCCTGAAATTTTCCAGCCATACATACAACCCGACAGATAGAATAATAACACCAGCAACAAAGAAAGAAAACTGGAAAGGAAAAACACTACATGGAAAACATCCACAACATCTAGCACAACAACATATAGACTTAGAGGCATCCAACATGTGGCTCACAAAGGGGAATATCTTCGGTGAGACAGAGGGGTTTATGATCGCAATCCAAGACCAAACGATAAACACCAGATACTACAGCAAACATATAATAAAGGACCCAAATACACAAACAGACAAATGTAGACTATGCAAACAGCACATAGAAACAATTGACCATATAACGGGAGGCTGCAACATACTAGCAAATACAGAATACACCAGAAGACATGATAATGTAGCGAAACACATACATCAACAGCTTGCGAAGCAATACAACCTTATAGAAGAAATCACCCCTACGTACAAATATACACCACAAAACATACTAGAAAACGACAATGCTAAACTATACTGGAACAGATCAATCATCACAGACAAGACAATACCGCAGAACAAACCGGACATCACACTAATAACAAAAAACAACAAAACCACTCACTTAATAGAAATCTCCATACCTAACACGCACAATCTACAAAAAAAAATTGGAGAGAAAATTGAAAAATACATCCGTCTCTCAGAAGAAATAAAAGACATGTGGCACCAGGACAGAGTGATTATAATACCCATAATATTATCTAACACAGGAGTTATACCAAGAAATCTACACGACAGCATTCAGAAATTACAACTTCATCCAACAACATACATACCACTACAGAAGTCCGTCATAATAGATACTTGCTCTATAACTAGAAAATTTTTAAATGAGAACTACAGGGAATAATAAAAACAGAATGGAAACTATGCTTGACCTGACGTCCGCATATATTCCTAAACTAACCAGAGAATATCTGAGAAAGGAAGAAGATAATAATAATAATATATCACTTTATTCAACTCCATCCTATTTTCTTACTCTGAATACAGAATAATTTATACGGACGTCTCCAAAATGAACAATGGAGTAGGGAGTGCGTTCGTCACAATGGGAGAAAGCTTTTCCTGGACACTCCCTCCATCGGCAAGTATCTTCACGGCTGAATTATACGCTATATGGCAGGCCCTAAGATATGCTGAAATGGATATCTACAAAACCACTTTGATTTGTACAGACTCTCTCAGCGTATGCCAGGCACTTAATAATAGGTTCAACAAAAATCCGTTAGTACAAATCATTCTATCGCTGACAGATTGGCTCCACCGGCTGGAAAAACGTGTCTGTTTCATTTGGATCCCTGGCCATATAGGAATAGCTGGGAACGAGTTGGCCGACCTGGCTGCGAAAGATGCTATTGACTCCGCAATGTTCGAAGATATTCCTATAACTCCCTCAGATCTAAAACTTGAAGCGAATATTAAAGCAATAAATCAATGGCAAAGACAATGGAACTTCAGCGACACTAAACTCAGGGAGATAAAACACACAGTTAGTAAATGGGAATACCCACCTAAACTGAATAGAAGAGAACAAGTCGCTATATCCCGTCTATGAATTGGCCACACCTATCTCACTAATGTGTTCATGCTCCGGAATGAGCCCCAACCCCGATGTGAGGTTTGTCAGAATGCTAGGCTAACAGTAAAACACATCTTACTTAAATGCAGAGACTTTCCACATCTCCGGAGTCAGATGAATTTATCTGGTGATATACGTGTTTGTCTTGCCAACAACCCACGTGAAATGTGGAAAATGGTCATCTTCCTAAAAAATTCAAAACTACTAGGAAAAATATGAAGTGTAGAAATTATATTATTCTTTTACCAGAACTACATCATGATTGTATGAATACGGACCTTATGATCGGCAGAAAGTTTTGAACAACTGGTAGAGTAAGGCTAATGACCAAAGTAGTCGATGCCTGAAGTGAAAGAAAAAAATAATAATAATAATAATAATAATAATAATAATGATAACAACCCTAGTCTGGTTGCGGGCCGCACGAGAATAATACCCCCAGGCAATCTCCTATCCAGTCGTAAAAGGCGACTAACAGGAGCAACTGTCCGCTGTCCTCAAGTCCTCATCCCCTTCCCTTTTACCCAAAGATTCCCCATTCTTACTACCCCAACTCCTCAATCTTCCTTCTTAAAACATTTCCTACCTCCCCCCGAGGAGTCAACCTTCTTAAAAAATCACGTGGCTGTAGGTATAAAAAAAACAAAACCCATGACAATGGAGAAAAATAGGAAATTAGGAGAAGAGCCGCTGCTTGAGGAGCGTCACGGCATGCCTGGAGCCAATGCTGGTCGTGACAGCATGCGAACCATCGGAAATAGAAGTTCTAGATTCTATTAGAAGTACTCACCCCTCTACGACTCTATCTAGTGAACATGAATGTCAACTCATCGAGATATCTCAAAGAGGACATCGTAATTGTCAACATCTAACCATTTAAGCTGGCAATCAGAATAATGATTATAAGAAAAATTGGTCAAAAGCAGAGTATTCTGGAATAATATGGTGCTACTACTACACACAACAGACGCAGAACGCGAGCGAGAAAGAAACCTACAGGATATGGAGACAGAGGAACCCTGGTATAAAGATTAACATTGATTCCAAAAAGTTAACAAATCAACACCGATACATTCTCCACAACAGAAAATTAACTCAAGTAGAACTGCATAAAATTAATGCTAACGTATTGAAGAACATCGAAGACGAAAAGGTCACTGAAGGGGATCATATCGCAAGCAAAATTGCAACATAGCAAGATGGTTCATGAGATGCATTACAACAGGAAAATATAGAAACACTATCACATATACTACTGAATCAGCATGAACAACAATTTGAAGTAGATTAGTTAATAACACTCAAAACTCAAATAGAAATCGATGTGCAGATGTGGAAAACATTATCATTGCAAGATCGACAAAAATTTCCCAAAATAAGAGAGAATGAAAAAATTCAAACAATTATTAGCAGAAATTAACAAAGCTATACATATGATTTTAGATGAACAACCTGACTCTGATATGACCGATATTAATCGTATTATATATCCTAAAAACGGTGGTGGTAAAGACAAAAAGAAACAAAATAGTAAAAATAATTCGTCAGGAAATTGAAGAACTTCCAGAACATCTTTCGCTCCTACTTGAGAAAAATGAACAACTTAAAAGGATAACTCGAGAAAAATTGGACTGCATAAGGAAGAACTATGGAATTTAAAACGGAAAAGATATAGAAAGAGTAACTGAAGTTCTCAAGCAGAAAATATTGTCATCGTCTGAGGAGATACATCAAACGAAACAATTTCTTCCATCACAATAGATTATTTGAAAATGATCCAAAACAATTCTCTAGAAACATAGGAACAAAACAAGATGAATGGAAGGGGTCACCAAATAAAGGCAAGCCATGGGAAACAAAGGTTTCTCATAATAAGAACGCCGACAGTTCAATTCATTTAATTCAAAAATGTCTTTATTCACAATACTTTTTCCAAACAAAATTTACAAAGATAGTATGACAACAGTAAGGCCGGTGTTCTGGCATTTCTTACTACCCTTGTGTTGCCATGGAGCGGTAGGTATATGGTTCCTTGCGATCGTGCATTACCCATTTGTTTGTTTAATATCATTTACTTTGTCCCGTATATACAAATATGACTCCCCAGATTTTTCGACTGCGTTGTCCCTGGAAACCGGCCGAAAAACAGGGTTTCAAAATCGAACAGTGTATTAGTTTATGACAGATGTTGTTAATGATATGGTATAGTTAATTAGTTTGAATTAGGGATATGTTGGTCCCTAATTCGAATGTTTTGGGTGTTGGGAGATAAACAACTTATTATGTGAATAGTGTACCATGCAGAAGCCTACACCCTCTATCAAGGGTGTCTTCTGCGCGACTAGCGGCTCTGAGCGTATCACGAAGATTTTTATGGAGACAATTAATATAGAAACTTGTGGATATTTTAGTTATGAAGTCCTTGATAGTAGGTAGATTTGCTTTTTCATGTAACCAAGTGTTTTAAGGAAGTCTTGGGTAAACAGTTGTGTATTTGATTGCCATACGAAGACACTTGTTCTGTACCACCTGCAAAGTGTTGAAGGTATGTTTTGTGGCTGTAAAATATGCTGGTGCGGCGTAAGTTAATATCGGAGGAATAATGTGTTTGTATATTGTAATTTTGTTTGCTGATGAGAGATAACTGTTCTTACAAATTAACGGTTACAATTTACTCATTGCAATTTTGGCTTTCGATACCTGTTGGGCGATATGCGCATTGGCATTTGTGTTGTCATGCACAGTATAGCCCAGATATTTTAATGTATTACTGGGTATAATGTATTGCCCATCTATACACAGCTGTAATTGCAATGAGTTTTTACTTGCTCTCCTCCTGAGTAACAAGTACTTTGTTTTGGAGGTGTTAATTGTAAGTTTATTATCTCTCATGTATGGTAAAATGCAAGTATTAATGTGATTTTTAACGCTTTGTAGTGCTGTTTCGGATGTTAATGCTGATGATACGAAACAAGTGTCGTCCGCATACATGGCAGTAAGGATTTGTGTTGAGGTGGGAAGATCGTGAGTGAAAAGTGAATACAACAAAGGTGATAAATCCGACCCATGAGGGACTCCTGCTTGTATAGTATATGGCCCTGCCACGCTATCGTTCACTTTAGAATAAAATTGCCGATTTGAAATATATGAATTATTAATTTTTATTAAATACTTTGGTAATTTTATTTTTATGAGTTTGTATAATAGCCCCTCGTGCCATACGGAATCAAAGGCCTTTTGTATATCTAAAATAACCATTACTGCCTTGTTTTTAGCAAAGGAGCCTTCTCTGATGTAGTTAAATACTCAAATTATTTGTGCTACTGTGCTATGCCCACCTCTGAATCTATATTGCACGAGGGGAATTATGTTATTTTTATCTACTTCTTCTTCTCCTTCGAATGCCGTCCCCATTTAACGGAGGTTGGCGACCACTCTCTTAAAAGCATATCTGTCCTTAGCAATATGAAAAAGGTCCTCTCGGATATTCCTCAGCCATGATTTCATCATTCTCCTTCTTCCCTTTAACTCTGCCCTGCATAATCACTTGTAACTGAGAGTATTTACCGTGTCGTAATACATATCCGTATTTTCATTATTTTTAGTAGTTTCCGTTCACGACCAATTCTATGTAGTATTTCCTCGTTAGTAATTCGGGCTGTCCATGGGACTTTCAGCGTACGTCTGTAAATCCACATTTCGAAGGCTTCGATTCTTTTAGTTATTTGTGCCTTTAACGTCCATGTTTCTACACTATATAATAGTTGGGACCAAACATAGCACTCTATAACTTTCAACCAGGGTATCAAATTCAAATTTTTATTGAAAAACATGGATTCAAATTTTAGAAATGCCAATCTTGCCATTTCAATCCTTACACGGATTTCCTGGTCCTGATTTAGGTCTGAGGTAATGGAAGCACCCAAGTACTTAAACTTTTCTGCCCTTCCTATTGCTTGATCGTTTATTATTAATTGATCATTATGTGCGGGTGTTTTGGAGATTATCATGAGTTTTGTTTTTTTTGTGTTAATATCTATTCGCGGGTGTTTTGGAGATTATCATGAGTTTTGTTTTTTTGTGTTAATATCTATTCTCATTTGCTAACATTCCATATTAACAGCATTTACAAGTATCTGCAGGTCCTCCAGACTCTCTGCCAAGATCACAGTGTCGTCAGCGTATCTTATCGTGCTTATTACTTCGCCGCCGATTTTAACCCCTTCGCTTCTTTCCCATAAGGCTTTCTCAAAGATACCCTGAGAGTACACATTAGACAGTGTTGGTGAGAGAATACATCCCTGTCTAACACCTCGTGCAATCGAAATATCATTAGTTTCTGTATTATTGATTCTCACTGTAGCTGACTGATTCCAGTACAGGTTCTTTATTATTCCGATGTCTTCTTTGTCTAAATTGATGTTTTCAAATTCTTCTATTAGTTTTGTGTGTTGTACTCGGTCAAATGCCCTTTGGGAATCTATGAAGCATGCATATACGGTTTTGTTGTATTCTCTGCACTTCTGTAAAAGGACTGTTGAGGCAAACAATGCCTCTCTTGTTCCCATGCCCCTACGAAATCCAAACTGAGTTTTATCTAATTTTTCTTCACATTGTCTATGTATTCTGTTTTGTATAATTTTTCAAAGTTTTTTCAGTGAGTGGCTCATAAGGCTTATTAACTGATAGTCATCGCATGATTCGGGGTTGTTCTTCTTTGGCAGGGGAATAAACGTGGACTTGAGCCATTCCGTAGGTATTTTACTTTGCCTGTATATCTGATTTAGAATCACTGTAAACTTTTTCACTATATCGGTATCTAATGCTTCTAGTAGTTCTGTAGGGATTTCGTCTGGACCAGTTTTCTTATTCTTAGCCGTTTCTATGGCCTGCTCGACCTCTCATTCCAAAATTTCAAGGCACTGGTCTTCGTCTAGCGTCTCTTGTCCATATTCCCTTGCATCGCTGAAAAGAGCTTGAATGCATTGTTCCCATACCTTCTTTATTCGTTCATCCTCCGTTTCCAATTGACCCTGGTGATTCCTAGTGACGCAGGGTGCTCTGTGTTTAGTGTTGCCCGTTGTGCCTTTAAGTTTTTTATGAAGGTTTGCTGTATCGTGTTTATTATTAAGCTCCTCCAATTCTTTACATTTTCCTTTCATCCAGTTCTCGTTGGCTCTGTCGATTTCGTATTTTATTTTGTTCTTCAGTTCTTTATATTTTTGTTTTCATATTTTCTTTTTCCGTTACCGAGCTGAATTATTTCCGGTGTCATCCATTCGTTTTTACTAGCTGTTGTTTCCGTGCCAAGTACCCTACTGCCAGATTCCAACAAAGCATTTATTAACGTACTCAAGTTCTCGTCCACGTCTTCGCTTTGAGATACGTTGTTCAGCTTGTTCCTTATCTCTTCATTCATTTGTTTCTTTTATCTACATATCATTGAATTATATTTAGTATGATATTATCTGTCACCTTTGCTATGTTGTTCAACAGGGAAATTGGCCTGTAACTATTGATACGTTTCAATTTTGTGGTTGTGCAAATTAAGTTACAGGTTCTTGAAAATATAATTCGTCATGCAATTTAACATCATTTTGACCTACCATGTATATTAGGAAATCCAGTGGCATCTATATTGGGAATAATTAATAATATTGTACAGCCATAAACAATAGTAGATGGGTAATAAAAGAGTTATTACATTATTTTGTTGTATACTAAGAACATGAATTCTTATCACCGCATATTATTATGTTTTCATTTGTGACAGATCTGATGTCTATGTTAGCTTCATGCACTACAGACTTGCGATTCTGAACTCGGATTAAGGAATCGTTCGACAGTCAACACGTTGGAGTTAAAGGTGTGTGATTCAGACGTTAGAGTTGGGTTTATTGTCTCAATTAGCTGATATTGAGAGTATGCGAGTAATTTTTATTACCTTTCCTAATTACCTATACGTCAAGTATTTATTTTATTTTTGTGGAGCATGTCCCCGTGGTGTTACTCCGAACGCACTATCCCTGATACATATCTTTGTAACGCGATTCTCCGTGATGTGTCTATGCATATATTATTCTGTGATATATACTTGTTGGATATCTCAGCTCTTATTGGTTATTGGAAGCTTTGACATCTCGAGAGCATTCTGATTGGCTGGCTGGTTTGACACGAGACTTTTTGATTTTGCCTGTGAATATACTGGACAATTCATTGTTCGCTGGGTATATCGAAGTGTAGTGGGTTGAATTTATGTCACCAATTTCGGATGAAATAATTGAATATTTCACCTTATATTAAGGGGATGACCGATTGGTGATACACATTTCCCGGGTATCGTTAGATATTTTTGGAGTTGTTTGGAGAGTATAGACCTGTGGAAATACCATTTTTTGGCATCAGATGATTCAACCGACAGGTGGTTTTTTAATGCTGTCATTCCAGTTAATTGTAAGTAACAGAATGTTTCTATAGTTTCATTAACTATATTGTTCTCAAATTATATCGTAGAGGTTTTGTCCATTGTCTGATGAATTGATTTTCCTTTATAGCTGTACATTGTACATGAAAACCAATCTTGAAGAGGGTATATTGTTTCGGTAGGCCTTTATCACAGTACCTAGAGTAATAAAACCTTCAGCCCTATATATTTGGAACTCAAACTGGCCATTTGGTAAGAAATATTACAGTTTTTTTATATATAGATGAATATTCTAGTAATTTTGAAGCGTTTTATCTTTGGTCAACTGGTTTTATAGTTTAGGTACTTAGTTCATAGGTATTGGCTCCATATGAGCTCGTATCTTGTTTTTATGTCGAATGTAAAAAGATTATAGTTAATATGTCAAGCCCGATTAGTATTATAATTTTTTGTTGGTCAAACATGAAATATAGAATTTTCTAGTTAACTTTTGTTAGCAAAATTAAGTGATATCAATCTTAGTTGATTAGTCTTTATGATTAATAGAAGTCTTGCTCTTATGATATTAGTAGATATTTCAGTTTAGAGATCAGTAATAGAGATTACTCATATCGGATATATGACTGCTAGAGGGAGTTAATCGATTAGGGGGTACAGTTTAGATTGATATTTCATTTTGATCATTGAGACTGAAAGAAAATGTATAGAGTATTAACATATTTCTCATTTTAGGGTTCTCTGTTCTCTTCTCTGTTCCCTGTTCTCTTTTCTTCTCTTCTTTTCTGTTCTGCTCTTTTTCTCGTTCATCAATCTTTACTATTCTGGATTTGGTTTTGGATTTCATTTTATGGGACAACGTTGAGTCAGAACAACAAACTTGTATGGAGGAAAACTTGGATTGTTACTGAAGAGTACAATATTGGATATTATAGCATTCTATAGAAGTAGTAGTTGGTAGCCACCACTAGCAACCATCAAGACACGGTGGATTTCACGCAAGTTTTAAACTTTGGTTGATGTAAAATACCTTTTTGCGCATAACACTTGTTTATATCCGTCAGTGTAGATTGTAGATAACTTTTTTATTACCATAAGCCACTTGTGGTACGCAGTTTACGATACTTGTGTTGATCAAGTATTACAAATACTCTGATCAACATACACTATTCAATCAAACTTGTTTTACCATTTATACTCACATTGTGGATTGGTGATAACTACACCCACTGTTGTTAAATTTGTAAACGTTACTGTGGCTATTCAATTTTAACATACTGAGTTATTTGAGTTGGTGGTAGTACGCGTATGAGCTCATATGATATTGCGCCATATTTTATTTTTAATATTTACATTCAAAATTCCACATTTAATTGCATAAACGTTATTTTGTGCCATAGATACGTATGGTATATTGTATTGATTCAACCCTATATGGTATTTGGAACTTAAGTATATAGTTTTCTCATTCTGCCGGCTAATCGAGTACTCGTTTGAGAAATTTCATGTGTATGTAGGTACTGGTTTGTACATATTTATACCCAACGAACAATCCTGTAACATAGGATTTCAATCGGGGGGAATTATAGGATTTTACCAGGGGGGTTTCATAGGATTTTACCCGGGGGGTTTCATAGGATTGTACCAGGGGGGTTGTATAGGATTTTACCAGGGGGGTTTATAGGATTTTACTTGGAGGGAATTAAAGGATTTTACTTAGAGAATATATAGGATCTTAACCCAGGGATATATAGGATTTTAAAGTACCATTAGGTACTAGTGGGTACAGACTGTAAACCTTTTTTGTACAAATTGTAGTAGGATTGAGTTACTACTGGGGAGGGATACATTGGTTTTAAAGTTACGGGATATATATTTTGGCTTGGATTTTTGGCGCCCAACGTGGGGCCAGAAAATTGAAGTAGATACGTACAAAATTGTGTAAATTTTCGAGTGAAATTAAGTATGGAATTTTCCCAAATTTGATTGTCATAGGTAGTGAGGTTATTGTAATTTTGTTTTATTACCATTGGTTAGGTTAGTTTTGCTCAGATAGGTAGAAACATTTCTAAAAATGGCTGCGACGAGGCAAATAAACCGTCTTCAGCAAGATGAACTACTCTATGAAGTTACTATTAGAGGTTTAGCTCCTGGAACTGTCGAAGAGATGAGATCAACACTTGCAACTGCAATCAAATATGAAAGGATTGGTGTGAGTCTCAGTTCTCCAGCATATCCCTATTCTGTTGAGGAAGATGAAGCAGCAGTTACAGCTTAATTGACCGAGGTAGCAACACTGATTAAATACTTCAAGGACTCGTCGACTAGTGGAATCTTTTTGAAATTGAAAACGAAGTTGGTGCATGTCTTGAATCGCATTGATCACATTGATCAGGAGAAGTCTTCAACCGTCCCGACCTTTAGAGCCAAGGCATTGACATTGTTAAGTGAATTGGAAGACAAGGCTGCTGACTATCGGAATTCACAAAGCGTACCTCCACGTCTTGGTATCATGGAACATAGTAGCGGGTTTGGTGGTTCTCTTAATGCTGGTCGTAGATCTTCTAGTGTCTCTAACAATTCGCCCGTACGGACGGCTCCGACTCATAAACCAATATTACCGAGTAGCTGGGGAATTATATTTTCGGATGATTGCAAGGGTTTGTCACTGAGTGCATTTTTGGAAAGGGTTGAGGAGTATCGCGTATCTCGACATGTTTCGAAAGACACTTTACTTGAGTGTGGTATTGACATATTTACTGGTAGAGCCTATCAGTTTTATCTAGCATATAGGAATGAAGTTGATGGCTGGGACCAATTCGTAGATCTTTTAAAGGAAGAGTATCTCTCTCCAACCTACAATGAAAAACTCTTTGAAGAAATACGTAAACGTACACAAGGTCCAGATGAAAGTATTGGTATTTACTTGGCAGTTATGTTAGGGTATTTCAATCGCATGACTTGTCCTGTGTCGGAAGAAACTAAGTTGAAAATTTTATCAAGGAATATTGCCCCGTTCTATCAAAATCAATTGGCCTTAGTTGATGTAACTTCTATAGCTCATTTAAGGGAGTTAGGTCGTAAATTGGAAGCTCGTAAGGAAGCAGTCGAAAATTTTGCAGGTCCTTCCAAAAAACATAGTGTATTAGAAACAGATTTGGCTTATATGGAAGTCAGTAGTACTAGGGTTGAGGTAGCTGAATGTCACAATGACGCAGACTCTCGTAGGAGCAAATGGAGTAACAAAGGTCTCTGTTATAATTGTAAGCAACCTGGTCATAGAGCTATTGGGTGTACTGCTAAGAAGGCAGTTTATTGTTTTAAATGTAGGAGAGAGGGATTTACATTTAAGACGTGTCCTATTTGTTCGAAATCTTCCCCCTCCACTAGTTCGGAAAACCGCGAACAGCGTGCCTAGGCGATCGAGGTAGCCGCGCTGTTAATAGCAACGTCTCGGTCGATAAATTTAAGGTTTTGTTAGATTTTGTGTTAGAACATGCGAAGGGTGATTAAAGGCCCTATTTAACTGTAGACATTTTAGGTAAGTCATTTTTAGGTCTTCTAGACTCTGGAGCATCTCGTACAATTTTAGGAAGTGATGTCTCGTTCATGTTTCACAGAAAGCATTCTAGTAAAATTAAAAATGAAAAGATTCAAAGATGGAAGTTGGAACTATCGTGTTTCAGCTACGATAT
This sequence comes from Galeruca laticollis, assembly GCA_963921935.1. Lineage (NCBI taxonomy): Eukaryota > Metazoa > Arthropoda > Insecta > Coleoptera > Chrysomelidae > Galeruca > Galeruca laticollis. Next base: position 93,049,733 of record OY998176.1, read on the forward strand.
CATTTACCGTCCTGGACGATCCAATGAAGCAGCTGATGCCTTCTCTCGAATTTGTGGAACCACAAGTAGTAATAAATTATTCGATTTACACCAGTCACTCTGTCATCCAGGCATCACAAGAATGTACCATCTTGTACGTCATCGAAATCCTCCATTTTCTTTCGAAGATGTCAAGAAAATGATTTTGTCTTGTCCTGTTTGTGCCGAACTGAAGCCAAGATTTCTCATACTCAAGAATTCGCATTTGATTAAAGCAACTTCACCTTTAGAACGTCTAAACATTGATTTCAAAGGACCATTGCCCAGCTGCACTAAAAACAAATATCTCTTGACAGTTGTTGATGAATACTCTAGATTTCCATTTGCATACTCTTGCAAGGATATCACTACTGCATCTGTTATAAATTGTCTCGTGGAATTATTTTCAGTTTTTGGAATGCCTGCTTACATTCATTCGGATCGAGGATCACAGTTTTTATTCAATGACTAAGTTAATTTCCTTCATTCTTAAGGAGTTGCAACCAGTCGAACAACACCATATAACCCTGAAGGAAATGGACAAATCGAAAGGTACAATGGAATTATATGGAGAAGCATAAGTTTAGCTCTTAAAAGTAAACGCTTAGGAACACAAAAATGGGAAGAAGCTCTTCCAGATGCACTGCATTCCATTCGATCTCTGTTGTGCACTGAAACAAATTGTACACCTCATGAACGTATGTTCAATCATCTTCGTCGATCATCCTATGGAACATCGTTACCAACTTGGTTGAAGCCGTCCACATCTGTATTTTTGAAGAAGTTCATTCGTCACAGCAAATACGATCCCTTAGTGGAAGAAGTTGAACTATTGGAGGCAAATCCAGAATATGCTCTAATTCGTCACCAAGATGGAAAAGAATCAACTGTGTCACTGGAACACTTAGCACCTCGTGGAGATATAACTTTATCATCAGACGCTAACGTTAATATGAATTCAGAGGAACTACAAACGACAGTTAACCCCCCATCTGAAGACAAGATTTCTGCAGACTTTCAGTCACGAGAAGAATCTTCTGAAATTGAGATAACTGAAAATCTTCCAAGTAATACTGAACCAGAAGTACCTACAGTCCGTCGTTCTGCTAGAGAGCGACATCCTCCGGAGTATTTAAGTTGCTATGAACTTTAATGAACCTGGGGAGAATGTCATATAATTGATATTAGTCCCCCTTACTATTTAAATTCTCATATTGTGTATAATATTCGCCCTCACTATTGTTTCTGGATTGTCACATTGTCACATTTATACATACTGTCAAGTTGATACTTATGTGTATGTTTTGTGGATTAAAGCCTAAAAGTCGAAGGTTTTTTTATATTACAGTGCTGTTTTGACTCAACCTCACGATGATGGTGATAAAGTCATAGCTTATATTAGTCGATCATTAACGCGTCAGGAGCGTAATTTTAGCACGACGGAACGAGAATGCTTGGCTGTCTTGTGGGCCATTGAAAAGCTTAGACCCTATTTGGAAGGCGTACAATTCACAGTTATTACCGACCACTACAGTTTACTTTTGCTGCAAAATTTGAAGGATTTGACAGGAAGATTAGCGAGATGGGCAGTTCGATTACAGCAATATTCTTTTACAATTATCCATCGTAAAGGGAAGGAGCATGTAGTTCCGGACAATCTTTCCAGATCTGTTCCAGTTGTTGATTCATTGGGAGGTGATTTTGTTAATGTTAATTTAATTGGAGATTCTGGGGAAGTAGATGAGTTTGGTTGTATCACTGACAAGTGGTATAATAAAATGATTGAGAGGCTGAAGGTTAACCCATTGAAATTTGGAAGTTGGAGATTTGCTGATGGTAAGTTATGGAAACATGTTAGTGTACCTTACCCCGAACTGAGTAAGCCTCAAGATTCATGGAGAATAGTTGTCCCGAAAAACCATCGTGGAAAACTTATGTCATCTGCTCATGAGCCACCCACTTCTGGTCATACTGGAGTGTATAAAACTTATGCTAGGTTAGCGGAACGTTCCTAATGGCCTCGTATGAGGAGTGACGTTGCCAGTTATGTCCGTCATTGTCAGGTGTGTTTAGCACACAAATCCTCGCACGATCGCCCTGTAGACAAGATGGTTTCCCATCCCAAGGTTAATCGTCCATGGGAAATGATTTGTACTGATCTAGTAGGTCCACTTCCTAGATCGTCGCATGGTAATAGCTATATTTTGGTTGTAACGGATTATCTTAGTAAATTCTCTATGTTGTTCCCACTCCGTAAAGCCACGTCTCAAGCTGTGATTCGTAATATTGAAAGGGGAATATTTTTGGTTTTTGGTGTTCCTAGGGTTATTGTGTGTGATAACGGACAGCAACATAGGAGTAAAGAATTCGCTAGGTTTGCTGGGAAATATAATTGTACCATTAAGTTTACTGCGAATTATAATCCTCGCGCGAATTCCACTGAACGAATTAATAGGAGCCTTAAAACTATGTTGGCTATGTATGTGTCCGACAATCATCGCTGTTGGGACGAGAACTTAGATGCGATTGGGTGTTGTCTTAGAACGTCACGTCATGAGGTAACCAAATTGACACCCTATTTTATAAATTTTGGTCATAATATGTCATTATCAGGGTCAGATTATTCTAATTCTGAGTTGTTTGATATTGAGGATGGTACTCAATCTGGCGATAAAAGTCGTAATGAGGTTTTAAGGGTATTTTTAAGGACGTAGCTAAACGATTAGAAGTAGCTAATAATAAGAGTTGTGATAGGTATAATCTTCGACGACGTCATGTGGAATACTTACAGAATCAACCAGTATGGAAGCGCAACTATGTATTATCTGATGCCGCTAAATTTTATGCAAAGAAGCTAGCTCCGAAGTTCGTGGGCCATTTTTACATTGAGAAAAGGATTTTTCCCTGGGCATACGAGCTGCGAGATGATAAAGGTAATAGCGTAGGAGTGTGGAATGTTAAGGATCTTAAGTCAGATCCAGAAGATGAATAAGATATTGCGGTTGCCTTATGAGGGTATACACATCACCATTATAGTCTATTCTGAGGGACGGTGTTTTGTAGGAATTTACGGAGTAAATCCCTTGAACAAAGGGGGGAGTTGATACGTTTCAATTTTGTGGTTGTGCAAATTGAGTTACAGGTTCTTGAAAATATAATTCGTCATGCAATTTAACATCATTTTGACCTACCATGTATATTAGGAAATCCAGTGGCATCTATATTGGAAATAATTAATAATATTGTACAGCCATAAACAATAGTAGATGGGTAATAAAAGCGTGATTACATTATTTTGTTGTATACTAAGAACATGAATTCTTATCACCGCATATTATTATGTTTTCATTTGTGACAGATCTGATGTCTATGTTAGCTTCATCCACTACAGACTTGCGTTCGTTGGAGCGATTCTGAACTCGGATTAAGGAATCGTTCGACAGTCAACACGTTGGAGTTGAAGGTGTGTGATTCAGACGTTAGAGTTGGGTTTATTGTCTCAATTAGCTAATATTGAGAGTATGCGAGTAATTTTTATTACCTTTCCTAATTAACTATACGTCAAGTATTTATTTTATTTTTGTGGAGCATGTCCCCGTGGTGTTACTCCGAACGCACTATCCCTGATACATATCTTTGTAACGCGATTCTCCGTGATGTGTCTATGCATATATTATTCTGTGATATATACTTGTTGGATATCTCAGCTCTTATTGGTTATTGGAAGCTTTGACATCTCGAGAGCATTCTGATTGGCTGGCTGGTTTGACACGAGACTTTTTGATTTTGCCTGTGAATATACTGGACAATTCATTGTTCGCTGGGTATATCGAAGTGTAGTGGGTTGAATTTATGTCACCAGTTTCGGATGAAATAATTGAATATTTCACCTTATATTAAGGGGATGACCGATTGGTGATACACATTTTCCGGGTATCGTTAGATATTTTTGGAGTTGTTTGGAGAGTATAGACCTGTGGAAATACCATTTTTTTGGGATCAGATAATTCAACCGACAGGTGGTTTTTTAATGCTGTCATTCCAGTTAATTGTAAGTAACAGAATGTTTCTATAGTTTCATTGACTAGATTGTTCTCAAATTATATCGTAGAGGTTTTGTCCATTGTCTGATGAATTGATTTTCCTTTATAGCTGTACATTGTACATGAAAACCAATCTTGTAGAGGGTATATTGTTTCAGTAGGCCTTTATCACAGTACCTAGGGTAATAAAACCTTCAGCCCTATATATTTGGAACTCAAACTGGCCATTTGGTAAGAAATATTACAGTTTTTTTTTCATATATAGATGGATATTCTAGTAATTTTAAAGCGTTTTATCTTTGGATAATGTATTTTTTTTGTTGATTGAAGGTCAACTGGTTTTATAGTTTAGGTACTTAGTTCATAGGTATTGGCTCCGTATGAGCTCGTATCTCGTTTTTATGTCAAATGTAAAAAGATTATAGTTAATATGTTAAGCTCGATTAGTATTATAATTTTTTGTGGGTCAAACATGAAATATGGAATTTTATAGTTAACTTTTGTTAGCAAAATTAAGTAATATCAATATTAGTTGATTAGTCTTTATGATTAATAGAAGTCTTGCTCTTATGATATTAGTAGATATTTCAATTTAGAGATCAGTAATAGAGATTACTCATATCGGATATATGACTGCTAGAGGGAGTTAATCGATTAGGGGGTACAGTTTAGATTGATATTTCATTTTGATCATTGAGACTGAAAGAAAATGTATAGAGTATTAACATATTTCTCATTTTAGGGTTCTCTGTTCTCTTCTCTGTTCCCTGTTCTCTTTTCTTCTCTTCTTTTCTGTTCTGCTCTTTTTCTCGTTCGTCAATCTTTACTATTCTGGATTTGGTTTTGGATTTCATTTTATGGGACAACGTTGAGTCAGAACAACAAACTTGTATGGGGGAAAACTTGGATGGTTACTGAAGAGTACAATATTGGATATTATAGCATTCTATAGAAGTAGTAGTTGGTAGCCACCACTAGCAACCATCAAGACACAGTGGATTTCACGCAAGTTTTAAACTTTGGTTTATGTAAAATACCTTTTTGCGCATAACACTTGTTTATATCCGTCAGTGTAGATTGTAGATAACTTTTTTATTACCGTAAGCCACTTGTGGTACGCAGTTTACGATACTTGTGTTGATCAAGTATTCCAAATACTCTGATCAAATTAGTGTTTTTAAATGAAGCTCAAGGTCTCTAGTTAATTCCACAATATAATACAAGTTATTGAAAATTCTAAAAAATTGACAATTGTTTCGATAAATCAATATCATCGTCAGGTTGACAGGCTGATCAACATACACTATTCAATCAAACTTGTTTTACCATTTATACTCACATTGTGGATTGGTGATAACTACACCCACTGTTGTTAAATTTGTAAACATTACTGTGGCTATTCAATTTTAGCATACTGAGTTATTTGAGTTGGTGGTAGTACGCGTATGAGCTCATATGATATTGCGCCATATTGTATTTTTAATATTTACATTCGAAATTTCACATTTAATTGCATAAACGTTATTTTGTGCCATAGATACGTATGGTATATTGTATTGATTCAACCCTATATTGTATTTGAAACTTAAGTATATAATTTTCTCATTCTACCGGCTAATCGAGTACTCGTTTGAGAAATTTCATGTGTATGTAGGTACTGGTTTGTACATATTTATACCCAACGAACAATCCTGTAACATAGGATTTCAATCGGGGGGAATTATAGAATTTTACCAGGGGGGTTTCATAGGATTTTACCAGGGGGGTTTCATAGGATTTTACCAGGGGGGTTGTATAGGATTTTACCAGGGGGGTTTATAGGATTTTACTTGGGGGGAATTAAAGGATTTTACTTAGGGAATATATAGGATCTTAACCCAGGGATATATAGGATTTTAAAGTACCATTGGGTACTAGTGGGTACAGCCTGTCAACCTTTTTTGTACAAATTGTAGTAGGATTGAGTTACTACTGGGGAGGGATTCATTGGTTTTAAAGGTACGGGATATATATTTTTTTTTGGGTTACTTGTATATATATATATATATATATATATATATATATATATATATATATTTGTATAAACTTTTGTACATCATTTAATCAAGGGGGAATTTCACTTACCTATGATAGTTTGTGTTTATGACTGATGAGTCATTTTGGACACCTGGAATTTATTGTAATTTTGTGGTACCCTTGTATGTACTAGTTGTATTAGTAGAACCTTGTAAGATCACTTGATATACTAAGCCAATTCATCAAACTTAGACTTGGGTAAGTGACATCTGACTTTTATTTCTCCACCTATTTGGTAGTCTTAGGGTGGGAAAAACTTGTGTAGGTAGTTGTCGGGAGGCAAGATTGCCTGGCGCCCTTTTACATTTATTTAGTCTATGAACAACGGACCCCCCCTCCCCCGTCTCCGCAAGAGTTAGAGGCAACGCCTAGAAGCGCACAGTATGCACCGAGTTTTAGGTTCATAGATCTCAGAGTGAATAACGGTAGGTGGCACTATCCACATAACAGGGTTGTATGTTGGCTTTGACAATAGGGATGACATCGGTGGTCTCGAGCATATCTGAAGTTATATTCACTCAATATATCTAGATATGTAGGAACTAGATCCGTTTGATGTTTAATATTTATGTTAAAATCTCCTGAAATCAAGTGTTTCGGAATAATTAAATTGTTTTTAGTGTCTTCAGGATATGTCCACAACTCATCCACAAATGCTTCTTCCCTTATCGGTGGTCGTTTATACAGAGATGTAATTAAAAGTTTATTCTCACTAGACTATTTAATTATAGTTTGTACTGCTCTGCACAATCCTATTTGTACTACTTATATTATATTCATAAACTATGTTACTTTTTATAAAAATTACAACTCCGTCTTTACCTTTTAATATCTCCCTCACTGTAAAATATATCATAATCAGGTAATTGGAACAAACTTGAATCAGGAATATTTAGCGTTTCTGTAAAGACAATGAATTCAAATGTGTGATTCAACTGTGATAAAAATATTTTTAATTCTTCAATGTTCTTATTTATACTACGTATACTTTGATAAAATATTTCAAAATGACTATTTTTTAAGCTTCTGTAGTGTTCATTAATATCCTTCAGTTCTGTAAATTCAATTGTAGGATAAGGCTCGTAGTTAACATCCCTAACATATGGATCCATTGATAAGAGTAACTTTTATACCTATTAAAAACTAAAATGTGAATTACTAATAAACTATTAAAAATTACTTCTTGCTTCCTAGTCTTGTTCTAGCTTTGAATGGACCTCCTTTGTTTTTTTCTATTTTCCTGCTTGGTGTTTCTCTAATTGCTGTTTCTGCTTCTTTGTTTGGTTTATATTCTACCTCATTTGTGTTTTCTTCTGTCGCGTTGTTAGGTTTTGTTCAACTGTCATTAATATTTTCCGAAATAGTCTCCTGCGATATTCTGTTTGTTAAAAATTTTTGAATTTCATCAAAAACCAAAGGTTCTATTGTTTGAAAAGTTGGTATAGTTGGTGTTTTTGGTTTGCTATTGGTTTTTCGTTCATTTTCTGTTCCCTGCTTAGTGCTGCGTAGGTCACCTGCTTTATAAGATTGATTGCCAACGAATAGTCTATTACCCTAGGTGTAAGATTTATCAGTCTTATTGATACGAGCTAGTTTTAAATGTTTTGGTAATATTTTATTATCCTCCCTTTCTATAGATGTTAAGTCGTTTACTATACGTATGTTTGTGCCTTTTAGTTTTTTTGAAGATGTTTCTTCAAAATTTTGTTATCTTCTCTGAGTTGGTGTTAAATCGTGCGCACTTGACACCATAGACCATTTTCAATTTTTATTATTATTATAAAGCTTCCTTCTTGTGAGAAACGGAATAAAATTTATTTTTATTGGTGTCTTTTGTTGCCTAACCAGTGTGTGAAGATTGTTATGTCTCGTTGTGTAACATTTAAATTCAATAAATCATTTAGTTCTGCTATTACGGAATTCATCTCGATGTCTTGTTTTTCTCTACTAATTCCAAAAACAATATTATTTCCACCTCCACTTTGAGTAACTCTATTTCATTTCTAACAGCCCCGTTCTCCTATTCTAAACATGATACTTTCTGACTTATTTCCTGAAATTGTAATACCGTACTTGTTTCAACAGCGTCTATTTTACATTTCAAATCAGATTTTTATTTCGCTCGTTATTATAATTAAATTTTAATTTTAAAAGTTAATATGTACCGTGTTTGGTCAGCTATATTGAATTCGTTGTAACAAACTGTGACGTGCTTTCTTTCCTTTTTAGAATAACGGACGTCACTATGACACCCACGGCTTCGGTACTTCCTACATTTCCTCGAACGCCAGATTTTTGAGGTAGTTTACTCCACCGAACTCCCGAAAATACGGCGTCGAGAAATACCAAGGTAGTCACAGTTGGAGGTTCAGTAATTCCAGGGGTCTGTTGTTATTGACCTTTCTGGATACGTAGTTTTAAAACAGGCTTTAATTGCTTACCAATATCAGAAAATGAAACTACTCGCTACAGGAGAAATTATAAATTTGAATTCCACAAAAAAATTGAATTTCACATGAATGAGAAATTGAACAAATTTCAGTGTTTTATAAAAATATTAGAATCTACTACTAAAGATCTACGTTATCAATAAAACCAAAAGCGGCCTGACACCAAGCAATACATATTCTAGCTAGTTTACAACTGAGGCGGAAAATAACGTGCAGAATACTACTAGTACGTAGCAGGTGAAAACAATACAAAGTTCCTAGTGATAATATGTCAAAATGCACAGAGAAAGCGTTATGGTTGCACTAACAGAGCGTAATAAATCGGTTCCTAGTATTTGTGTACTTGCTAAATAAAGCAGAGGAAAATAATCATTAACTAGTCTCGGCTGCCGGTTTAATCTCAATAGCCACCGGAATTTCTTAGCGATTTCACTAGATTCAACTAAACTAGCTTTAACTAATCAACACAACGGCCTATCGTACAAAATCAAATATTCCAGATAAAGAAAACTACCAGCTAAATGCGAAAACCTCTCCTGGGTATCCCTGCTCGGCAGCGAATACTTTTGAGATTATTTCGTATCCCTTGAATCAAATCTGCCTCAGAGGCCTCTCGAATTGATCCCTGCTCAGCAGCGAATCCAGACGAGATTTTTCTAAGCAAGTGCAAAAGAACTGAATTTTCTTAATAGTACAACGGCCTATTAGCCGGGATTAAATACTCAGATAAAATAGACTCTAAATGTTCTAACTAAGGTTTTACTGACAAAACTACAGCCCATTGTACGAAATCAAATTTTCAGATAAAATAGAATACCAGTAGAATCCGAAAACCTATCCTCCGTACTGCTGCTCAGCAGCGAATACTTTCGAGATTATTTCGTATCCCTTAAATCAAATCTGCCTTAGAGGCCTCTCGAATTGATCTCTGCTCAGCAGCGAATCCAGACGAGATTTTTCTAACCAAGTACAAAAGAACTAAATTTTCTTAACAGTACAACGGCCTATTGGGCGGGATGTAATACTCAGATAAAATAGACTCTAAAATATTTTACTTCGGAATTGTACACAAATACTTTGAATTCAAACGTTAAAAATAAAAGCGGCTGAGTGTTGGATGATAATAGTTATCCACAGAACAATTTTATATCCACTTACCTGATCCACAGAAACCAGTCACAATATTCGGTGTAAACAAAATGAAATTTAAAAGCCGGAAAAGAAAGAAAAGCCCCGTTTACCTGGATGCCACGTCCTTTTATTAATTTCTCCGACCCCACTTACGAGATCCCGTTCTTAAAATTTTGAAAAATGCGCGCACATTAGCAGACTGGTTTAAGTGAACTCGACAAAAGAATATATCGAATGTCTCAGAAGTAGTACATTTATATAAAATAAATACTCATAGTTAAATCTTGAAAGAGAGGCGATTTAATTATTAAATAAAATGAAAGGTATACTGCATGGTAGCTGGAAAGGGAAACAATAAAAAGTAACATCGTTACAAAACTTAAAAAACTTTAACCCACGACCATCCCTATAAGTAGTCAAAAACACACAGTCGGCAATCAATGTAAGACGTCTATTACGCACGGTAAAACAAAACGCACGGCTGTAAAGTAAATCGCACGGCTTCCATAGCAACCACTGAGCAACTGCCAATAGACGTAGCCATTTTATTCAAAATGTATTACTTAGATATTTGACGTTGAATTTTATTCTATATATAAATGGTTGATAACATTTATTAGATATGATATTGCATTTAATACTAAGAGTTATTTGGAATTATATGATAATTAGTTCCGTTTCATTCAATCCGCATCTTTTAGCTCTCTGAATGTATCTCATATTAGTAAACAATATTATATTATACACCAATCGACTAAAGTGGCCCATTTAATCCCGCGGGTGGTGTTTGATTCCTGAGGGAAGTAATCCACCTAAGAGAATAATGTCACTTCAGTGGAGAGGTGTATATGCTATTTTATGCAAGTCCGATAATTCTACATACATTTTTAATAAAAATAAATACTACTTAGGACGCACTTTTACGAAACTTGGCTGGGCATCGGGGGTGAACTTCTAAGGTGCTTGGCTGGGCATCGAGGAGCGACTTTTATAAAACTTGGCTGGGCATCCAGGATGTACGTTTTTACTTGTACTTTAAATACCTTAATAAGAGTATAAACACAAGTACAAGTGGGTCGTAGGTAAAGTAGAGTACGTAACTCGTGTTGTAACGCATTTAACGCACTCACGAAATTACGCACTCGAGGCTTCGTGCGGAACTTTTCCGTTCGTGCGTAAAATGCTCCTTACAACACACGTTACGTAATATACTAATATGGTCCACTTACAGATAAGCAGTTGTTTTTAAATTTTATTTAGTTTATGATAATGTTAGCAAGTTCTAATAATTATTGACAAGTTAGAGAAAATCACAATTTTTTATTCATTAAGATTGTACTAGAGGACCTGTACTGCTCCGCAGCATTAGAATAGACTATGTATGTGAAGGTGTAATTATTACATAAAGTCATTTTACAGTACATCCTTCCAGACAGTATTAGCTGTGCGCCGGTCACAGTATTTGGAAAAAATTGAAAGTAAAGTTGATTGTGCACACATAACTTTCCTCAAACTAAACAGTTCATAGCTCAAAAAAGGGCTTGATCCACTGAGTGTTCATAGACTTGTGTAAACAGCCTACTTTAATAAGAACTCTAGTTATATGGGTTTGAGTGACGGAAAATCTTGAAAAAATTGAATGTAAAGTTGATTGTGCACCAATAACTTCCTTCAAACTCAACGAATTTGAGCAGTTAACAGCTCAAAAGAGAGAGCTTGATTTACTGAGTGTTCTGAGAGTGAGAGGAAGATCCATTCAATAGAAGAGGAGCTATGAGAATTCGAATTGCTTGAGTGAATGAGTCCCATAAGAAATGTACACGGAAGAATCGCGTTTGAGTATAACTTGAGTTAGGTGGGATTTGAGTAAATTTCAATAATTGATGACATATCTCTGTCTAAATACCTTCCATTTGGAAAAAATGATGATAAAACGGCCAGACTTCAGTTTTCATGAATTTTAATATATAAGAATTAGAAACACTCTTAGGAAAATATCACTACATCTGAACTGTTTAGTTTAGGCCGACTACACATATATCCCATGTATTATTGACTGATTATTGATATTTCTATTAATAAACTAGAGCTTTCAATAATGAATTTCCGAAAATTATTTCAGCCGATGGTATAATTGACTGTATTGGAACAGTAGTATTGATTTCAATAATTAGTATAATAAAGAAAACCACAGATAATTATTAGGCAAATGAACAGAAAATTATTATCTCAAGTGTTCAAAAGAAGTTACTTTCATATTGTTGAATATATAAATGAAAATTAATTAATAGGTTCATTAGCTTAGGTAGGAAATACTGAATTGTGTTCGAGCCAACAAATGAAATTATTGGAAAATATTCTGGATACTTCATAAATACATATAAATCTATAGTAATTGAGATATAGCGACCGAACACGTTGGCCACCAGTCTGCATACAAGATCTATTGTGTAATACTCCTATGGATGATCCTGTCGGCTCCTAAGTCGAAAAGGATCGTAGCAGGTAGGTATTAGAGCGTGTATATTATGGATCGGGAGACAGCGATCAGCCTTTCACAGCATACTATCTATTTCCGGTTGTAATCTGTTAGTGCAAAGATAGATTGCTCTGCTATTGAGAGAACTAATCCCTTGTGCGAAACCGATGATATGACGAAAATTACTCGTAATGCAGAGTCGAGACGGTGAAAAGCGTGAATGGGTTTTCATCAATGCCAGTTAAACCTTTTTATCCTACGCGTTACACGGGGTTAAAAAATTACAAAAATAAATATCAGTGGTGTGAAAATCAATTCTATATATGAATGTGAATCATAAATATTTTTTATAATGCATTATATTAGTTATACAAGTTATATTAAGCTATGGACGTGTTTATTTTCGCTCTCAATTTATAGCAATATTCTCGGTCAATTCGTCTATGATATTGTGTAAAACTTGACTATGCAATAATATGGTTGTCGTGCATTATCTTCTGTAGTTTCTTTTTTTTCTCAATTGGACTGAGACTTGAGGTGAGTAATTCAATAAACATTTTTAGTGGAATTTCGGTTTCAATTCAGATTTCGAACACATTAATTACTATAAACAGTTCGTACAGATTTTGTTGAATAGATAAGTTATTTCGATTTGTTTTGGTCAAACGATGCTAGTTTGCGAACTTTGGAACTAAGGAATTACCGGTGAATCGCCCGGTCTGAAATGTTGTGGTACCTGTCAGAAATTCTATCACGCTAAGTATGTTGGTTTAACTAAGGCGGACGTGTCAGGATATCAGGCACCGGGTTTTTCCTAGACTTATACTAACTGCGGTTGTTCGACTGATTTTCTTAAAAGACGTTCAATAATCGTCCCTAAGGAGGATTCTGATGACTTTCCATTAAAAGAAACCTCTTCGTCACAAACGTTAAACATGTTACATGATATTCAGAAAGATATGGCATCAATGAACACGAAATATGGAAACTTTTGAAAATACTGTATCGACTCTCACTACTAAGATTAAAGAAGTTGATAGATTGAAAAGAAAAAATCTAGACTTAAAGAAAGATGTAAAATTTTTAAATTCTCGAGTCAATACGTTGGAGCTACAGCTAAGGGCTAATGAGGTTGAGATATGTGTAGGCCCTTTTAGATATAATGAGAATATCCTAGATATCGTTTCCAGGATAGGCTCGGCAATCGATCTTCCAATCTCTGACGTTGATATTGATTCTTATCACCGTTCCTCAACTTCTAGAACAGACCTCTCCAGATCAATTATAATGGAATTCTCTAATAAAATGAAAAGAGATGCAATTTTGGCTGCAGCAAAAGCTGAGCGTCGTCAATATGGAAGCGTTGCAGGATTGAAAGTAGCAAATATCTCTACAAAATTATATCAATGAACACTTGAGCTCAAAAAATGAAAAACTACTTCTAGAAACCAAAATAATTCCTAAATCCAAACAATTTAAATATATTTGAGCAACAAATGGAGTCATATTTATGCGCAAAGATGACAGATCTCGAATAATAAAGAATATTAAAAATATCTTGTGATGATCAATTAGCTTAAACGTCAATTAACTTTGTACTCATAACCTAATTTAGATATTTTTTATCACTGATATGGCGGGAAATTCTACGCTGTCTTTCTTATATCAGAATATCCGTAGTCTTAATTCAAAGATTACCACTATATTTTAAAATATACTTAATTGTGAACAAAATGTCATCTGCCTTACGGAAATTTGGCTAAATGCATCCATATTATGTGATGAAATGTTTTCATCATACAAAGTGTATCGACGAGTTCTTCCACAAAACATACAGGAGGTGGTGTCCTCATAGACTTCTCCGAAGAATTATCCAGTTACACTGAGGATTTTTGGCGGTCCGAAGCAGAGGATTATGGGTCACTATGTTCCTTCCAGAGACATGGCTGCATTTATTATTTTCTGTACTAAGCTTATTGATATTCACTTAAATAATATTGATGATACTTATATCATATGTGGAGATTTCAATGTTCCTGAATTTAATGGTTATTGAACGAGGGAGATTATTGTAAACAAAATAATTATAATAATCCTAGATCTAGTTTATTAGTCGGCACTATGTCTCTGGTTGATATGGTTCAGTATAACTCAAATGTGAATATATCTGGGAACACTATAGACCTCATATTTAGCAGTAGTTTTTCAATAAAAAATGTACGTCTTTCATCTAATCCATTAGTTACCGAGGATCAGTACCACTGTACATTGGGATTAGACGTGGATATTCCTTTTAATATTTGTAGTAGAGTTCTTAATCAATATCGCTGAAATTTTAAGTTGGCGAATTATCACGAAATTAACCGACTTTTATGTAGTGTTAACTGGGTAGCTGAATTTCATTCAATTGACATAAATGGAGCAATGAATCTGTTTCATAATTGTTGTGAAGGACAACTGTCACGGAGAGCGGATTCAGCTTTTGTCGCTGTCAACAATTTAATTTTGATTTAGTAGTATTTATCTCTGGCAGTTGGTATCTGTCCGCTATCTGAGCTAGCATGGTCTGAAAATAGAGGTCAAAGTGTGTGTATGTGTCACTTTTGACAAATATATGAAAATTCAGAAAAAGATTAGAAAATTTATTTATATAACCTATCAGTTAACAAGTTTGCGAAGGATTGAAACTTCAGCAATAGTTTCTACCAAATGTACACAAATCAGGACAAGGGGCAAGCAAAAGTTTAATAATCAGCCCCAACAATAATATTATTAACCAGATCATTCACTTACATGTACCTCTATATCCCAGCTATTATAAATTCGTTCTCTTCTTCTGATTAAAGAAAAAAATAAATTTCACTGTCGATGTGAGAAATAGCATAATAATTTAAATTACTTAACATTCAAAATTTTACGAGGCATATCAAAATTTTTAATAAATGAAGAATATAAAAAACACTTGACTGCTGTAGAAACGAATATTATTCATAATTGTTAATATTTTTGGCAATTTGTAAAATGCAAGAGAAAAGCAAATAATTTCCCTAATAACTTGCTCATTGCTCGTTAGTCATGGCCGACTTACAGAAAATTTGTGATCTATTTTCAGATTATTCCGCTTCTGGTTTTGTAAGTAGTGATAGCTAGTAACTTTGGTGATATATATACTAACACACCACTGAATATTTCTAACTACACAATTACTCGTGAAACTATTGATAAAAAAATTGAAAATGTACCCAATAAAGGTCCTGGGCCAGAGGAAATACCTACGGATTTTATTAAAAATTGAAAAAAATCGCTAATAGAACCACTATTTTTGCTATTTAATAAATCATCTCTCAGTTCAGGTCAATTTCCTGATACATGGAAAGCAGCCTTTATTACATCAATTCATGAATCTGGAAATAAGAATAGAGTTGAAAATTATAGACCTATTTCTAAATTAAATATCTTTAGTAAGGTGTTTGAAAGTATAATTTTTGATTTTCTTCATCATGACGTTAAAAACCTACTTAACATTGAACAGCATGGCTTCATGAAAAAATGTTCTGTGGATACAAATTTATTCCTATACGTTGAATACATACTTAAAAGTCTAAATAATAGGCATAACGTTGATTCTGTGTATACTGATTTCAGTATTGCCTTCGACAAAATAGATCATTCCGTCCTTGTCTCAAAACATGGTAATGTACTAAGATAGTTCGACTCATATGTCACAACAAGTTTTAGGAGCTCTTAAATCTAAGGCTGTCGTAACTACTTCAGGAGTACCTCAGGGGTACCATTTAGGTCCTTTACTTTTTAATTTATATATAAATGACATTTCTAGTTACTTTCAATTTGTTATGTATGCCGATGATTTGAAAATATATCACTCAATTTCATGTACTTACCACATAGTTCGATTGCAAGATGACTTAGACAATTTATCCGACCACTTTGTGAGAAATAATTTATTTTTAAATATCTCAAAATGTAATTATATTCACAAGAAATGAACAATAGGACCCAAGCCAGAAACAAATGTCCCTATGACATACAAGATCTCATGAAATGGAAAAACCAGAATCAATTTATATAAAACATTACTTTTTTAGATGAAACTGTTTCTAGATAATTTCACAATATATAATGTCCAGAAAACTCCAGTGGGGAGGCCACGTCAGAAAACTTACTGAAGACAGATCAACAAGACTTATATGGAAATAAGCCCTAACTGGGGTTGATAATTTACTACCTCTCGTTATACAAAAATGTATCACAGATCACTTCACTACAATTCTCCAGATTATCTCAGAAGTTGCAAATGTTAAAATCGATAATACTATATATAGAACACATATTAACCATGACAAATTGGAAGCTCCAGCTTCCAAAATTTTACAAACATCGAACTAGAAAAAAAAATTTGTCGACATTACTATAAATATTGTAGGTGAAGGTACAAAAACAGAGAATGAAAAGAAAACATCACAAGAAGGCACCTTGGATGACAAACGCTATACTTACATCGATTAACAAAAAAAAATGTTTAAAAATCTCCAAAAAACTCTATGAATCTCAGATTGAAACGTTTATATGTGGATTAAAAAAATAAATTAACAAATCTAATAAAGAATGCAAGACAAGTCAATTACGAGAACATTATAGAGGAGAATGAAGACAACCAAAATAGTAATTTGTAAAACAAGTGTCAGAGTAACTCGTTTTATAGTACGAGTGAAGTTTGCGCAACGAACCGCGAAACGGTGAGTTGCGCAAATCACGAGTACTACAGAAACTCATTGTGACACAATATTTTTTATAATTCGCATTTATTCCATTTTTTAGATGAAATATAATTACATAATCTCTGTTTTTAAACTAGAAGGAGTGGTTTGAATTTATGTTGGAAATTCTGTAGATTACTGATTGGTCAGATCACAGTCGGTTTTACTCAGCACTTTTGACATATATTATGATTGAACAATTGTGTGAATTGTAAACAAACTTTCAGTTAAGCCTCTTTCATATATATCGTAATGTATATATATAAACAAGTTTTTTAGCAAATAGAGAATGATTATTTGTTTAAGGAAGGGCTTCTTCGTAAATTCTTGCATTTTGTATAAAATCACGAATAAAATAAGAATCTATTAGGCTCCTACCTGGTGAAGTTATATGGCTGTCCATTGTCCAGGTGCCTGGGATAGTTGAAGATATGTTTTGGCACACTTTTTTGGTTGACTTTTGTCAGAACGATTTTACCAGTTTTTGTATCGAAATTAATGTTCACCGCACATAGTTTTAAATGGTACTACCGCTGTGGGCATGTCGACGATTCTCTCAAACATACGCAAATTATGTGTTTCACGCTGCAAAATTTAAATATAAGAGATTCCTCAACGATGCTCTTCGGCATGGTGTAACAAAGACGTAAAGAGTCAGAAAGGACTCTTAGTGGTTTAAGGATTGCAATTGTAGAAACTAGATGTTTATTAGTGAAATTCATTCTTGGGTTGATCCGTGGATAACAGATGAACCAATTGAATACAACAGACTAGCAAACACGTGCTTTATTGATTTAGAAAATGCGTTCAATCGCGTACAATTAGGAGACGCTACTTTGAAATAGGCAAATCGCACATAACCTTATCAAAACCATGGAAAATATCTATAAAGCAAAAGTAAATAGGATCCTGATAAGGGACCTATAGCTGTGGGCCGTGACATTGGACAACTGACTACGAAGATAACAAGAATAGTGCGATTTTTAAATGACTAGCAAAATAAAAGTGATATATATCCAGCTGAAACAGTGGACACAGCAAAAACAAACCAGCTACAATAAACAACTAAATTTAGGTAGTGGATACAGAATCACTTGAAAAATGCTCTTGGACAGGGATCGAGGCGAAAATATAAGAACCCACAAAGTAAAAATCGGTAATGAATGGGTATTAGGTAGAAAGAGAGAAAGGAACGAGCTCGTCAGTTGAATATGGACGACGTACGAATAGTAAGAATTGAACGCGAAAAATTCCCAGCGTGAGCGCTCTTGATAACACAGAAGTGACAACTTAGCAGTGTAGACAGAGAAACGACGATTTGCTTAGAATAAAGAGGCAAGAAGTTAATTTGTCAACTGGATGCGAAGTAACGGAGGAGTGCGTATATTTTGAGATTGTTATGTAATAAACAGAGAACTGATTTGATTCCTTATTTCAGAAATCAGTGTCGTATCCCCACACTCAATTCGATCATTCATCAAAAATCATGTTGTCAAAAGAATTAAGATCCTGTTTTTAAAACGATTCTTCGACTTCTTAGTATATTTAAAAATTATTGAATCTATATTTTGGACTTATTTCGCATTTATAAAAAATTAATAACTCTCTAAATTTCCTTGAAAACAATGTGAAATATCAGTTCACCTGTTCCACGTTAGAAATTCATAACAATATCACAATCTCTCATTCATTAAGGGCGTCGTGGTACCTTATCTCAGGAACTAATAGTCGCAGGATTTTGAAAAAGAATCCTTCAGGGGAAATCGACAAAGAGAAAATGCTGGAAATATGTTTTAAATCATATATCCATCTCTAGGGGGAAAAATTGCATTGGTTGTATCAAAAATGAATGTTCTCGAAAATATCCCAATATGAGTTCAGAAATAAATAGGCTCTCTTTAATGTCACAAAAATGGTCAATTTTTCTATCTTGACTTTCTATTGTAGGGCATAAAATAATGGCGGAAGTCGAAGCTAAACTTTTTGGACTGTTAGGGTCAATAACTAAGTTTTAGTTAACGAAATTTTGTTAATAAGATCAGTTTGAGAAAGGAAGGTTGTTGAATGAAGTAAAAGAACAATCATGCAATTATGGTTCTTGCTGCGTAAGGGGGCGTGTTTCACATAATAAATCGTTAATTACAGTTTGCTCTTGAATGGAACAGTATGATTGATTCATTAAATTTCGAAAGTAGATTGAGTTTACAACAAAATATGTTAAAACCGCACGTCGATATCTTCATTTGTTCAAAAGTTATCGCCTGAAAAACATTTCATTAGCGAATTTAATAAGGAAACAAAACAGATGATGTTCAATGTGTCCAGCATAAATGGCCACGCATAAATGAAGTCTTTCAGATGTGGACAATACGCTAACTTTAATTTCGGCAGCGGAAATGTTTCTATTGGATTCCGAATTATACATTTCATATAATAGAAAGTTGTTGGACGGTTTCAACAAACTAGATTTTTGAGGTTACCTCAGAATTAAATAGTGAGCTTTTTGAGAGGCTAGGTGTCAATACAATCTCTATTATGTAAATAAAATTATGTGAATAGTTATTGATTTATAATTGATCATGATAATAAATTTTTAGCACTTGTATAAAGTCTAAAATTAACATCTAGGTTGATAATGAATAATATTGACAATACTGAAATTAAATTTTTTTATAAGAATTAATGAAAGTTGAATGTAATTATAGGATAATTGTAATTCTAAGTATATAAATAATTTACCTTCAGTGTACCACTTTTAGCCTTAATGTGGGTTTCGGGACGTATTTATTTTGATTATACTCGTATTTATATTAAAGAAAATTGTGTATAAAAAGAGTTTAAAGTACTTTTAGTGGAAAAGAACTTATACAAGTGTTTATTATAGAGAGAAGTGAAAATAATCAGTCCAGAAGTCCAGAAATAAAAGCCAGATATGAAAAATTGAAAATAATTAATAGTATAGATCTCTACATTCTGCAAGATTGCTCTTCTTAACTTTGAATATTTCACCTAAAGTTACTATAATGGATATGGTAAACAATTTGATATTAACGCATAGCTATTATACTGGACACAATCTAAAATCATTCAAAAGTCTTCAAGCTTACAAATATTATGAATATGGCTGAGTACATATTCAGGCAAGAACAGGGGAATAAGTATAAAACTGTTTGTCTGTAATCTAACCTTTTGTTACCTCTTTTTATACTCGTTTCTGAGAACTAATCAAATCATGTACTAAAAAAAATATTCCTTTATTCGGATTGTTCCTCACTTCAAACAGCTGTCCTGGAAATTTAATATTATTCAATAATAGTATTCTCTAAATGCATTATTGCCTTACCACTTATAAAATGCCTAGAATAATCACGACCATATTTTAGTTGGCTTTTTTTTGAAGGGCCTCTCTTTAGACCTTTGATCCACATTTCTTGCCTCGTTCTCGACAATTTATTATAAGCTTCGCTGGCGTTTTTATGCTGCAGGAACTCTGTACAATCTTACCTTGCACAGCACACTACAGCACAAAAGGAAGCATTTTGGCATTCTTTAAGTTTCTAATTTTCATGAGTTAATAGAAAAACAGATATAAATTACTAGAATTTGAATAAATTATTCGCAAGACACTAATAAATATACAATTTCACTTCAGAATAGCTGCTTTGTGTGTTCTCCAGTAAATATAGCTGTTGACGGATGACGTAATTTGAAAATAATGAATTGCTTCAATACTCTGCTAATTCTGTAGTACATTGAATAAGTCTTCTGTTTCACAAATGTACGTTATCCAAAACCGCTTCATTCTCTTGTTCCAACTCAGGCGATGGTAATAATTAGCATTCTTTTTAATTGGACCCGGTTGGAAAACTCAATGCGAAATGTCGCTCGAATCCACTAATAACTCGTCAAATAGCTCAAATTGCGAGAAATCATTTCAAGTATATAATATGATATTCAAACAAACTTGAATAAATGTAAACCGTTTAAATATGCTCAGTCTTCTTTTATAAATAATCTAAAAGGAAATTCAATTCAGATGCGGTAAGTTTGTTCAAGTTAATATTCTATTCTGATATTATGTTGATTGTTACTGAAGTTGTTTAGTTTTGGAATAAATGCATTAACATTGAAAAGTTACCCAGTTGTGGTTAGTAACTAAGAAAGAAATTTGAATCGTTGTAAATATTTGAGAGAAACAGGAAAAATTTCTATATTTATTTAATCTGAAAGCCTCTACAACCTTATTCTTATCATAATCGCAGCCAGTTTGTTTGGCTTCTCTTAATATTACAGTGCAAATAGACACAAATCCAACATCCATAGTGAAAGTTTCCCAGAAACTCCAAATTGTTGCTTATAGTCTACATATTGTATGGGGAATAGTTACACCGTTTTGAGGTTTGGGGGGAGGGGTGTACAAGTTGATGAATTATTCGTTATTTATCAGTTTTTCTGAAATATTCTGAAAACTATGCGGATTCGCACAAAAAGTGCAGTATACACTAATAATATACATCAAACTGCAAAAAACAAGTGATCATGTGCATAATCTTTCTAGAGCGAATAGGTGCAAAGTTACGGAGGGTGTAAAACTAAATTTTTTTCTTATTTTTTAGATTATTTGGAAAAAATATGATACAATCACTGAAGAAACTAATTTTTTCACACAATTTGTAAAATCAAATTGCGATTTTAGTGCCCTGTGGTATGTTAGTAATAAACCCTTGGAACGACAACCTCACCACCTTCTCAAGAAGCCCTGATTTTTAAGGGAAAAGGCTTCCACCGGCCTGGGCCATATTCCTTTGGACAATGCTGCATTAAGAATGAATATCCTTGCAAAATAAATGATTTTAAAATATGAAAATATTATCTGTATAATAATTATGATTAATGATCATATCGTCTTGAATCATAATATTTTTAAAACTGTAGTTTTCGAAAGCTTTTCATTAAATAAAATAGGCATATTTGGCTGCATATCGCAACCATATTATTCCTCTGCCTCTGTCGGATAGTGAAATAATTAACCACAACTAACGAACAAATCGTTTTCTGGGTTTATTATGTTGACAAGTAAGAGCGAGTCTTGTAAGTAAACATGTGCAGATTCAGCGTAGTTCAAGTGACCAGATGCATGGAAAATGTGAAAAATTAGATGGACACAGTGAACGTAACGGAGGAAGTCGCCACTCTTCTCAGCTCTAATAATTCGAACAAGCTCAACCATTTCCATGGAGTGTTTCCACAGTTTTTGAGTTCACCTGAAACTTTTGAACGTCAAGCTGGTTTTTCAAAATTTCTACAAAGTTCTTCACTGCAGCTGATTGCGTAATATCGTTAGAAGATGCAATACCATGTTTGAAAGTTGAGTCGACAAAACTAAGCTCGTTTTTATTTACACTAATGAGAGTTTCAATACTAGTTTTCAAAAATACAGTAGGTAATAAGTGCCTTTTCAACTAGAAAGAGGACACGAATGATCTTAAATGAAGCTTTTATTAATTGATGAACACTGTTTTTGGTATACATATTACTGTACAACTCATTCAAGTGACGTTATGATGAATTCAATCGCTGAAAAAAGGATACATTAACAAGTGAAAATATTTGAGTCGAACGAAGAGTGACTTCAATGGGCTGTCATCAGGTTATGCTGCTACTATTTCACGAACTTAATGTCAAAAGGTACCTTTGTTATGCTTTTTCGATTACTGGTCCCTTTTGTGGCAGCTTGAAGAAGAGCCGTATAAATTGGTGATGTATTTGAAGGAGCCAAGTTGTTGAATGAAAAAGGGACCGTAGTGGAAGTTTGGAAATCTCTCGTGGCATACAGCATTGCCATGTAGCCACTCAACCCGTTTTACATTTTTCTGTGCCTTCCAACCAAGCACCACTCAATGAAAATAATTTACGTGTTCTGACAGTGGTTTAATTTCCAGGGAAGCCACGTTTGAAGCAACTATTTTGGAACAGACAGATGTACTTGGGGCTATGTAAGTTTGCAAATCAAACAAGCTTTGTGTTTCAATAGCATGAGCAGTAACATTCTTTCGAGGTACAATATTCAATAAATTCCACCCATAAACATGAAACGCCGCATGGCCATCTAGAGTGTGGAGATTATATTATGCATTATCTAAAACAAATTGGACGTATCCGTTGTCAATTCCTGTGCACACTTGGGAAGTGACTGATTTCTCATATTTTAAAACTTTTTTGCAAAGCACACACAAATTGCACAGGGTATCGATTAAAACCTTTGAAACAAATTTGAGGAATGGAACACCCGTTTCAAGTTACACAAAAATGATTTTGGACGTGCAGCGCTTATTATACTTTGACATATTGTAGTTTTCTTCCTTCCAGTAACTTCTTTCATCTTTTGAATTTTCTCGGGTGTTTATCTTTGATGAGTATGATTTCAGTTATCAAGACATTGAGAACTTCAGGTAACAGTTCAGCTCCTTTACGAAGTTCTTCAATTGTTGGGAACTGAGAATAGTCGTTGCGTTTGGAACAATAGCTGCTGGATTTTTGATCACTTCCAGTTCCTCTTTAGCTTTGATATCGGTTCCTTTACCAGTTGTTTGATGAAATATTAGTAGTTTCGCCAGATATCACACTGATTTTCATTGGTAAAACTGCAAAATTTGGGCTGTTATCATAGCTCTGGATTAGTTCTTCTTTCAAATGTGTGTCAGTATATGTCTCAACTTCGGAACTTAGTTGAAGGAACAAATTTTGTAATTCTTTAAAATCATAAAGACATTCATCATTTTCCTCCAAATAATCACACAGCATTTTAAAAGCGTCTTCTCTTTTGGCATCGTCGCTTGACCAACCTTTGATTGTTGCTGTTCCTTTTACGCACCGGGATGATCATGGCTTTTGAAATGTCTAGTAACAATACCAGTGGTATCCCCCATCAGAACTGACGAGGTCTATGACCTGAGAAAGCCTCAGACTTACCTTATCTTTCCAGATGTTTTGCCTGTTATTTGCTCCCGTTCGGAAGATTTCAATCCCTTCAAGTTTCTGTACTAAACTCCAATTTTCTTGAGCTAGGTTCCTGCTTTTAGATACATCTACACACATGCGATCACAAAGAAAACATAAGTTTTTAAAATCAAATCATTCTCGGGGAATCTATGCTGGAGGTTCATTTTCTTGTTGAGATGATTTGGACGTAATATATACGTTAGTCGACACCTTATTTGTTCTTGGAGCGAGTAATTCTGCAGAAACTTCTACTTTCAAACCATCCGTTACTCTGGAACCATTCACTTTAGCAAGATTATTATGTTTAAGACCATTTTTATTCCCATTTCAATGTACAATATTTTTGTATATGGCATTTTTTCATAGTTTTCTAAATATTTGAGGAAAACTACTAGCTCGCCAACTTTCAGTCCTCTACCCCTCCCCCAAACGCGAAGCTACCAGACAATATGTGGACTGTATAGAACAACTTGGAGTTGAAGGGAAACGTTTACTTTGGATATTGAAGTTAAGTCGTTTTATGGAATAATTGCATCATACTATGATATCGTCTGAACATCTTGGTGGGCGTCCTCTACAACGTTGTGCATCGATTCGAGGCCTCCACTCGAGAATTCTTTTTGTTTATCGGTCGTCGAGGAAACGTACCCCAGTTCCATTTAAGAGTTGTTATGTATTCGATTGCGTCCATATTATCTGACATATGCCTTTTCGAATTCTGGCCCAGTGTAATGAACCCAACATTGATCCCTCTATTCGTCTCTGAGCAATACGTATCCGGTTTATCTTGTATATTATCAGAGTGAATGTTTTTACCCAATAAGTAAGTAGTAGCAGTGCACATTGATTGAAAGTTTTTCTCCTAAGAAACGCGGGTGTGTTCGCTTTAAAGATGTTTGCTAACTTTCCAAAGGTAGACCAATTCAGATCAATACTTTTATTGATCTCTCGAGTTTCATTCAAGGTATTTATAGAAAGTTACTTCAGCAATGTTATTTTAACCCACTGGAATGCGTCCACCTACGACAAGGATGGTCATATACAAGGACTTGCTTGTAGTTATTTTTGTCCAATTGATTTTGATGCAGTCTAAAATCTTGATAGAATTTGTTTTGCCTCATGGACGGCTACAGATACTTTCAAGACGGCTACATATACTTTCAAAAAAGGATCTAAAATGAAATTAGAATGACAAAGTAAATATGGCTAAACGAAAGATGCATAGAGGTAGAACACCTGAGTCGTCTTGTAGATAGTTTCAACCTCCACAAAAAGGTAAAAATAATCGCTGGGTTATACAACAAAAGATTCAGGAATTTCATCAGAGACGAACACAATAATATAATGATAGAAACTGTCGAGATATTAGAAACTGAAAAGTTATGTACTGATGGCTACTCAAGGTGTCCTGGTTGGAAATTTTTCCATTTTGCAAGTGGATGTTCTTCGTCACTGTCAAATCTATCCAACTGTTTCTCCTTAAGTTCTGGAACGTTGGGTTGCTGTTATGATTATTGTTGATATATATATTTTGTCTTGTCCTCCACTCGAGTATGTCTTGTCGTCTGTAATCGTGCCTCCCCGACTAGTTTGTTTGGCATTGAAGGCGCCTGCGATTATCATTTTTTTGTCTTTTTGTATATCCAGTCTGTTGTTTAATCTCCCCCCTGGTTCGTCATGAATGTTTACGATCGTTATGGTCTCGTTTGATGTTTGCAATTGTATAGTTGTTATGTTTTCATCAGTTCGATCTGTTAAAACTGTCATGGGTTTTGTTAATTTTCTGTCTATTAGTATTTCTGTTTTTGATGATTTGTTTTTCCCGAATGTCTGGTATTTGTTATTATGCCAAATGTTTCGTCCTGGTTCTTGTATAAGTGCGATATCTATGTTGTCTATTTCCATCGTGTCAACGAGTTGTTCTGTGGCTTGAGATCCTTGTCCTGCGTTAATTTGCAGATTTTTGTACATAATCGGTTTTGTGTTTGTGTTGTTCATTTATTGGTACTGTGTTTGTCTTCTTGTTTCTTGTAGATTGGAGAATTTTGATCCCTAGCCTGGTGACCATGTGGCGATATCCTCATTACTTCGCAGTTTACACAATTGTATTCTTCTGCTGTACACTCTGTATTTCTGTGTTTTTTGCCACATTTGCAACATTTAGGCTCTTTTTCTGTACAGTATTTTGCAACATGCCCATATCGGCATCATCTGAAGCACATTGTGACCCTCGAGTACACTTCCACGTATATTTTCGTCAAATCATTGTACACATATCCTTCTTTCAGGATAGCCTTCAGTAACTCAATTGGGACTTCCAGTAAGACGTTCTCCTTCCATGGATTTTTGCATGGTCTGTTAGGTAATATTTTAAGTTTTCTGAATTCTTCCCTGTGTGTTGTTGCTAACTCCTCGTTTTGTGTTTTTAGTTCTTCTCTTATATCGTCCTCACTCTGTCCCTTGGTTAACCCGGTTAGGATGGTAACAGGGTCTTTTGTGATTAATATTATGGTGTTGGAGTCCCTCGTTCTCCTCACGTTTATTTGTTATAGGTTCACTGGTTTTATGAACGTTTTTAAGGCATCCATAGTTTTTCCAGTTCCCCCTTCTTTTAGCCTGACCATAGTGTCATACATTTTTTCTACCCTTTGTGGTGATTTCCAGGTAGGGGGGTCGTGGTTTTTGCTATCTAGTGTCTGTATGGTTTGTGTTTTCTATGGTTTATATGATCGTTTGTTTTATTACTTGTCGGTCTATTATCTCCGATTTCAGGTCATTTATTTGAGTTTCCTGTACAAATAGGTATGTGATGAGGTCATGGTACATATTGATTATTTGTTCAGTCGAGTCTATCACTGTAGCATTTTCTTTAATAGTGAAAGAGAGTCTTCCTTTGGCCTCAGAGGTGGTTCTTGTGACGGCGAGTGTGATCAGTTGTTTGAGCTCCCTAATTTTTATGTGGTCATCCAATATGTTTTATTTAATGCTCTTCTTCTGTCTCATCATATCCCCTGGGTGGATACGGAGGTTTCATTGACTTCGTCGTCCTCCCTCTGTCTTTTATGCTCATTTTCTTCATGACGACTAACCAGATCTCCAACACAAAGGGATCTGTCCCTAGGAGGCGATCTTCTCAGGGATTGTCTGGCCTGGGAGGAGTCTTTAGTCACAGTGTCCATGTCCATATAATTTTAGGCCTCTTAGGCCGATGGTTTCGTCGATATAGCCATTATCACTATTTTCCGGATATGTTCAAAAATGGTGGAGGCGCCCAAAGTCGAAAAAACCTATTGGTTAAACTCGAATTTGTTGAGCCTATCACCCACCGTTGGGAAGTTATGGTCTAATTGCGTGTTAAAATCCTCTTTATAAGTTTATAGTACGTTGTTTGACTCGCATCATCATTTTCTTCATGGAATAATGTAGAGTATTTGTTATTTAAAACTACGTGATTGCTTTATATGTTGTTTTCTTTCGTTTACTACTTTTTGGAACCTCTTGCCAAGGAGCTGTGTTAGGATTATCTGGTTCATCTTGTTCTTTCTCGCTGGTAGAAGACATTTTTGATATTCTTTGGCTGCGATATCCATATGTGGACTTATTTGTTGTCTACCCCTATGTTGTCATGTATTTATATTTACATTTTGATATAAGTCAGTTTGCATTGACTGCACATTTATTTGTGGTGCTGTCATAAAGGGTTGTTGTGTTAGTCTAATATTACTACATAATACGTGCTGCGGTTGCATTATCGGTTGTTGATCAACTTGCATAACTGGTTGTGAAATATTCCGGTACGCCCCTGGTATATTTGAATATGTTTGTACGTACATGTTTGGCTTTGATTGTGTTTGCATCTGCATAACTAGTTTATTTCCACTTGTTTAACTTTAGTTTTTATGCTGAACATTTTACTAATTAATAATATTAAAAACTAATTGAGTGTTTTTATTCACTTACTTTGTACCGAGTTCAATATTGAGGGATTTTCGAAACTATTTGTATCGGATATGTCCAAAAATGGTGGAGGCGTACCAAAGTCGAAGAAAATTATTGGGTTAACTCAAATTTGGTGAGCCTATCACCCACCGTTTGGAAGTTATGGTCTAATTGCTTGTTAAAATGCTCTTTATAAGTTTATAGTGCGTCATTAAATCTAAATATATAGGGTGTCCCGGGACTAATGGGAAAAATGTCAGTAGCGTATAATCTGAGCCAAAATAATGTTAGTACTTCATATAAACTCTTCATATGCAGGCCCTGGTTTTCGAGTTATAGGCCACCAAAGTCTTAATTTTGAATTTGGTTTTTATTTTTTATTTTTGTACTAGTTATTTGATCTTTATAAAATTTACGGCAAAGCTATAATGTACGTGTATGTTTATTTTGGAAAGGTAAACATATTTACAGTAGTGCCTTGAAGCCAGGGACGGACTACTCGCAATGGTTAGTGATCCAAAAAAATTACAGGGATAACACACCCTATATGAAACTATCGAAATTGACTTCCCCAAAACATTAAGTTAACGAAAAGGTACTCTTATTGGAATTCTATAAAATGAGCCGTTCGGCTAATATTACAGTTTTATTAATGCACAATTAATGCAGAATTAATCTTTATTGAGTACGCAGATATGCATTTAATGTATGGACTGGCTTCTCGAAACTGTTTAGAAGCCAGAAGGCATTGCCAGACAGACGAATGTTTGGACGTATTGATCTCAGGTTACGAGAAACAGGTATCAATAAGTAAATGTAATTTTCCATGTATACAAAACTAAATATTGAATTTCAGGGAGCTTTTTGCCAAAAAAAGGTGGAGAAGGTCCAGTACGAAGCGTACGTACTGTGGCTATTGAACAAGACTTGTTAAATGCAGTTGATAATGAACCATCAACGAGTTTACGGAAATTATGAAGAGAGCAAAACGTCTCGAAATCAGTTTTTCATCGCGTCCTAAAAGAACAGCAATTATATCCTTTTCACATGAAAAAAGTACACAGTATGACAGTGGCTGAATATCCTGCACGACTTGAGTATAGCCAGTGGTTTCTGCGACAACAACAAGCATACAATACATTTATTATTAACGTTCTCTTTGCGGACGAATCCGGTTTCACCTTCACCATAGATGGAGTCATTAATTCTCATAATATTCATTTATGGGATGATGTGAATCCACATGACTTTAACCAAACTAGAAACCAGCATAGATTCATGGTTAATGTTTGGGTAGGAATAGTTGGCAATCAACTGATAGGGCCATACTTTATTGACGGTAATTTGACGGGTCAGAGATATTTGGAGTTTTTGCAAATGACCTGTTTGATGATGTGCCACTACAAACTCGTATAAATTCATGGTTCATGCATGATGGTGCCCCTCCTCATTTCAGTTTAGATGTACGACAGCATTTACACACAAGGATTCCTAATAGATGGATTGGTCATGGAGGCCCTATTCAATGACCACCGCGATCAGGTGACGTTAAGCCTATGGATTTCTTTCTTTGTGGTTATCTCAAAAGTAAGGTATACGCAACACCTTTGCAAACAAGGCAAGATTTAATAGACAGAATATTGTTACACTGGAATGTTATTAGAAATCATATGGTATTGCTCTTTCAGGTGCAAAGAAACAACCTTCCTAGACTTAGAATGTGTGTGGAAGTGGGAGGAGCTTATATTGAACGTTTATTAGAATAACGTTAGTTTTTGTTATTGTTTAGGAATTAGTTTCAGTCTAATGTTTCATAACTTTGTATTTTTTGAGGTTTTCTTAATGGTTTAATAATATTGTGTTCGTAATTTTCATTAAAAGCAACTTATTAAGTTGTTTGCGTACCTATTTAATTCCCATTAAACAAATTCTTAATGTTTTTATCATTTGCTATTATCAAATAATTTTTTTGTAGTACTGTAGGTAAATCTTGGACATCGTGTTAATAAGTTAGTTAGGTAAATTGGTACGTAGTGCATTAATAAAACTGTAAATATTAGACAAACGGCTCATTTCATCGAATTCCAACAAGAGTATCTTTTCGTTAGCTTAATGTGTGGGGAAGTCAATTTCGATAATTTCATATAGGGTGTGCCATCCCTGCAAAGTTTTTGGATCACTAACCATTGCGAGTAGTCCGTCCCTGGATTCAAGGCATTACTGTAAATCTGTTAACCTTTCCAAATTAAACATACACGTATTTTATAGCTTTGCTGTAAATTTTATAAAGATCAAATAACTAGCACAAAAAATAAAAATAAAAACCAAATTCAAAATTAAAACTTTGTAGGCCTATAACTCGAAAACGATGACCTGCATAGAAAAAGTTCATATAAAGTACTAACATTATTTTGGCTCAGATTATACGCTCCTGAATTTATGCCCATTAGTCCCGGTACACCCTGTATATACACACTTAATACTAACTAAATCTACACACTTCTATACAGTTATATACACTTTTTGATGTTCCACTTGATCAATCAAACTTTTTCTAAGTCCCTCAACTACCTTAATTCCACTTAGCGTCATATTGAATGTAAAAAGTCCCCAAGAAACTTGTGTAATTTCTAATAATGACATATATGACAGTGGGAATTTCCAGGAATACTGGCTTCGCTCTATTTTTATCACAATACCGAAAACAACTAATGCAAATACTTGTAAAGACTATCGCCTCATTACCTTATTGAATCATTTCTTAGAACTCTTCTTCGGATCCTACAAATAAGAATATATAAAAAATGCGAGGAAGTGAGCGAAACCAATCAATTCGGTTTCAAAAGCGGGTTCGGAACCATAGAGGCTATATTCACTCTGCAAACATTGGTATAGAACTGCCATAACCAGAGAAAATATGTCTTCATATGCTTCATCGACTACGAAAAAGTATACGACGATGTAAACATAACCACCTCATATCATATCTTATGGTCTGTGGCTGAATGGAAAAGACGTACGACTCGTAAGTAACCTATAGGCAGAGATTCGACTAAGCAACTCGGGAACAACACAAGAGTTTGGAATGAAGAAAGGCAGACAGGGATGCATCTTGTCTCCAATGCTGTTTCACATATATGTAAAGAGAGTATTCATGAGGACAGTATCGAATAGCTCAATTGGTTGGTGTTAGTGCGAACGGAATTCCCAACAACAACATCCGATATGCTGATGACACCGCTTCAATAACAGAGAATGCAGGTGATTTCCAGGCCCTACTGATTTGGATTATGGAAGCAAATATTAGTTTAGGCCTAAATATTAACATTAGAAAAACCATATTTATGGTGACTCGTGAGATAGATATTGCAAACACTCGGATACACATAAATGAAAACAATATCGAACGAGTCAAACACTTTAGATATCTGGGGTGCATGGTTAATGAAACATGGGATCCAGACCAGGAAATAAAAATACAGAAACTAAAACATCAGCATCAGATACAGAATTGTAAGATATTATATCTGGTATTGTTGTATGGAATGGAGGCGTGGACATTGAAAACAAACAAAATGAACGAAATTGAAGCGTTCGAAATGTGGATCCAACGACGAATGCTCAAACCACATAACTAACGAAGAAGTTCTCCGAAGAGCTGAACTAACAAATCGACAATTCTTCGATACAATCAAAAAAGAAAAATTTCATACCTGATGCATATATTAAGTGGGGAACGTTATCACCTTCAACGCCTAGTTCTATAAAGAAAAATTGAAGAGGACAAAAGAGGTAAAGGAAGGAAGAAACTATCCTGGCTTAGGAATATTCTCCAGTGACCCGTTATGAGGAACCCAGGAGAAATATGGAATGCCGCTATGAATAGAGATATTTGATAAGAGGACGGTGAACGCCAACGCAGGAATCTGAATGGAACTCTAAGAAAAGAAAGAAGAATATTCACCAACATCTATCTTTCCAACCATGTGTTCAAAGAGTGTCATGAACGATTTTGGTGACATGACGTCTCCCTGGTGCATTTCCCTTTCGATATTCTGATAAATTGAGAGTGTATGTAATGCCATGGTAATCGCAAATCATCATTCAAGAAAACCGATCAATGTCACAGAGGAAACGATTTTTGACACTAAGCTCATAAAAATTATTTTCCTTGACAATGTTTCCATGAATTTTTCTGCTTTAATAAACCTCATTATATTTTCTTCACTGTAAAAAACTCATTTTCCCTAGAGGCTACGAGTGGAGATACATTCATAAATTTCCACTGACAGCTTAAGCCAAGACAATGTGAATCTTTAAATAAACTTACGCGGTGATGATGAACTCAGTGGCGTATCCTTTGTTAAATGATTATACTTTATAACGAAACATTCGGATTTACTTCACCTACGAGTATATTAGATATAAAGCTGATGATGGTCTTGTAAAATAAATTTTTTTCTGGCGGCTCGAAATATCTCTTTTCCACTTCCACAAGATCGGTCTTGTCGCTGATTACCACAATACTGATTAAAATATACAAAGAGATATACTTCAGACAATCTCCAAATTAACCAGAATGCCTAATTACTGAGGAAATCAATTGAATTTTATGGAAAAAATGTTGTACAATGTTACGGAATGTATGTATATACTATCTTCACCACTACGAGCCAAATTTAAGGAAACCATAGAAAATAAAAAAATTTGTTGTAAAAATCGGGTAGCACAGAAATGCAAGTTCGGCTTTCCACTAATAAAACAAAAATCAAGTAGTCTGATGCAGATTGATATTTCCACTAGTGAAACTTATTTTTAAACAACTCAACCGTTGAGAGAGCAATCACTGAGCAACAAAATGTTGACGTGTGTCTTCTGTACAATCTTTCAAAAATTGAAAGTATGGCTAGACACCATCTAATTCGTCCGTTATTAGATGACGGTAATATAACTGAGATAGACAGGAGCATTATAACACATGCATTAGACTATTTACAGGAACCATCACCACATGATTATACTGCGAGAAGCACGGATATAGGAAAACAAAATGGAATACTAGTCCACTGTTCAGTGAAAGACTGTAGCATGCGTTCCGCTTAACAATTTCTGTTGGCGACATTGAATGTTACATCAATCGGCCTTTAAAGGTTTTGTTGATGTTTAGTTTCTGAAAATAATTTCGATTTTTCAGAACATTTTTTGAGTACGTTACGGATAATTTTTGCTGCGTTCATTGTTACTAAGAAGTTAGTATCCAAATAGTTTTAAATCAAATAATTCTATGGTCATAGCACATTGTTATTATTTTGTCTACCTATTGTTCATTTAATGATTTCTAATTAGTTTTTAGTCCCAAGTATAAGTAACACTTTTATAGCAATATAATCCTAGTTTAATCGTAGGTCAGGACATCATTTCATTATACTATTCTTAGAAAAAGTTCTTTAGAAAGATAAGCACTGTTTGGAGTATACATATAAATCTATAGTAGAAATGCACATAAAATTTAAATTATTTTTAGCATCAAAGTGCATGTTAAATCCTCATTTATTTTAAAGATTTTCTTAAATAACATTGACCAATGCTTGATGTTCCCTCTTTTTCTCTATGATTTAGTCGATATCTCAATTTCAAGAGACCCTTTTCGTAGAGGTATGCACACTCCAATGAAAGGAGAAAAGAAACCTAGCGGCAGCAATTCTTTCAAATATAGTGAACTACATAAAACATATGAAACAATATAAATATAGTTTTGCCTAAGTCAGAGAAAAATCATCTATTCTTAACTTTTTGGCTTCCACACAGACATTACTTGCCATATTTAAATCCCAATGTAAAGAAGATAACGTAAGATACCTACTTACTAACGAACAAATTCAGCCAATATCATTTGGACTTATTTTCCAATGGTTTAAGGTCAGTAACAGTTTTTTACCACCTTACATAAATTCGGCCAAGGTCATTTGGGATTATTTTTCAATAGTGTAAAGTGCGTAACAGATTGTTTACTGCCTCACTAAGTCCATTCCAGTTTTATCGCTTCCGTTTTCACCTGAAGATACAATTTTTTTCTGTTTCAAGTACGTGAAAAGTCAAATAACGTATATCTTGTTATCTTCCTTCCTTTTATCAATATTTTTTTAGATCACGAAATAGCTCCAATAGCTACTTACAAGTTTTTTGTATATATAGAAGAATGATAACCCACATCGTTATCCATAACAACACCGGTAACTGTATATCTCAATATTATTCTCCCAACTTTGCGTGTGGTTGCAGAAATAAGTAGTGTTCGTTTTTCCAGAAACAGAGTTTCAATGAATTAACAGAAAATGTAGTGGCTTATTTAGCTGTATTTGTCATAAGATCAGTTATGAAAAGACGTTGGTTGTGAGATATTGGATGATGGGGATATGAAGATGACGCACCTTTCAAATTAATTGACAGGAAATCTAGAGGTGGCCTATTATTCTCTTATCAAAGTGGAAAAAAACATGTGTAATTATATGGAGAAAAGTTTATTTCTGTATGAAATTATTAAGCAAACTTCCACTAAGAGATATTTCAATCATTATTTTAATGAAAGAAACAGAATGCTTTCTTTTAAATGACAATATGTTTCCATCATTATCAGAACATATTTTTGGTTATGCATCTGTGGGGACCTCTGAATCAGCTACTACTGGGCAATGATGACGAATTAAGGATGTTAGGATAAGATTAAGTATTGGAATTTTGATGTGTCAGTTGACATTTGTACGTTGGAAGAATATGGCCTACATGTAAATATTGTTTGTTATATTTAATATATTTTGTAATAAATAAGTTATTGTTTCTGTAATATGGGAGTTTGATTAATCACTTGTGATTACCACAGCACCCTATGAAATTAACCAAAATAAACTAAATTATAGATTAGATTATAGATTAAGAAAACTAGTATCGTAGTATGCAATGGCTGACAGGATTTTGACTTATATAAATGTCATTACATTCAATGTAAAACTTGTTTTACCAGTATTTGAATACACGAAAATTATTGTAAAGAAGATATTCCTAGATCAAAAATTATATGAAAACCGAGTTAGGGATGTGATACAATTTGTGCGTTTGACATGACAAAACAATTCGACGGCTGAAACTCATAAGAAATGGTATTGGTTCAGATCATGCTCAAGTTTCAGGAAGACCACGTACGTTACCAAGAATGGATTTGAGGACATTTTTGCAGATGGGTCATAGAAATCCGTGACTGGGCTTTTGAAAAATTGCGATAAGATTTATTAGGCAACGTGATCCCGAAAATATTCGCTGAACTTTCTTGCGCAGAGGATATAGAGCAAAAAGCACAGAAATATACCATCTCTTAGTGATGAACAAGTATGGAGAAGATCATGGTCTGGAGAGGGTGTCACTGATTTGAGCATTATTTATGGTACAGTAGATAATGTACGCCACTAAACAATTCTCAATGGAAACCTTGTAGAAACAGCAATACTTTTTTCTAGAGTGTTTGCGATTGCAACAAGAAAACGCACGCTGCCATACTTCCTTCATTTCAAGAACTTGAATGGCAAATAATGGCAACGATATTGTTTTGCGTTCTCATCTTTAATAATGGTACAGCAAAATGCGGGAAGTCGTAGTTACTTGTATGTTTAAGGAGCTCTGAAGGACCAACCTTATATTACGGTAATGACTGCTTTTATATGTTTATGAGTTGGTTATTACATTAAATGAAATTCGATTATCACATGCACTTTTTGCATTATTTTACATTTTTGTTCATATTGCGTCACAACTAAGAATATCACAACTGCTTATGGTATAATGCAATTGATATATTTCCACTTTGTCGTGTTTAATTTATGACAAGATGTGACATTAGAGTTTTTCATGCTTTTTTGTTACTTGATTAACGATGTATATTGAATGATGATGAAATTAAGTTAAAAATGGGTTGTTATGGATATTTTATATGTCGTTCAAAGTGGGTGGTAACAAGGAGAGTTATGTGAGGGTCAATGGGGAATAGGGATTTCAATGAAACCGTCATACGACTGTTGAAAACTCAGCCGATGCATGTTTTTTTGTGGACAAAAGAAATTGTTATATAGTAATCTGTGGTTTTTATTTGGAAGGAAGTTTGGAATGGTTTTGTATGAATAAATACATATTACATATTTGGGAAGAATGATATTTTTATTTTATGATATATACGGAATATATGTATTATGATATACAGGATGAAGACAAAGTAAAGAATTTACAGTAGGAATTTGAGTATTAATCAAATTCGTACATATTGGGGGCGCGGGATGAAAGGAAAAGAGGTGAGCGTTGGATCCGATTAGACATCGGATAATGGTGTTAGTGAAATGATCGAGAGTATATAGGGCTACGATGCATCAGTGCGAATGAAAGTGAGTGAGTGTAAATATAAATATATAAGTAAATGTATAGGAAATGTAAAGAATTATCTAATGTTCTTGTCAGAGTGTTGTAAGGGCAATAACGTAAAAATTATAAGGAATAATTCAATGTTTATGCTAGAGTGTTGTAAGGGCTCTAACGTCAGGATTGTAAGGAATAATCCAATGTTGATGTTAGAGTGTTGTAAGGGCTCTAACGTCCGGATTATGAAGAATATGAAGTAAATGGTTAAAAAAGTACTCTAGAAATATGCTACGGTTTTTTAAGGGTAAGAATGTGTGTAATAAGTAAGTCCTCTATAAATATGCTAGAAATGTTAAGGGTACGGATGAATGTATGTAGTCTAGAAATATGCTAGAGTTTTTAAGGTTGAAAATGTATATAAGATGAGCCCTTAGAATTATACTAGAGGTGTTAAGGGTACGAATGAATGTATGTACTCTAGAAATATGCTAGAGTTTTTTTAAGTTTAAGAATGTATGTATGATATGTCCTCTAGAAAAATGCTAGAGGTGTTAAGGGTGCGAATGAATGTGTGTACTCTAGAAATATGCTAGAGTTTTTCAAGGTTAAGAATGTATGTAAGATAAGTCCTCTAGAATTATGCTAGAGGTGTTAAGGGTACGAATGAATGTATGTACTCTAGAAATATGCTAGAGTTTTCAAGGTTGGAAATGTATATAAGATGAGTCCTCTAGAATTATGCTAGAGGTGTTAAGGCTACGAATGAATGTGTGTACTCTAGAAATATGCTAGAGTTTTTTTAAGGTTAAGAATGTATGTATGATAAGTCCTCTAGAAATATGCTAGAGGTGTTAAGGGTGCGAATGAATGTGTGTACTCTAGAAATATGC
Source organism: Galeruca laticollis (assembly GCA_963921935.1). Taxonomy (NCBI): domain Eukaryota; kingdom Metazoa; phylum Arthropoda; class Insecta; order Coleoptera; family Chrysomelidae; genus Galeruca; species Galeruca laticollis. Next base: position 93,086,939 of record OY998176.1, read on the forward strand.
TAGAGTTTTTTAAGGTTAAGAATGTATGTAAGATAAGTCCTCTAGAATTATGCTAGAGGTGTTAAGGGTACGAATGAATGTATGTACTCTAGAAATATGCTAGATTTTTATAAGGTTAAAAATGTATATAAGATAAGTCATCTAGAATTATGCTAGAGGTGTTAAGGGTACGAATGAATGTATGTACTCTAGGAATATGCTAGAGTTTTTTAAGGTTAAAATGTATATAAGATAGGTCCTCTAGAAATATGCTAGAGGTGTTAAGGGTACGGAGGAATGTATGTACTCTAGAAATATGATAGAGTTCTTTAAGGTTAGAATGTATGTAAGATGAGTCCTCTAGAAATATGCTAGAGGTGTTAAGGGGAGTAAGTCAGTAGGGTCAGTTGAAAGGGGATGTAAGGGTCGTGAATTAAGTACTGCTTCTATCTGGGTTAATATGGTGCTGAATTGTTCGAAAGTAAAACTGGAAATGGCAAGTAATTTTATAAAATGAGTTTCAACGCTTTTGACCCTGGCTTCCCAGAGACCACCCCAATGTGAGGATCTGGGGGGTATGAATTTCCATTCTATCGAGGAGGTAACTAAATAATCATATATGGGTGAAAATTTCTTTTGCAGGTATTGAGATACTTCAGTAAAATAACGATTAGCACTAACAAAATTCGTGCTGTTATCGCTATAAATTACGGATGGAAGTCCTCGTCTAGATGTGAAACGTTTCAATGAATCTATGAAAGAATCTGTGGATAAATCAGAGACTAATTCAAGATGAATGGCTTCAGTGGAGAAACATACGAATAGGGCTATATCAAATTTGGTTAACGGGGCTCGCTTCAAACGAGACGATTTTATCGAAAATGGACCGGCTAAATCGATTCAAGTCGTCTGGAAGGAACGGGAAGGTGTTACACTACGTGCAGGTGAATCAGACATGATTTGCTGAACGGTTATGGCCTTGAATTTCTGGCACATTAGACTTTTATTTATGATGCGATTGATTTTGCGCAGGCCGTCAATGGGCCAGAATTGTAAACGAATATTGGCTAATACATTTTGAGGAAGACTGTGTCCTAAACGTATATGTTCTCTTTGTAATATCAAGCTAGTGAGATGAAAATGAGAAGGCAGTAAGAAGTAAGAAGTTACTTCTGATTTTTCAAATTTTTCATATTTAATAAAAGTATTTTGGTGTATCACAAGTTGAGCAGCCTCGAAATTACCTAAATACGAGTATGTGGTGCTAGAAATTGAAATTAAAATTTAGAAATGGAAATCTGATATGTACTTTAAACCACAGATATGTTATTTTCTTGAAAAAGCGGTTGATTTAGTAAACACAACCATGCTACTACGTGTAACGCGAAAAATTCGCCGAGCTGTCGTAAATTTAATATTGGCTAACCTGTCGACTGGGAGAAGTCACAGCGCTCTCGGTACGTAGTTAAAAATTTCAGTCCTCCATTTGCCGTCAAGGTGGGAGCCATAAGTGCTTTATTGGAAAATCCGACAATTCCGATATAGGGGAAGAGAAATACGGCTGGAACCAACAATTGGCAGCTCCGACCCGATAGGTTTCTGGTCCAAAAACGGTCGATGACTGTGGGTTCCATAAAAATTTAGTGGAATTGCGTTTTGAGGTAAATTTCCGTAGACGGCGTTAGCTAGAAGGATTCATTAACAAGGTAAATGGTTGAAAAATACTTTCTCGGAATTAACAGTTTTGTAGGTAATTTAACGTAGAAATTCTGCTTTGATTCGTAATTTATTGGAGTATGTAATCTGGATTTCGCGGGATAGTTTCGTTGTATTTCATAAATTCTTATTAATTCATATTCTTCATTGCTTTATATTTTGTTGAAATAAGAATATATCACAGGGGTTGCATAAATATTCAGGGATGTGTCCAACGACGTAGTTTTATATTATGGGTTTTTATTGGTATCGTAGTTTATTTTGCTAAGCGGAAAAAAACCAGTCATATAGTTCTAATTCTCAGAGTAGGTGGCTTTTATACAGTTAAAAGTCATGAGGTATGATTATTTGCGAATTTTGGGTATTGGAAATATAGTCAGTATGATGGGATATTACGGGGGCACGTCGAAAATTTTACCGGGGTAAAATGTAAACCCTATGTAGAGGCTAATTCGTTTCTCTATTTAAGGGGGGTTTTTGTATATGGACATAAAAAAAAATCACTGATTGGAATTTAATGGGTCAGTGAGACCAGTTCCAGGAGAGCTGGGATATTCTGGAGAAACTTCAGTTCCTATTCTGGTGCCGGAAAAGGATAAGTGAACAGTTTTCCTTTTCTTACATCTTCAAACTCATTAGTAAACTCACATTTATGCTTCACATATTACCGTTTTTTTTATATTGAGTTTCATTTCTTTTTTTCTTGCGGCAATTACTATAATCTCGCTTACACTTGTATTTTGTATTTAAAAATTTGAAATCTTTGCTCATAGATTAAGATACGCTAGAACACTACGGTACGTACCTAGTATTGCGATATTTAGTGGTTTTTTACCTATTTCTAATGGTTTTATGTATATAACTTGCGCCGTACATAATTTTGAGTTGTATTTTCTCTAGCAACGCTAAACTCGTTACTATTTAAATTTTTGGTTTATGCAATATTTATATTGATGTTGGTATAAATTGCGGAAGTGTGGACCCTTGTAACTATACATTGTTGATTTTGATATATATTATCGTTGTATTTTTGGAATATTGTACATGAACAATTTGGTCGATTCTCTAGAATTTTAGAATTGAGATATCGGTTTAGTTTGGTGCCCTCAGCTCTCCTGCACCCTGAGATTACAGCCTTCAGCTGAGCTCAGACGTTATTTGTATTACTTTTTTTTTTGTGGCGACATTGTAACAAATATTTTGAAAAGAGACCTTTGGTCCACCAAGACTTATTAAATCTTCAATCAGGGGATACTTGCTGACTTTTATTTACTTGTGATAATTTACCTATCAGATTAACCTTTGGAGTGTGTAGTGTGTGTTGTTAACCCACTGAGGAGTTGTGGGCTAACTTAGGAAGTTTTGGGTGCTTGCCAAAACTTCTCTGGCACCCTTTCTGTATACCTAATAATTTTTTGAAGAATCCACCCCTTCTTCGACTCGAAGCTAGTCGACTGGCGAGCACGGGTTGTACCACGTGAGACAACCCGCATACCTATAACGAGCACTGAGAGGGTTAGTAGGTTTTTCTCGTTATATACGCTTCGTTTTAAATTACTACATAAAAAAACTAATACATTATTGCAAAACAAACACTGGAAATTCATCCATCAATTGGCCTTCAAATCCGTTCCAATGTTTTGACTTATTCAGTGTCAACAGCTTAGTATTTTTTGGTAAATTCAATGTAGCCAACCCTAATAATCACGAAATGGCGACTTGCATGCCACGGCCGTTTTAGTGAATATTTTCCTTAGGGGCTAGCAATTGATTTTGCTTTCCAATATACTTGGTGAGAAGATGTGGTATTCGTGAAAAAACAGGAATTATTATGAAGAAATTATTCTAGCTTAGAAAATGTTACGTTTTATTACTTATGTATTTATTGCACCAATATAAAACATAACATTATGCATTGTGTTTTGCTCAGTGAGCACACTTGAGAAACGCTCAGGAAAATGGCGTCTGCTCACCAAACATGTTGAGTTTCGCTTAATGATCTAAGTGGGTTCACAGAACATTCATTCAACGGTTGTGCAACAGTTATGTTATCTGAACGCACCCAAAGTTTGTAATTATCGCAATGTTGTAGTAACGGGATGTCATCAGTCATTATTGGTTAAGCGCGAATTTTAAACCAACGGCATTTTTATTCAAATAATTTTATCGTGTTAGGTTATTTCAAGCAGCAATTACGTTAAGGACAATCTACTGAGTATACAGAAATATGTTGTACCAGTTTTTGTTATTTTACTAACATTCTCAAAACATTTGAGTTTGTCTATTATTAACCGAGGTAAACAATAGAAAAAATTGTTGACTCAATAATTGTCAACTTCATAGCCTACTGTGGGAAAAAGTATTTCTCAGCTGCAAGACAAAGAAGAGCCACTTCGCTACCTGACATTTTAACGACAATGTCAACATTTTACTTCGAAGAAGATATATTTTGAATAATGTTATGTAATATATATTGATATGGACCCGGATATTCATTGGGTAGAATATTTCAGCTTTATGGAGAAAAAACAATTATTTTGTTTGTATATACTGAGAATGTCTCCAAATTATGTAAGAACTGATTAAAAGAATGAAACTGCCTTTTAGAATTGACATTAACAAAATACCTTCTGTTATATGGCGTCTTACTTAAATTTTCTTTTTTGTTACAGGTAAGCTGCATTTTCTGTAAAAATAAGGTATAGTACTTTCGAGTTCATTATCGAAATTAGTTAGTACAAATGAAGTCGAATTTTAACATTCCTTAATATGAGTTGATTTGTGCAGATGATATTTTGAATGTGAACAAATCATTGGTCTAGTAAAATTTTGACAGCAGGTAACACTTATGAATGGAGCAGCCGTGTTAGTAATTTGAAAATGACATTTCCATTGAATATCATTTTTGGAACGTGGTAATATAGTTTTCTTTTTGATGTGTAAAATTTTGCATGCAATTGTAATTTCGAGGAGCGGATACTTCTTTAAGTGAAATTCCATATTATTGAATTATTTCATTAAATAAGTTATAATACATTTCGTTCATGTTTGGAAATATAGTTTATTGTAAGTGGAAAGTGAGGAAGATTATTGATTACACTTGTTGAAAAAAACAGACAGGATTGAACAAATCCAATTTGATGTCTTTCGGCCCTTTTCATACAATGAGTTGACAGAAAGACATCAATTTGAAGTTAGAGTGATGCTGGAGACTCCGGAGAGAATTAATGGGAAATTTTGGTATCTGACTAAAAGGTACATTGCACTTCGAATATAGATTCACAGCAAAATTCACTAACTGTCGAAATTTAATACGTATTTTAGTTAAAAACTCAGTTTTGTTGCTTAAAGCGCATGATGATCCGTTATCACCTTGATAAATTCCCTGTCTTCAAAAATCGACTCGAACTCTTGTGAAAAATGGGAAGTATCTATTTAACTATTGTTGAACAATCCAAACAGTTATACCACCTAATCACATTGATTTATAAATAATCACAATAATAAGTACTAAACAGTAACAACAAAACTAATTAATTTCACATTATATCAGAATAAAGTCAGGAATCAAAATACGAAAGCGGCATCCCTCATTATGTAATAGTTATTTATTATACAAGGGAAGAAAGTATTAGATTTTATCTAGGTTATGTTGTCTCCCGACGCGAGCTAAAATCTAATATTTTTCTCGTGTATAATACACTATTTTTTTCTGTGACAGGAAAAACGACGATTCAATAGTGAAGGAACATATAATTACAATATATTAAAGTCAGAATGTTATCGATATGAAATTTGAATTTTTAATCTAATAAGCTGTCGTAGTTATAGCGACAATTAGACCTGCGTTGCGAAGGAAAACTTCAAAGTAATCAAATATATGTCAATTTAATTCTGTGATTTGGTTCAAAAATTGCGAACTCAGTGATTGTTTAGTAGGTATTTTGAAAAATATAAAGTTAAAAAATGTCTGATTCCGAGTTTTCTCCGACTCTTGATATAAAGGAAATGTAACTTATGTTCAATAAAATATTTCAAAATCAAATATCTTCCTTTATCTATATGTATATATATATATATCCGGGAAAAAAGTACTCACTTTTTGCCCGTGGAAAAAAAAAGTAATTTCGTGAAAAGTTGTATTTTGTTACCTGTCAACAGAGATAAAATGTCAAATTTTTTTCCTGTTACAGAAAAAAACAATTTGATTAACGTATATTACTTAGGTGGTGTAATTTTTCAAGTACAGATACAATGTTTTCTTATATTGCCATAACGGCATAGTAAAATCAATGTTATACACATTTTTGACATTATTAGCAAATTTCAACATGACTTGAAGAGGTGAACACACAGATGACAAATAATAAAGGAAAACGAGTTACCCTTTAAGGAACTTTAAAAGGAATTTAAGCTCACTACACTTTTAATTATTATTAACTATTTCAAACAAAATACCATATTTAATAGTTTACGTCTAGCTGTCAATGATATAACAATAAACTCTTCCGGTAAAAACGTTGATCTGATATATAAACAGTCAGGCCATTTCCGATATATTTTGAAATACATGTTGACTATTACAAATAACAGACCCAAACTCCAGTTTTGGTCCAACCAAAGTATTGAATGAAATTTTCATAGCATTCCTTTTTGTGAAACTCGATTTCTGTCGGAAAACAGAACCTAAAGATCGCTTAGCCTGCGATACTGTTTTCTGAATTTATGTTGCGAAGGACAATACATGACTGTAAATGACACCCACATCTTTCATTCCCCTAACCCCTAAATCATTTTATTCCATCATGTACTCAAAATCCATAATATTTTTATTACGAGAAATAGACATGATACGACATCTATTTCCGTTGAATGATAATATACTTTCTTTGCTCCAATTTACTAAATGATTTAAATCCTTTTGCAGAAGTACGCAATATCTCACTGACTGAATCTTTTTTAATATTTTAAAATCGTCCGCAAAAATTCGTAAACTGGAAGATTCAACAGCACTGTGCTAATTGTTATCAAATAAAATGAACAGTAAGAGACCTAAATCCGACCCTTGCGGGACCCCTGATTTTGCATGAAATTTTCCCGATGTATTTCCATTGAATCTTACCATAAAATGCCTATTTTGCAAATATCTACAATTTGTTTTAGCAACGCGAGTGAGAAACCAAAATTATGCAACTTTTTTAATAATAAACCATGGTTGAATTAAAAGCTTTCTGGAAATCCGTATATATTACATGCAATTGCGATTTATTTTCGAATACATCATTAAATTTGTGTTTATTGAGCTACCCAATATAAAACCATGTTATTGTTCTGATATACTCTTTTCAATATGGTTGTGAATATGTGTGTGCAAAATTTGTTCGAACAGTTTTGCAGGAGTGCAATAATTGATAATACCCTATAATTTCCTATTTCGTTCCTAGCACCCGATTCATGTATTGGAGTATGCTCTAACAATTTCCATTTCTCAGAAAAACAAGCCGAACTAACAATACAGTAAAAATATGAAGTAATGGTTGTTTGAGACATTCATGACAACATTATTGATTGTAGGGAGGTATATAGTCACCCCCGCAGCTTCAATTGGTTTTCATCTCTCCACCGCAACGTCACAATCTGAATCGCTGATAATACCAATATTCAACAAACTATTATTATTGAATATATCTACAAAATTCAGGTTATATGATGATTTTTCCCGGCTATAAACTAAAGCAAATTATTTTGCAAATCATTCTACTATCTGAGCCCTCTCCATTGTTTTTTTCTTAAATTCAAATAGATCAACTTGACCTCTCTCCCCACTAGATTTATTAAGGTAGTTCCAAAAAACATTTATATTAGTTCCCACACTTTCCTCGATACCTTGTATATATTTAATGTGTTCGATATTAACAAATGACTTCATTTTTTACCTTGTATTTATATATTTATTTCGATAAAATTCTGGAATTAATTGCAATTTTCTAAAGTAGTTTTTATATCTAAGTAATTTCTTTATCTCATATGTAAACCACTTGGGGAAGTAACTATAACGCCTTCCCAAGATTCACATCTCATCAGTTCGCTTATTCGCGAGAAATTCGATTTTACGAAACTATATTGATTACTGATATTTTGTTTTTACTACTACTATTCAATTTTGTAGATGTGGTGATGTATGTGGCGGATCCTCCTTTACTAATGGCAACAATTCCCTAGACACATTTCAACAATTTCTATTTTCTAAAGAAGCAATCACCAAATGTAACGTTTTGTCGTCAGCGTTCTTCACATCATTGTATATATATATATATATATATATATATATATATATATATATATATATATATATATATATATAGTTAAACTTGATCTTTGCCGAATAATTAATACTAAACATAGGTTGTGAAAATTGTGAAGAAAAATATGTAGGTCACACTGGTCAAAAATTAAAGAATCGTATATCCCTACATAAAAGCGATTGTAGATTATATCCCGATAGATGTGCTTTGGCAAAACATGTGATTGATAAAGATCATATTATGGACTTTGATTCTGTAAGTATTTTAGATATTCAATCAAATATTCAAAGAAGACTTTTCTTAGAAATGGCTCACATTTCTCAAGAAACTAATATCATTAATAAGAAAAGTGATCATAAGAATTTAAGTGATATTTATTATTACTTACTGTCTATTGATAAAAACCATAAATGTCTTTCAATTTCAAATCCTTCTTCTGTTTAAATAAACATTTTGTAGGTTATTAAAATGACATTTCTATAATCAAAAAAGAAAGAAGATAACCACAAATACATTAACTGTATATAGACCTATGGTTAATTTAAACATAACCTTAATTTCTTTAATTATTTCTATGTTCCAATATAAAAAAAGAATAACAATTTAGAACGATTTTATTTACTTTCAATTTGACAATTATTTTTAAAAAATTCAAATATTTCTTTTGATGCTGTATACAATTTACCATTTACATCTATTATAATATACACTCTCATATACTTTATCCTTGATAATGGAATAAATAAATTCTGAAAGCTTGGACATAAAAAGTATAAAGGGTACTCGTTTTAATTTGCCGCTTCCCCAATAAACCTATGTTTAGTATATATATATATATATATATATATATATATATATATATATATATATATATATATATATATATATATATATATATATACATACAGTGCTATTCAAAAGTCCCCTCCCTCACTCGTATTTTTTGAACGGCTACACTTACAATAATGAAATTTGGAGGGTGGAAATTAAGTATTGTAAACTTCCCTACGAATGGTAACAGGTGACGAAATAGTGAAAGATGACGTCACAGTGCCACTCTGGCCAATAATTTTAAATAGGACCGTATGGCTAGTGATATCTCGATTGAAAGGCATTGACATTGGCTACATAGCCATATTAATTTTGTTTGGGTTCAAATCAATTTTGACGGATGAATTAAATAATTACAAAAATTATTGAAATTATTTTTTTAAATTTAATTAATCAAATATCAACAATGGTTTCTTATAGCAAGTGTTGGAAATGTGCTCCGTCTACTTCCTGACAGTAATACATCGGCCGGCGAGGTCCTATAGAATGGCCACCTCGGTCACAAGATCTGACACCATTAGATTTTTTCCTATGGGGGTACTTGAAATCCAAGGTTTATACTACGGCACCAGATAGCATTGGCGTTTTGATAGAAAGAATTACTGAAGAATGCAATGCTATTTCAGCTGACACATTCGAACGAGTACGACAAGAGTTTACTAATAGGATGTATTACTGTCAGGAAGTAGACGGAGCAAATTTCGAACACTTGCTATGAGAATCCATTGTTAATATTTGATTAATTAAATTTAAAAAAAAAATTCAATAATTTTGGTATTTATTTAATTTATCCGTCAAAATTAATGTAAACCCAAACCAAATTAATATGGCTATGTAGCCAATGTCTTCCAAACGAGATATCACTTGCCATAAGGTCCTATTTAAAATTCTCGGCCAGATGGCACTGTGACGTCATCTATTACTATTACGTCACCTGTTACCATTCGTAGAGAAGTTTACAACACTTTATTTTCACCCTCCAAATTTTAATAATGTAAGTGTCGCCGTTCAAAGGATACGAAGGGGGGAGAGGACTTCTGAATAGCCCTGTATATATATATATATATACATATATATATATATATATATATATATATATATATATATATATATTCAGTAGCCCTTTTTCTTCTTGCGTGATGACTCTCTTTGTTGTTTACATATCACGCGATATTCCTACATCTTCTTCGTTATTAACTACGGGTCGGAAGGTTTACGCAGGTGGGCTATATGCGCCTCCGTGTCGATCTTAGTTGTCCTGAAAACTTGGGATCTTCCAATTGAAGGCACACATGAGCGTTTGGTTTCCCTCTTGAAATCCGTTGTTTTGTGTTTTCCTATGTTTCGACTAACATCTTTGCTCTCAAATTTCACATCCTTATTTGGTTATACCGTGCTCAAGACGGCAAATGAGCCAGAAACATGCATGTCTGCGGTTACCACTCTGTTTCAGTAGCCCTGTTTCTTTTTGCGTGAATTACCCATGAATCTCATTGTTGTTTACATAGCACGCGATATTCCTACATCTTCCTCGTATATATATATATATATATATATATATATATATATATATATATATATATATATATATATATATATATATATATATATATATATATATATATATATAGTTGGTGAAATTTTTCTTGAACGTTCCAATTATATTGTACAAAAAGTTTTTCTTGGTATTTGGTTCGGTTTAAATTAGAAAACAGACTTTAAATAGTCATGTTATTTATTTAAAAATATATAAGAACGGGACGTTTCGACTGCTTCCCCAAGTCTTTTTCATACCATAATATTCCTGAAACGTAATGAGAATATCCAAAAGTACACCATGTTGTGTGTTACAAACTGATAAAAACATTGAAAAATATACATTTAAAATCAATAAACGACGACATTTGTGGGATTATAATTCAAGACTACATACACATTGTTTACATACACCCACACAGGAATTGTGTATTTATCATACTGATCATACTCTTCCTGATTCCTTATATATTAAGCCGTTTTTACTAGTAAATTCTGGGCTGCGGCTTACACAGTCACAAATAATTTTTCTGGCCTTTTCTAGATAACTCTGGTCACAAAAACAATGTTCACATAAGATAGTCGTAAACAGTTTTCTATAACTGCTTATCCGTCATAATTTTAACTTTCATACCTGGCTTAGACAGAGTCGGTTTTAGGCACTATACAAGGTTCCTGTTCCGTAACATTACCACCTCCTTAAATGGAAGTTCCTCCTGGAACTTTTGTGTAGCCGAGACTGCATGTTTGAATCGGCAACTGGCCCCATTTCTACACTTCCCGATCTTATGGAAATAGCAGGGCACCGTCTTCATCGGATACTGATAACGGGGGTTGTAGCTGCAAATTAATATCTGGACACCGGTATCTCTGAAGATAACCTCTACCATGTTCCTGATAACTCGCCAATCCAACTGGTTACTCGCTATCTTAGGCATAGCCAGTTTCTTCACGCTGGATTCTAACACATGGTCTCGGATGCTACAAAGTGCTTCCCACACATCGCGGTAGGTAGATCGATCTTTAAATTCATCTTTAGTTACCATGTAGAAGACGTACCGCGAATTATGTTCCAGTTTTAGTGTCTTGCCAGGAGCTGGATTCTGGTCTTCAAGTTTTTCTAATTGCCCGAACTTCTTTCGAAAGACGGTTGCCAACCCTCGTGAGTTCTTGATACGGGCGGGGATGTTGTATGCAAGTGAATAATCTTCCGGGAGAGTGAGCATATCTTGTTGTTGTTCCGAAGTGACTCCATATCTAGCTTTCCCGGTACCTCCATACGCGCCCATAAATTCATCTAAGGTAGGTTCAGACGCATCTTTAACAAGGTTTACTCCTTCCTCTAGGTCATGGTCTCCTTCGAATGGGGCTAGTCGGTTTTGGTGAACTACTTTTGGTTTTCCGTTGGGGATCTTGCTTATGCGATATATAACATCATTGATCCTTTTCTTGATTAAGTATGGACCTTCCCAGGATTTTTGTAATTTTGGAGAAAATCCTTTTCTCCTCGTCGGGTTGTGTAACCATACTTTGTCCCCTCCTTCAAAACCGCCTTCTGTGGCCTGCGTGTCGTACCGACTTTTCATTCTTCCGCTGGCAACTTGAAGATTGATTCGAACTAATTAATGAATATCGTCCAGCCTTCTTCTCAAATGGATCACGTAGTCTTCGCCTGCTAGATCTTCTCCAGGCCGACAGCCAAATTCCAGGTCATAAATAAGCCTCATTTCACGTCCAACAGGATTTTCGCAGGTGTTTCACCCGTGGACTCATTGAGGGCAGATCGATAAGCCAATGCGAAAAGGGAGAAATACTGGTCCCAATCTCTCTGATGGCTGGAAACTACTTTGGACAGGTATTTTCCAATAGTCCTGTTCATTCTCTCGACCATTCCATCTGACTGTGGATGTAATGCTGTTGTTATGGTCTTCTTCATTCCCAGCTTCTCGCAAATCTCCTGGAATAGATGGCTTTCGAAATTTCTTCCCTGGTCACTGTGGACTTCCATGGGCACTCCATATCGGCTGATAAATTCTTTCACCAATACATCCGCAACAGTTGTGGCCTCTTGGTTTGGGATAGCGTAAATTTCCACCCACTTTATGGAATAATCCATTACAACCAGTATGTATTTGCCACCATTTTCTGTCGTTGGAAATGGCCCAGCGATATCTGAAGCAATCCTTCCGAAACGGCTTCCAATATTGTACTGTTTCATAGGTGCCTTTCTCTTGCGATGTGGTCCATTACTCGTAGCACAAGACGTACATTTCTTACACCAGTCCTTCACATCATCGGAGCTGTTCATCCAATAAAACCTTTCACGAACTCGCTGAAGGGTTTTCTCTACTCCCAGATGACCTCCCGATGGACTGTCGTGTAACTCCTTCAGTACCTCAGCTACCGTCGTTCTTGGGATAACCAGCTGTCTCCTCATCTCAGAACCATCATCGTTTTCGAGGACTCTTTTCAACAGCCTCTTTTCCAGAACAAGGGAGTCCCACTTAGCCCAATACGCTTTGAGTTTCGGTGCGAAATCTTGACACTTCTTGCCAGGTAGGTCGCCGGTTTTCTTTCTTCCATTGCCGAATCATCTTCAGGTGAGGACCATTCTCCTGATCTTCTCTGATCCTGGTGGGTGACCATTCCTCGTTGACTACTGTAATTCTTGAAACTGCAACTTCCGTAGATTTCGACTTGTTGCATTGTGAATAGTCTACAGGGCATGACCGTCTATGTAAAGAGTTGGCTTTTCGGTGATTCACATCAGCTGGATGTTCAACCCTGTCTGATTTCCCTTGTGACTGAAGTTCTTGAGTTACAGGAGTCTTGGGGCGTTTAGAGGGACTGCGTACGTGCTGTAGCTCGTCACACTTCCGGCATTTGATCTTCTTCGGCTACTTGTCTGCCATATCTTTCAACAAGTTGACAATCCGGTCACGTCTGTCATCGTCACCTTCTTCCTCTATGGTCCTATCTTTGTTGTATCCCGAAGCCATCGTGGCTGCTTCATATTCAAGAGCAGCAGTCAATGCATCGGTCAATGTTTTAGGATGGGCTAATCGAAGCGTCTTCTACATATCGTGGTCACATAAGCCGTCAATAAAGGCCTGGATGCCTAAACATTCCATCATGTTCTCTGGTGCTGATGGATAAGCAAATCGAACTAGTCGGGCAATATCCATTTCATACTCTTGAAGGGGTTCGTCACGTTTCCGACTTCGGTTCTTCAGCTGGAATCTGTACAACTGTTCCAAATGTTCATGACCGTACCGCATGTCCAACCTCTTCTTCAGCTGCTCGAAATCGTCCGTTTCTTCCGTAGGTATCGTCTGAAGTACATCTATGGCATCTCCGCGAAGCGCGATGGTTAAGTTCACTGCCTTCTCTCTATCGGACCAATTATTCACTCTAGCGGCTGCTTCAAATTGTTCCACATAATTGGTTCACGACATTTTTCCATCGAACGTTGGGGTCTTGACTCCAGTAAAACTGCCAATGTCTTCAAACTTAGATAGTGTTTCTGGCTTTCAAGGTTTCGTTTGCTCGGTCTTCTTCTCTTCCTCTGGCGTGCCTCGCGTTCTTGAATCGGCAATATTTTCCTCTAACTCCTTGATTTTCTCGTCTATCGTTGTAACCTTATTCTCGATTTCAGATTTTATGGACGAAATTTCATTTTCAACGTCAGCGGCAATGTCGTTTTTCAATAATAAGATATCGGCAGAAATATCGTTCTCAAAGTAGAAATCTTCTCGTCCATGTTAGCCTAAATATCATTCTTCATAGTAGAAATATCGTTCTCCATATCAGAAATCTTCTCGTCCATGTTAGCAGAAATATTAGCAGAAATGTTCTCTTCCATGGCAGAAATCTTCTCGTCCATGTTAGCAGAAATTGACGAGAATAAGGTGGAAGCCTCTTCGTTCAATAAAACGGTTTCTGGATCAAAGCCGTCATTTTCCAGTGCCACTTTAAGTCTTTCTACTAATTCACTTTTCTTACCGGACGTTTCCAACTCACGATCTTCTAATTCTGCTCTTAATTCCGCCACTTCCAGATCCCTTAATCTCTTGGCCATTTTTACGAAGCAATTTATTTATATTATCCCACTTCTGACACCAATGTAATGTTTTTGTTATTCATTTAAACAATAAACGGGTGGGATAAATTTTAAACACTCGGTATGGCTACTTACTAATTTATTTAAACACTAACTCACTAACACTTAATTTATATATACTTAACTAATCACTTAATTATTAATTTATATTAACTGTATATTCACTCAAACTAATTTATATAAACACTTTATATTCACTTATTTACTTGTTCATATGTCAAGATCACTTTATCAATTAAAATAACTCTTCCTGATCAGTCCCTTATACAGGGTGTCCCGGGACTAATGGGAAAAAATTCGGTAGCGTATAATGTGAGCCAAAATAATGTTAGTACTTCATATGAACTTTTTCTATTCAGGCCTTCGTTTTCGAGTTATGGGCCTCCAAACTTTTAATCTTGAATTTGATTTTTATTTTTTTTTTTTGTACTAGTTATTTGATCTTTATAAAATTTACGGCGAAGCTATAATGTACGTGTATGTTTATTTTGGAAAGGTAAACAGTTTTACACTAGTGCCTTGAAGCCAGGGACGGACTACTCGCAATGGTTAGTGGTCCAAAAATTTTGCAGGGATGGCACACCCCGTATGAAATTATCGAAATTCATTTCCCCACACATTGAGCTAACGAAAAGGTACTCTTGCTGGAATTCGATAAAATCAGCCGTTTGGCTAATATTTACTGTTTTATTAATGCACTACGTACAAATTTACTTAACTAAGTTATTAATACGATGTCGAATATTTACCTACAGTACTACAAAAAAATAATTTGATGATAGCAGGTGATGAAAACATTAGGAACTTATTCAATGTGAATTTAATAGGTACGCAAACAACGTAATTAGTTGCTTTTGATCAAAATTATGCATTATGCATTATTAAACCATTAAGACAACCTCAAAAAACACAAGTTATAAAACATTGGACTAAAACTAATTCCTAAACAATAACAAAAACTAATGTTATTCTAGTAAATGTCCAATATGAGCTCCTCCTACTTCCACGCACATTCTAAGTCTACGAAGGTTGTTTCTTTGCACTTGAAAGAGCAATCCGACATTATTTCTAATAACATTGCAGTGTAACACAATTCTGTCTATTGAATCTTACCTTGTTTGCACAGGTGTTGCGTATATCTTACTTTTGAGATAACCCTAGAGAAAGAAATCCATAGGATTAACGTCTCCTGATCGCGGTGGCCATTGAAGAGGGCCTACACGACCAATCCATCTATCAGGAATCCTATACCATAAATTCCTACGAGTATGTAGTAGCACATCATAAAACAGGTTCCATTACTCATTTCGGAAAAACTCCAAATATCTCTGGCCGGTCAAAGTACCGTCAATAAAGTATGGCCCTATCAAATGATTGCCAACTATTCCTGCCCAAACTTTAACCATGAGTCTATGCTGGCTCCTAGTTTGGGTAATGCCAAGTGGATTCACATCATCCCATAAATGCGTATTATGAGAATTTATGACTCCATCTCTGGTGAAACCGGATTCGTTCGTAAAGAGAACGTTACTAATAAATGTATTGTCTGCTTGTTGTTGTCGCAGAAACCACTGGCTATACTCAAGTCGTGAAGGATAATCAGCCACTGTTATACTGTGTACTTTTTTCATGTGGAAATGATATAACAGCTGTTCTTGTAGGATGCGATGAACAACTGATTTCGAGACGTTATGTTCTCTTAATAATTTTCGTAAACTCGTTGATGGTTCATTATCAACTGCATTTAACAAGTCTTGTTCAACTGCCACAGTACGTACGCTTCGTACTGGACCTTCTACACCTTTCTTTGGCAAAAAACTTCCTAGAAATACATGGGAAATTACATTTACTTATTCATACCTGTTTCTCGTAATCTGAGATCAATACGCTCAAACATTCGTCCGTCTGGCAATGCTCTGTTTGCAAAATGTTCTGCATAAAGCCTTCTGGCCTCTAAACAGTTTCGAGAAACCAATCCATACATTAAATGCATATCTGTGTACTCAATTAAAAAGTGAATTCTGTCATTGTAACTGTTAAATTAAGGACTTATGAATTATGGACAAGTACTGACTACTAACTATTATACACAATGTTTGACAACTAATCCTATGGTTACTTGATAAACGGTGAAAACACTTTTAAAAAGTTCTTACCAACTTTCCAATTAATAAGTCGTTAATGTTTTTTATTTTCTGCTATCGTAGGTAAATCTTGGACATCGTATTAATAAGTTAGTTTTACCTCGTTGTGTACTTATAAAAATGGTGAATGCGTGAATTGGTACGTAGTGCATTAATAAAACTGTAAATATTAGCCAAACGGCTTATTTTATCGAATTCCAACAGGAGTACCTTTTCGTTAGCTTAATGTGTGGGGAAGTGAATTTCGATAATTTCATACAGGGTGTGCCATCCCTGCAATTTTTTTGGATCACTAACCATTGCGAGTAGTCCGTCCCTGGCTTCAAGGCACTACTGTAAATCTGTTTACCTTTCCAAAAGAAACATACACGTACATCAAAGCTTTGTCGTAAATTTTATAAAGATCAAATTACTAGTACAAAAAATAAAAATAAAAACCAAATTCAAAATTAAAACTTTGGAGGCCTATAACTCGAAAACGAGGGCCTGCATAGAAAAAGTTTATATGAAGTACTAACATTATTTTGGCTCAGATTATACGCTCCTCACTTTTTTCCCATTAGTCCCGGGACACCCTGTATATTAAAGCCGTCTTTACTACTAGTAAATTCTGGGCTGCGGCTTACACAGTCACAAATAATTTTTCTGGCCTTTTCTAGATAACTCTGGTCACGAAAACAATGTTTACATGAGATAGTCGTAAACCGTTTCTAATAACTGCGTATCCGCCATAACTTTAACTTTTATACCTGGCTTAGGCAGAGTTTCGTAACCATATATATATATATATATATATATATATATATATATATATATATATATATATATATATATTATGGAGCAAAATGGTATTCTTGACGGTAGATAAATCAAAAATCTCTCAATATCTTAGGGATTCCGTCGTAAGTAGTGCTGAATTAAACTTTTATTTACTACCCAACGTTTCGAAAAATTTTATTTTCTTTTTCAAGGCTGAAATATGGACATATTGGTACATTTCATTAATTACTAAATTTTTTTATACTTACGTGTAAAGTGTCACTCAAACTGTGACACTCTGAAAAACATATAATGTTCCTTCAAATCAAAAAGATCCTTTTGAATTAGTACTTAAAAAGTATCTATACATAAAATATATTTTTTTTGTTAATAATTATTAACTCACTTTACACGTAAGTATAAAAAAATTGTTAATTAATGAAATGTACCAACATGTCCATATTTCAGCCTTGAAAAAGAGAATAATATATATATATATATATATATATATATATATATATATATATAGAAACAGAAGGACAGTAACGGGGTACTGGTAACAAAATAACAATATATAACGGTTCTTTTGGGGTTTCCCACCGTTATATATTATATATATATATATATATATATATATATATATATATATATATATATATATATATATATATATATATATATATATATATATAAATCTCGTGTCACAATGTTTGTCCTCAATGGACTTCTAAACCACTTAACCGATTATAATAAAATTCGCACACCAAGTAATCAATAGATGGCGCTGCTATGGTAAATCTACGAACTTGTCATATAAGCTACATTTTAACAGCATAATTACCACGTGTTGTTGACGCTATAAAATTAATTAAATTTATTTTGTAGTGAACGAAATACCGTATAATTCAGCTAATTGTTTGTCTGTTATTATTTGACAGTCACAATTATCTGTTAACTCCAAATGATTCTAACAGATGTCGATACCTTTCGACTGGGTTGAGTAAGTAATCAATAGATGGCGCTGCTATGGTAAATCCACGAACGTGTCATATAAGCTACATTTTAACAGCATAATTACCACGTGTTGTTGACGCTATAAAATTAATTGAATTTATTTTGTAGTGAAATATTAAAACGAAATACCGCATAATTCAATTATTTCCACTTTTTAAATTTTTGGTGTTAGCATAGCCGGCCACGTGTTACTTAGACTGAAGTGTAAATTGAATTCATATTATAATGAAGATAATACAGTGAAATTGATCCTGTTTTTTACTTATTTGTGCTTCATTTATCAAAACTTTAATAAAAATGAATTGATTCAGAGTATTTTCCCGGATATACAGAATAATTATTTGAATCATGAATGGCTTAGTCAACGGGCGATTTTGGCAGCCAAAAACGTTGATGTTGACGGAATTAACTTCCAGATACAACAGTTGTTACCAGGCGATCTAATGTCTTTTAAATCGATCGATACTGTTGTTGATGAAAATGAAAGGGTAAATTTTCCGATTGAATTTTTAAATTCATTAGATATCCCTGGAATGCCACCACATAATCTTCGATTAAAGATTGATTCCCCTATTATTTTCCTACGTAATTTGAATCCACCTCAATTATGTAACGGTACGCGTTTGGTCATCAAAAAGATCACCGGAAACATTCTTGAAGCAACCATTTTGGCTGTGAAGTTTAAAGGAAAAGTGGTCCTGCTGCGACGTATTCCGATGATACCATCAGATTCTACCATACATTTCAAAAGACTACAGTTTCCAATTCGTTTAGCTTTCGCCATGTCTATAAATAAATCTCAAGGTCAAACAATGTCCATTTGTGGTTTAGATTTGGAAAATCCATGTTTTTCTCATGGGCAACTATATGTTGCGTGTTCACGTGTTGGGAAACCGTCGAATCTATTTGTGTTAGCTAAAGACAGGTTAACCAAAAACATTGTAAAAGTTTAAGACTGTCTGCCTTGCCTACCTCATTCATGAGTTCAAGCGTCACATGTTATTTACTGTATTATACTGTAAAATACTTATATTTGTTATAAAATTAAATGGAAATAATAAATCTGATAAATTTTTATTTTGTACCTATTGATTTCTGCTTAATATCAAGTGTAAGAACATTTTAATTAATTGTGTTCAACGTACTTCCCCTTCAAATCTCAATCCAGTGAATTTGTATACCAACATCAACATTTTCGTCTTTGTTCGTAAATAATTTCATTGTACCAAAGGGTTATAGTAGTAGAAAGTCAAATAAGGAGATCACCATATTTTTTTACAAATACCATCTGTGTGAAAAAGCATAGTGGACTCCGTGACTGATGTTCTCTTATTGTTCCTCTTAGATTGTTCACTATAATGTGATATAACAAAAACTTTAGCCACAGCAACGCGTGGCCGGGTCAGCTAGTATATATATATATATATATATATATATATATATATATATATATATATATATATCAAAACAATTGGAACCAAGCACATCCAGTATGGCTTTTAACTAACTCCCAGGAAAAGAAAACGAATTAGTGTTCATACCGTAATACCCTTCATTTCGGGTATACTGAAATACCCAACAATAAATGTGTCATTAATATCTTCCATATTTTTTTGTATCAGTTCACAACATCATTCCTAATCATCAACACTACAAGCAGGGGGGATATATACTTCAATAATACAAATTTTCAATTTAATGTTAATTTTCAAGTCAAGAGATAACATTTCAAATGATGAACAAGGCTGTATTAAACTCAATACTCTATGTTGCTTCTTTACTTCAATTAACACACCGCCACCTTCGGATTTCCCAGTAGTATTAAGATCTCCATTCGCTTTTACTATAATATATATTTTCGGATAAACCAGATCAACGACAGGAACAGCCATTTGAAGCCATGTTTCTACTGTTATAATTATGTCAAACATACGTTGTGACGAATTTTTCTGAAAATCTGCTACTGTCGTATTAAAAACCTCTACAATTCTGGTAATTCATATATATGTCGGTTATAGAACATGAAACAATCAAAGTTATTCCTAAGAATATTCAATAATCACGATACACCATTCTACATCCTATAAAGTTGTTTCATATTTTAGTAATGATAATAATGATATTTCCAGCCCTCAACCAGCAAACATTACCAAATACAAACAACTACGAGAGATCAATTTATGAAGTACCTTGACAAGGAAAAGCAAAAATTTGTTCTATAAATGAGATTAACAGAACATAAATAATAAAATTTATGCAAAACCCCAATAAATTATACTCTATCCAGAATCATACTAATTCATAATTTACTTATAAATTGAACGGAGGTCCAACCTCTATTTATTATCCATAGTTCAACTTTTATATTGTACGATAAAATGATACAATGTCATCGTTCAGTATGGATCTTCATCAAGTAAAACCCTCATCTATTCAATGTGTATATTGTATATTATTTTACATATAACCTTATTAACTTTTCATTGGAAACATTTTAGTCTTCTAAACCAAGAGCCAGTAACTCTAACACTAGAATGCTTACCACTAGATAAATATAATATATTGACTTCAAAGAAAAATATAAATACTTTTAGAACAGCTGCCCGCATACACAAAATTGCTAGTATGTATCCTCTATCTCTACCAAATTAATATTCTTTAATTGGCCATTAATTTTCGAATATATTTTCCATCATACGTCCATATCGCATCCATTAGCAATATATATCTAGATTTTGTAAGATCCTCGTTCACGTATATTTTGGTAACTTTCAATTTTTTTAGCCGATAAAATCTCCGTTCTCTTCAACTAAGATACAAATTCTATTGAAACTGTACCGTTTATTATATGCAGAATAACTGATATCAAAAGTTCATTTCAAGCTTCAACTACGCCATCAAATCTTAGTACATTTCTTTTTTGTACCGCCTCCTTATCCTCAATCTGCATGTTCAATATTTTTTTCCCTACTCTTGTAAAGATACAGAAATGCTGGTTTCCAAAATCTGGTTTGACAGTTCCTCAAATAAGTTGACAAGTCTATACTCTATTTCATTTTGTCAAGTCTCTTACGAATTTTTTCCTCGATTCTTTCACATGCCATGAAGAGCTCCATTGGACTATCCTTTACAAATTTACTTCCGCCTCTGGTTCTATGTGTCATCACTTCCCAGAAATTAACGTGTGCGTTTTGCTACTTGATGCAGGTTTACTAAACCGACTTCCAATTTCCAAAATACTCAATTTTCATTCAAGATTTCAATTCAGCTTTAGCACAAATGAAAAATCTTAACTACTTACCACTTTAAACACCTAATATTTCAGGAGCACTCAGACACGTCCACTCGCTGACGATCATACCCATATATAACTGTTCAAATGCCAAAAAAAGACAATATACAAGCGTGAAACAAATACATTTCAAGCTGTTTATGAGCGTGTTGATTCCTTTCAACTGCCAAACTTGAATGGGAAAATATATCAAGATTTTCAAGGAGATGATGTAGCATTGATGGAAATTCAAATATTTGTACACACTCTTCATTGAAGATAGTGAATCGCTTAGTATTCTTTATATATGAAAATAATTTTGCACGTAACTGTGACACAGTTTATCGTACACATGTTTTTCATATAACATTAACGAATAACGTGTAATGTTGATAACAAAAATTTGAAAAAAATAATATACGAAACCCTAACACAAAAGTTTCTTCAAAACAATTGAACCGGATTCCATTCCAAGACTGAAAGAAATACATTCTTTCATACCAATAAGAACTGAAAAGTAGAGAATGAATTCCAAAAGTTTGTATTGAAGCGATAGAGAAATCAATAATCCAATATAATTGAATTTTTTGTATTAGCTCAGAATGAAATAGAATTTCCTAACAAATCAACTTTATTGTGAAAACAAAGCGTCGATTGCATGACTTCAATTGTTTTGAATTTTTAGTCGCTTTATTTGTGAAAATATAATTAGTAAGAAAAAGCCGAGAGCATCACTTCAAAATAATATCCTTTGTACTCGAATCTAACTTAATTTCAAACTGGTACAAAATTATCGAGTAATATCTGATCGAAAATATTTCTATCTTTTGGCAAGGGGTGTCAAGTAGTCATTTTGTAAACTGCCTTCATTGTCTATGCAACCCTGTTATTTTCTATTTTCAATTATTTGATTTTTGAAATTGTCAATTCCAAACATTCTTGTTGAAAATTTTAATAATTTTTTTTATTATAGATGTAGTAAAACATGTTCTTATCTACACTAACTGTTGTTTTTCGTTTTTCAAATAACAAAAGATTTTGGTTGATGATATAATAATATCCCAATTTTCAAAATGGTTCATTGTACATAAGAGTTTCTAGATAATTTCACAATATATTGAAGAAAATGTCTGACAAAATGAATGGTGACATTATTGCAGTTAGTAATACTTACTAGTGATGGTGTTTACTCTTGATCAAAATTGACTGTATTCAAAGTATGAGTATTTAATGATGTTTGTTGAATAATTTTAAAATTCTTGGATTCTGCTCTACCGGCTGGAATATTTTGTTTGCCTTATTCATGTTGTTTGTCATAGAATCATCCACGTATTCTGCTACCGACGCGCTCTTACAGCTCCCGTGTCGTTTATAGCAGTAATATCTCCACTTGCATCAACCAGCAAGGTTGGAGAAGACCTACGGAAGCTATGCCCGGTTTACAGATTTGCATTCGATAAATTTAAGTAGGTAGCTATATGTTTTTCCATGTATCCAAATATATTAATACCAATTTTCTGTATAGTGCACCAGCCGTGTTGATAATTCAAGAAAAAAGAATATCTTGTCACATTAGATGAACGAAGGTCAGCATACTTTTTGCATATTTTGTGAAAATTGTCAGTCATAGTAAATTTTCTATCAGTTTTCATTTTAGTGTTAGGTATGGTAATTGAAAGAATTGATTCAAGGTCTTGAATGTCTTTCCATTTCATATAGTGCATTTCGTTACTACGACAAGCACCCATTATGTCATGATGATCAATGCAACTCCAAGGGCATTCTTCAAATTGAATAATTTTTACGTAAAATTTATCTGTGGCTTTTGTTAGGATGTAGATATCATCTGGAGCATCTGTGATAATGTTATTTATTTCTTGTGGAGTAAATGTTTTGGATTTCTTCGGTTGTTAAGAAGAGCAAGAAGTGTCGAATATTTTTCTATATTTATCTGATTATTTAAATTTAGTGTGCTCCTTAATATTGTGTATGTTTTCCACAAAGAGGAGGATTTATAGTTTTTATGGAAAAATTTGTTGAATAGGCTAAGAGAACGTTATCAGAAAAAGAAGTTACTTTAGTGGCATTTCACCATACCATGAAAACCGCGTATGATTCATTGAAGTATTTCCTCGATTTTCCGGGTAATAAACTGATAGTTTCCAATATTTCGGTGGCGTGGAGATTTCATTAATATTATAACTTTCACGGCTCTATAAATTCATTTTAAAAAAGAGAAACTATAGAAACTTATAATGCGAAATATAAATAATAATTATTTGACGTTTTTAATTTTAACTTGTTTAGCGGTTGCTAAACGACGGGCGACTTTCTGTTTGGTAGGTAATCTGATTCTGACGATCTGCCCGTGGATTCCGAAAATACTCTAACAAATGCTGGCACATCTGGATTACTTTGGCCACCAAATGTAATAAACTAGACCCTTCTATCTTGGGTCCGCTGTCACCAGTGTAATAAAGCAGCCGAGCGTGGAAAAAAATAAAACCAGTCCGATTTAGGCGGGGACCTCCTGGACTTAGAGCGGTAGAGTTACCTTTGCCAGGCCAGAGTTGATCTCTTTGTTCAGCCTCGTATCCAAATGCTCTGCTCACTCTAGAGAGAAAGTCGTGGTAGGGATCAGAATAAAGTTTCGGTAACCACAAATGTATAAAAAAATATATTATCTTTCACCGTATAAAATATGATTAATAACAAAAAAAATATTAAATCTTTTCCAATAAAAAAAAATTATTACACACTTATCTACAAATTGTTCAAGGCGCGCATGGGCCGTATGATTTCGCCCCTATTTTGAAATTTGACCTGCCTCACTGCGAGAATACTTATACACAAAAAAAGTCAGGTACAAATCGATCGCTGCTAGGTTTCCTATTTGTCGAATGTCATTATACTTTATGTAACCAGAAAGTAAAAGTAGTTCAGTAGTGTGTAATAACAGAATTTCCGAGTTGCAATTTTGTTTCCTTCGAATAAACTATTATGTTTATTCATTTCGCTAGATATTAGTAAATGATATAACCGCGTCTGAAAAACCAAAATTATTTAATCGTGGCGAAAATTCAATGATAACCTGATTCTACAGAACGAGCGGTGCCCAAATTATGAGCCAGGACCTACATATTTAACCTATGAACTTGTCCAATAACAGTGAAAAGAAACTGTTATGTATTCTACAAATGCAAATGTTTATGTTATCAATATCAAGTTTAGAACCAGCGCACAAAAAAAAAAAAAAATCTTTTCAAAAAAAAACTTTTTTTCTTCTAATGTGGCCTCCCTGAGCTCTGTTCTCGATAGATCAGAGAACTTTTCTCTTGAACTTCTAATCTTCTACATCAAATACTATTACTTTTCCGCCCAACCCTATCTAATATAGGAGAAAAGTATTGGTTTGCCCTAATGTTGCATTTCGAATTTTTTTAGTTTTCAGTTATTTTTTCGTTTTTTAGCAAGAACAACACGAAAAAACAGCACTTACATAAAAAATCCTGTGTTTGTGTCGTCGTTGTTGTCGGCCACTTTTCGTAACATGCCTTGTTAGCACGATACAGCCTCGGAAGTGCAACAAGTCACCAATTTTATTATTGAATATTGTTCTGAACATCTTACAGATACAATATACTGATTTTCAGCTCACCAGAGGCAGTACTACGGGTGCTATGGTACTTGAAGTACGATATTTTTGTAATTTTTGAATAAATTTCAGTTTGTTATCACGATACAGCCTCCGTAGTGTACACAAGTGACAAATATTATTAGTGAATACTGTTAAGAGCATTTTACAGATGAACCCTATTGATTTTCAGCTCACTAGCGCCAGTAGAACGGGTACTATGGTACTTGAAGTGCCACATTTTTGGAGACATTTCGTGTTGTTAACACGATACAGCCTCCGGAGTGAATATAAGTGACCAATTTTATACTTGGATATTTTTCAAAGTCTTTCACAGATAAACCCTGTTGATTTTCAGCTCACTAGTGCCAGTATAACGGGTGCAATGGTACTTGAAGTACCACTTATTTGTCGTTTTTGGAGAATTTTCGTTTTATACATGAACCTTATCGTTATTTAGCACACTAGAACCCGTACAAAATGTGCTATATTACTTGAGGTGCCACATTTTTCATCATTTTTGAAAAAATTTCACGTTGTTAGCACGATACAGCCTCCGGAGTGGACACAAGTAACCAATTTCATGATTGAATATTTTTCAGGGTGTCTCACAGAGGAACTCTATATGTTTTCAGCTGAAAAGAGCGAGTACAACTGGTTCTATAAATCCAGATAATCAAAATTTTCGGTCATTTTCGGAGAAATTTCAGTTCTTTAGCACGATACATCCTTTGAAGTGCATACAAGTTACATTTTTATGATATTATATTCTTCAGGACGTCTCAGAGGTGCAGAGAAGTTAGTTTGAATCTTTAAACCCGTTTATTGTTTTCGGTTGTCTTTTTCCGATATCTGTTGTGTATTCCTTCGATATGATTAATTCCATCGCCATGACGAAATATTTGAAATTTTCTCATTCAGCCACGAAGAACTTACGGAGTGATTCCTAAAGATCGGTAACGCCGATAAAATCTACGGTGGAAGCATGAAATCAAATATTCACTTTGTTCTATCTTTCCAAAAAAAAAACAAGATGGATGACCGCCTTCCGTACTTCGTGCCAAGAATCTCTCAAATTTTTACTCGCTTTCTATTTAGCTGACCAACGTATCAGAGCCACTCTCTTCAGGGTTTTGCCTATCCAGATTTCATTCCTTTATTATTGTCGGCGTTGTGTCGAGCTTACAAACAAAAGCTGCAGCATCATGAAAACGCGACAAGCAAAAATTTGTTTGAAAGCATGGAATAAATTTTCCTTGAGGCCAAAGAAGTATATTTCCAAGAATTTTCCATAACCACACACATACATAAGTACACACTTCGTATTTTTTATTTCCGTAAAATGTTTGTACTAAATTTTTCGTTTCATCCTGTTTAATACTTATTTATATTTATGGGAAACCAGTAACGTAGATGTTATATGTTTAATATTTTTTGACTGAACCAAATATAACATCAACTTCTTATATTATGTAAACAGATAGATTATTAGTGATAGTATAACATATTTAGATATTGCTCCCATATAATGTACAGTGTTCAGTGTTCAGCTGTTGGTTTGAATGGATATGCACCATAACCAACTGCAATTTTCTGTTTTCTCTTTTTTGATTAGATCCGACTTCGTGAGTTGGGGAAAAGTGATTAAGTTTTCTTCTATGAATAATAATGATGATGATACAAAGATATAAGTGAAGGATATGGATTAACATTAAACAAAAGAAAAACAAAATTTATGGTAAAATAGAAATCAAAACAAAACATCCCAAATTTGCGTAGGTAAACATAATCAAATTATCGAACATGTGACCAAATAGAACTATGTAGGTACTGCCATCAACGAAAACAACGATGGATCTGAAGATGTCAAATCACAAATAGAAAAAGTTAGAGCCACATTCACAAGATTGAAGCGAGTTTTATGTGGAAAAGATCTGAATCTTGAAATAAAAGTTCGTCTTATGAGATGTTACGTGCTGTCAGTTCTGTTTCATGGGATGGTGGCATAGATCACGAAAAAATTAATATTAAGAGAGTGAATGCCTTTGTTCAATGGATGTATCTCAGAATGTTAAGGATATCATGGATGGAGAAAATCACAAATACGGAGGTTTTAAAAAGGATGAACAAAAACAAAGAGGTCATATTGGAAATTAGAGGGCAAAAATTGCAATACCTGGGACACATTACGAGAGGAGGAAGATAAAAATTGCTACAATTTATTATGCACAGGAAAGTTGTGGGAAGAAGACAATACTGATAGTTGAAAAATCTATGATAACAACTGCAACATCAATCAATTGTAAGGGTCTAGAAAACACGTATACCCCTGTTGATTACCAACCTTCAGAACGAAGATGGCACCTAATGAAGAATATGAAAAATATAAGACAAAATGGTTACGAATACAAAAAACATATTGATCCAAGGCTGATCATATAGTTGAAGTGGATATTGGAATATTCCGAAGTAACATTATAACAATGTCATTCAGCCTAGCTATTCGTTTTTATTTCCGAGCGAACCCGTCAAGTCATATTTTCTTGAAATGTCATAGACGTGTCATTAATTGGCCTGGTTAAATCCAGAATATTGGAGTCACCTCTGGAATGTTATATTACCAATATAAGTAGCGTAACTTTATCAAGACAGTGGAGATCAGTTCAGTTTTGTAAAACGAAAAGTCAAGATAAAGGTTAATACAAATTGAGTTAATTAGTTTCTGATATAAAGTGGAGATGAAATAAAATAAATTTAAAGAAAATAAATAAAATTGAGTATTTCAAAAATTCGAGTTACTGAAATTCATTCATTGAAAGGAATCATAATTTCATGAACTTTCAAGTGAATAATACCATGAAAGAATTCATGATACCCATAATTTTAAACCTCTATACATTTATTCACAAGCCACAGGTATTTATGTTCCTGAAATAATGATCCTCTCTAATACCTGATAAACTTCAATGAATAGCTTTCAAAAGCTTTAGCCGAATCCACATATTTTAGTAGTACTCTAGAGTGTTCTGAATTTACTTTTAAGCGTTTGTTATTTGTTCAGTAGAGATCTACTACCTGTTTGCCAACTTCATGTTTCTATTTTTAATGTTTTAATTGATTTGTAAGTAAATTTGAACAGCCCCGGTTATTTACATTTCAATTTTTCAACTGGACTAAAAGACTGTATATGTTAGTTTCATCGATTGTGTACACTTTAACGTGAAAATAACTATAAAGAAGGAATTGGAATCCGGGGCATTGATTTTTCACCCCAATTGCCGTATTTCTCAACAAAGTAGAAAATTATTACAAAAGTTCTGATTGGCATAAAATTGAATTTATTGTTATAGAAACCTCTAAAGAGAATTAAATGGAAAATACACCCCGGGAAAATTTAAGACTCTATTAAATTTACTATTCCCATTTTCCGCTACTCGCTGAAATTGTCCAACTTCTCTTGAAAAATGTTCGACAAATTCAAGGGAGAAAGTTTGAAGCTCATTATAATGATAATATAAGGCATGACATTGATCAATTTGTTAATTCGGAGAATTTTTGAAGTGGAGGGAATGTATAGGAACACAATTTTTTTAATGTAGTTAACTCCTAGTAACTAGTAATGTTATCCATAAGTTTCTATTTAGTCTTGGTTCTTCATTTCCTCTCAATTTCTTTCATGAGACTTTACATCTTTTTCTGTATTTTTTTGAATACCTTTGGAGAGCTAAATTCATTCAGCCACTGATTTATTTTACTGTTTGTGGCAACATTGAACATATGTATAATATGTATTATTCAAATATTCGATTGACAAAGCGAGTGCCCTTCATTCAGGATCCTAATCAGTTGAAATAGTGAGTACTTAGTTGTGGGTATATTGCAAAATGATTACGTAGGTATACTTTCCACGCTTAGGTGCCTTCCGTAGCGACTTTACAACACTCAAAACTGGCAACGGATAGAAGGTGAAATATATAACATAAGGATAGACACTGCGAACAAAACTAAACAGACATGTGCTGAATCAGTCCAATAAATATACCTACGTAAAAAACGTTTTCAAAACGTTTTAATGTTATTTCAACGTTGACAAATTGGTTGAATTCGAAACGTTATATTCCAAACGTTTTTTCAAATTTGAAAACAACGACTTAGCTTAACCCACATGTATTTTCGAAAACGGTTTCTATGGCCGTTATTTTAACGTAGTATTTTTTAACATTATTTATACTATTTCGCGTGATAAATACGATTATACCGTACTGTTTTCAACATGTAATATATACAACGTTTTTTTAAATCTGAAAACAATGACTCAATTGAACTCTAATTCCGTTATTTTAACGTTATATTTTCAACATTATTTATACTATTTTCCGTGATATACAATGTGATCCAGTAAATGTTTATAATTATTTTTTCATCAAAAATAGTCTTTATTAAAGATATTTACATTCCCAATATACAGGTTACAGATTGAAAAAATAGATAAATGCCGATGGTCTGGCTCTTCATCCTGTTTCCTGTGAAGTTACTGCAGTTTGATTTTGGCTCCTTGCGGAAACCGCATAATCCAATATTTTTCCTTAATATAACTTCCTTTGTCCCCGGCATATAGATATGACTCCCAGAATCTTTCGGCTAGGTTATCCCTGAAAAGCAGCTGAAAACAGGGTCTCAATACTTGATAGGGGGTTTATTAGATTTGGAGAGGCAGCATGTCAGACATTTATTTTAATTAATTTTATTTTTGGAAGTGATTGGTGTCGTTCAGTTTGGTTATTTATACCGTCCTGAAGATACCCCTGTTTGAAGAAAATTGGGTTTGTGACTTAACAACTATGTTAGGTAATTAGCGATCCATGCAGAAGCCTACACCCACTATCTCGGATGCCTTCTGCGCGATTTGCGTCTTTGAGAGCATGTCGAAGATCATCTGCCAGACAATTATTATAAAAACTGTTGGATATTTCAGTGATGAAGTCTCTGATAGTTGGCATGTCGGCTTTCTCATGCAACCAGGTATTTTTAGGGTTTTTGGGTAGATTGCGGTGTTTTTAATTGCCATTCTCAGACACTTGTATGTAAGGATTGGTCTAATGATTTGTCTGTATATAAGTAGTTTGTTATGAGTGGTGAGATGACTGTGTTTGCAGATGAGGGGATAGAGTACGCTCATTGCAGTCTTAGCTTTGTGTACTTGACAGTTTATGTGTGCTTTTGCGTTGGTATTACCTTGAATGGTGTAACCTAGGTATCTTAGCGTAGTACTCGGGGGGATACTGTGACCGTTTACACAAAGTCGAGACTGCAATGGGTTCTCTTTCCTCGTGATTCTCCTGAGTAATAAATACTCTGTTTTGGAGGCGTTTATGTTAAGTTTTTGTTTGTTAGAATAGGGTATAATTTGTGTGTTAATATGTGTTTGTACTATGTTGAGTGCGGTGTTGGTTTTTTTTGCAGATGCTACAAAACAAGTATCGTCCGTGTACATGGCAGTTAACAGGTTTTGGGATGTTGGGATATCCTGGATAAATAGGAAATACAGCAAAGGTGATAACACTGATCCCTGCGGGACTCCCACCTGTATGGAGTAGGGTCCAGCAGTATAATCATTGATTTTTGAGAAAAATTTTCTATTTGTGACGTATGAGTTTATTATTTTAATAAAATAATTAGGAACTTTCAGTTGAATTAACTTGAAAATTAGACCCTCGAGCCATACCGAGTCGAAGGCTTTTTGTATGTCGATCGCGACCATAATTGCTTTATTTTTATCCCGAAAGCCTTCTCTTATATAATTTATGACTCTAATTGTCTGTGCTATAGTACTATAGCCACTTCGGAAACCGTATTGCTCGGGGGGTAATAACTTATGTTTTTCAATGAAATCTTGCAATCGCTTAAGAATGATTTTGTCGATCACCTTTGCTATATTGTTTAATAATGATAACTATCTACATGACGTGGTTGTTTATTTGCTCTGATTATGGGTATGATATTTGCAATCTTGAGCATATCGGGGTAGATGCCGTTTTTAATTATGAAATTGACTATATAGGTTAATTGTACAATAGCCTTTTTAGGCAGATTTTTCAACAGTAAATTTGATATACCGTCATGTCCTGGGGCAGTTTTGTTTTTAAGTTTTTGTATAGTGTTATGAATTTCTGTATATGACGCTAAATTTTTTGTGTTTAGTAAGGGTATTAAATTTAAGTGTTGTTTTAATGTGTGTGATATGTGTCGATGAAAGTCTGTGTGAGGTGAATTATTTGTGAAATTATTTTAAAAGTACTCTCCGAAATTTTGCGCAATTTCCTTCATATCTGTGTATGTTTGTCCATTTACCTCTATGCTAGATATGCCCTTTCTCGGATTTTTGAAAAATCTAGTAATTTTCCAGAGTGAATTGTCTTCCGGTTTTAAAGTTTTTAAGAAATTATTCCAGTTTTGGTTTTTGTGTTCTCTAATGAGGGTGTTGATTGTATTTTGGTAGTATTTTAGTAGGGATCGATCTTCTTCATTTCTGGTACATTGCCATCTTTTTCTTATTCGGTTTTTGTTGTGTATGAGTGTAATTATGTAATCAGGAAGGATGTTATGAGGGGATAGTTCAGGTTTAATGGTTAGGTTAGGTTAGGTTAGGTTGTGTGATTTATAGCAGATATGATTGTGTCTTGTAGGTTTTTGATTGTCTTGGTGAGGTGTTCTGAGTTTATTATTTTGTCTGTAATATTTATGTTGTTGTTGATGTATTTTCTAAATTTTACCCAGCTAGTAGTGGTGTAATCGTATGTGTGATTTGAAGGGTGTTGTATTGTGTGGGATAGTTTCAGGTGAATAAGGACAGGATCATGATCGGAATTTAGGTCGTTTAGGGTTTTTATTTCAGATATATTGTTTATATTTTTTCCAACAGCAATGTCGATGGTGCTAGGGGCGTGGGTAGAGAAAGGAAAGTGGGTGGGATCATCTGTGTTAAAAATATTGCATTCAGTATATTTAATTTATCCCATTGGGGGTGTCTACAATTCATGATGTTATGCAAGTCAACATCACGTAATTTATTTGTGGGTGGGTTGTAGGCACCAACTCTTTAAATTTGGTTATTGAAAAGTATAGCGATAATATGCTCAATTGAGGAATTGTTTTGCTGCAAGATTTTGAAATTTATGCCTTTTTCGATTAGTAGAGCGATACCGCCACCACGGGCATCAGTGGGGCGGTCTTGTCTGAAAAAACAATAATCTGGGTTTTTGAAATTTATAACTTTGTTTGGTTTTAGGAACGTCTCGATTAGAAAGAAAATATATGGTTTTTGAATGTCGAGAAAGTGGCGAATTAAATGGAGTTTGTTAAAAACTCCTTGTATGTTACAGAAAATAATTTTAAGATTGTATCGTTTTCGAGAGTCTGTTTTTCCACCTACCTGCCTAGATGTCATAGTTGTCTATGCTGGCAACAAAGTTGTTGTATATTTGGAATTTTTTAATCTTGGTTGTTGCTTTCCTCATCTCCAGAATAAGGTCCGTCACGGCTCGGGATAGTTCCTCCAGGTTGACTAGGCTGCGCAGCTCACGGAACAGGTTGTTGATTTCAGAGAATTTGGCTATGTCATTTGAGGCTTGGTTCGTTTGTGCTCTTTGGGTTTGAGGGGGTTGATTTTGAGGGGGTTGATTTTGAGAGGGTTGATTTTGAAAGGGTTGTTTCAGGGATGTTTTTGAGGGAAGACTGGGAAATTCGCTTTGGCTAGTGAGGATAGAGTTTGTCTTGTTGGTCCAAGGATTTACTGATGGGATGGGGGCTGGTATAAACTTTGGGGGAGCAGTTGAAGATTTTTGATTTTGATTTTGTGCTCTCTTCTCTTCAAGCCAAACCCTTCGCTTGACAAATGTTTATAATATGCTGTTTTCACAATGCTTTTTTAAATTTGGAAACAACGACTCGATTGAACTCATATGCATTTACAAAAACGCTTTTTATTCCCGTTATTTCAACGTAGCATTTTTATTTTTATTCATACTATTTAGCGTGATATAAATAGTTGAAAAGCAATGTTTTCACCACGTTGTATATACAACGCTTTTCCAAATTTGAAAACAACGAATTAATTGGACTCATATGCATTTACAAAAACGCTTTTAATTCCCGTTATTTTAACGTAGTATTTTTAACATTATTTATACTATTTCGCGTGATATAAACGGTTATACAGTAATGTTTTTTAACGCGTTGTATATATAACGCTTTTTTAAATTTGAAAACAACGACTTAATTGAACTCATATGCATTTACAAAAACGCTTTCTAATCCCGTTATATATACACGTTGTTTTGTAAAATATTAAAACTAGAAATCTTATATATTTTATGTTATAGTTTTAAGAACATTTTTTATTTTATTATGTTAATTACAAAAAAATTTTTTTTTTATTGTATACTATTTTTGTGTGGATTCATCAAATAAAATAAATATTACATGTAACAATCGCCCGTAATTCTCGCAACCCCAAACCACAACGGCCAACACGAGATGCCTGAAGAGTTAGTAGTAATCCTATTAACGTCGCCGTGGAGTTCCGGTTCCCGCTCATCGATGTCGCTGTACGAATAGACTAGCTCCTTTTAATCGTAAGCGTAGCTCATCAGTATAAGGGATCCAGCGACGACCGAAGACGGTAACAAGTAAAGAATACATAAATGCTTTATTTCTTGTATAATAAATATTATTTGTTATTTAATTAATATGAATTGAGTTTTATTTATCAAATATTACTTGTTTACAAACGTCAATATACGATTCCAGTTTTTGTCAAATATGCCCCCCTCTACTTTTAATTTTTAATGTGAATATAACGTTACGAAACCGATGGTTTAAACCGATTAAATGTAACGCTTAAATCACGTTAAAAGTGAGTGCTGAATATTATTATACAAAAACGTTTATAAATTGCACTATAAAAACGTTTCTATTACATTACAAAAACAATGGGTAAATCACATTGAAAAGGTAACGTTTAAGTGACGTTAGTAAGGTGGGTGCTAAATTTCGTTTCAAAAGACCGTCTATAAGTAACATAAGAGCGTTCATATTACGGTACAAACGCAATGGGTACATCACATCAAATAAGTAACGTTTAAATTACGTTAAAAGTATGTGCTAAATATCATTATGCAAAAATGTTTATAAACTGCATTATAAAAACATTTATATCACGTTATAAAAGTACTGGGTAAATCACATTGAAAGGGTAACGTTTAAGTGACGTTAGTAAGATGTGTGCTAAATTTCGTTTCAGAAGACTGTTTTATAAACGTTTATATTGCGTTCAAAAGCAACCGGTAAATCACATTGAAACGGTAACGTTTGAATGACGTTACCAAAATCACGTTGTATTTGACGTTGGAAAAATCGTTATATGTTACGTAAAAACGAGCGACATTACTCCGGTAATATAACCAGTTGCCTAAAAACCATTTATAAACGTTAGGTTACATGTTAAATATTTTACGTTTTTAAAACGTTTGTGTGTTTATTGGGAGACATTCAATAATAAATTATTCTCTTAGTCCTTTTCAAAATATGCCATATGATTTAGTCTAGCCTAGTTTTCGCCGCGAGAAATATAAAACGGAAGCTTGATTCTCAGAAAGCGGTATTCGTTCTTTTACAAAAGAATTCATTAATTACTGCATCATCATTATATAAGCGACCGAACATCCAATAATTGATATTAATATTACCATCGCAATCACGAAATTCCGTATAATAGTTTGAATTTCTGGAGGTACGCTTTGACAGTGTTATGATTAAAAATACATCTGACGAACATAACATGGAGAATATGTTTCTATTGGGACAACTTCTAGCAGCAAGAGACTCAATTGGTAAACTGGCTCTACTTTGGTATGAATAATATTGCTTCGATTACAAAAAGCATAACTTTCTGCATTTCTTGTTGTTTATCTGTGTCTATTTTTTATTATACATTCTTTAATTCATCAATTAAATCCAGATATTTCCAGTCATATCTTTTTTTTTGTTTTGAGTACCTGAACTCCCAGCTCCTTGTGCTTCGTAAATCACTTATTGTTTGGTACACGGAGAGTACATAAACCGTTACTAGGTTCATTTATAATAATTTATTATTGCATATTCATTTTATATATGCTAGGTATAAATAAGCCATTCAAGGCACAAAACGAACGACTGTTAATTTTTTATGTAGTTATGTTGTTTTTCACTTTGGTTAACTTCCTGTCCATACACACACTACTTTTTTTCTGTCAAAAACATGAGGATACGTTCGAAAAACTTGATACTTTGTGCTGGGTATTATGGCATATGAGGTTTCGTTCACAAACATTGCTCTGGTTATCAGAACATTCAGCCCCCGAGTCAAAAGTCCTACTTTTAACTAACACACAAAAAAAACGAATCAACAAATAGGTATATAAATTCAATATGCCTGAAGTTAACATTTTATACAAAATTTACAGTTTTCAAATGAATATTGATCGTTAAAATAAGGCAATAGGCATACATTTATTATAGATCGAGTAAACACACCATGTCTTGTCCTTATCTTAACCACTCTAAACCTATCGTCTTGACAAAGAGTTACTTCGATAACCCATCATCATTTACCTTAAAGTTTTTAAAGGGTTTAAACCATTTTTGTTTGGCTGGCAACAAATTTTAATACTGTTTGGATCATAGTTTCCAGACTAACTGGTAGAACTGAGGGTATCGTATGAATTTAGACAGTAAATTTTCAAGGGCTTGGTGGACGTCTTTTTCGAGAAATTCTGTTAGGTTTTCGAGTATTAGAAAATTTCCAGGGGCAGGTAACTCATATAGTGGGAGTCGGAAGAAATTGGCTATAATAGATCACAAGCTACTGTACTATGTTCAACACTACTCAACATATACATGAATAGTCTATTTTCCTTGGATTGCCATGGTCAAGTTGTTAGATTCGATGATGATACAGTGATCTTCTACGAAGCAAAGGATTGGTATAGACTAAATCAGAAAGCTGAATATGACTTTTGAAACATCATACACTGGATGAATCATAAACTAATGACTATTAACCCATATAAAACTCACTACTTACCAAATAGCACAACAACCAGTGAGTCTCCAACTTTCGACCTTATTATTCTCCATGGGGACGGAGAATATATAATAAAACCAATGAAAACAATTAAATATCTAGGAATTATATAAGAATATAATCTTAAATGGATTGGACGTATAAAACACTACAATTTATATTGCATAAGTTCAGGTATTTCTCAAAGATACTATGTAGGGATCATTCATTCACATTATATTATTCTCTCGTTGCGAGTTACTTACGAGTATTGCGTGAACTGGGGTTCCTCATCTTGATATATCTAAAATATGTAATTGGTGTTGTCTAGTTCTGATCTGGTCACATGACATGTTGTATTTTCAGATTGTGTTTTTCTATTGTATTTTAGTATTTTGATATTTATGTAATTGTTATTTCAATTTTCTGTTTGGTTCTATACAAGTCTTATGTACTTCTAGAGTCTACTACTTCATTTACTATTAAGCTGGATAAAACGTATATCTTATGATATTTGGATTGTTAATAAAGTTATTATTATTTAAAGACTCTTTTATTTATGAGAATATAGTAGACAACTCTTTAAAAGTAAAATGTGAATTACCAACAGTTCTATACAGATGAAATTTTGTACTTTTTATGGATGCGTCCCTAATCCGCCAAAATTAGAGCTTCTGGGAGGAATAACACTCGAATAAATTCCCTTAGCTGTTAAAAATATCCCAATTCCGTTTAAGGTTAAATTGTTATTGAAAAAATCCTGCACTTCTCTTAAGTGCTTGCTTGAAACCATAATTTTGTTGAGTTCGCTATAGACAACTAATGGATTCTTCCAACCGGATATAAATATTTATATATTTAGTATAAATGCTTTCGTAAAAAAACTGGAAGCGAATTCAAGGTGTACTACCTTTGCGACCATGTACAGAAATGTATGCTTTTACTAAAGTTGCTAAAGTTTGAAGATTGCACAAAAAATGGATCTCCAAAATCAACTCCGACTTTTGTAAATGCTATGGACGAAGTTACGACGCGGTTAAGAAAGGATGGACTGATGGTTCCAAAATATGTATGCCAACAATACCTGCAAACAAAGGATACAGACTTCTTGTTGTGCATTGCAGTGGAATTGAAGGATGGGTTCCAAATGCCTTAAAAATTTGTGGAAAAAAATGGAATATTGCAAAGTTGACAATAAGAAGAACATGGTTTGAATTCACATTGATCCCAAACTTGAGCCAGGTAGTGTTGTAGTTATTGACAATGCTTCTTATCATTCCCGACAAGAAGACCGAACTACAAAAATTTTTAATAGATAATAATTTGTACTTATAATGTTCTTATACAAAACAACAATTGATGGAAGTTTTACAGAAAAAGTAATTTGAGAAATCATACGCCCTAGAGAGTATTGCTGAACAACATGGACACTCTATAGTGTAGTTTCAATCCCATCGTGTTAATTTTGGCACAATTAAAACAGAGATTGAAAAAGTAATCAAAATTGAAGATGGGTATAAGAATATTGGTCAAGTCCATATTGGAGGATATAAAGTTATCATTGATGTACAAGACGATAGTGATAGTGAAGCAGATGATATGGGAGAATGAATAATAGAATTTTTGGAAGAAGAAAATTAATTAAGTTTAATATATTTTTCATGTTACTTATATAGTAGTGACAAACATAAGTTAGACATAATATTTATTTTTAAAGAATTGTTTAATTCATTGTTATAAAATTTCTTTCTTCAGTTATTTTTTTTATAGAATTTAGTTTTGTTCATTTAAAATCGAATGGGGTACAATAAGGGCTCAGTTCACGTCTGGTATCCCGATTAAACCGAACGCCCTTTCAACAATTACGTAACATCAAATGCAATATTGGTATTTGTAGAAGTAAACAAAAGATCAATACCTTTCAGATTCTAGCTCTGCAACATAACTTAAAGGGGATATACGATTACATCGCTACACTATACGTTTTGCGCCAACTATACCCTAGCTGCTATGTGTTTTAATAAAACCTCCCTAGCTCGCTCGTGTGCGTATTGGATTTTGTACCTGAGTTTATCGTGATACGACTCAGTCATACCGTGGCTCTATTCCCGTATTTAAATGTTCCGGTATGTTCGTTTTTCTCGCATACACTAACTCAAGTGGTATGTAACCCTGGTATATGTTCGGTGTGGTATTGTAACAATAAGCAAGCATTCTCGCATATGTGCACCAATCATCTCTCGTTTTGTTCATCAAATTTTTGACATACTCGTTAAATGTTCTGTAAATGTTTTCACAGCTTTCTATACATTCATGATGATACGCGGTAGAAAATGTATGCTAAATATTTAATAGTTCTGTTAATGTCTTCATGATCCCATTTTTATACCCAATTCCGTGATCTAATCCTACTTCTTTCGTTAACACGTAAGTTTGTAGGAGATGGTCAAAAATCCCCCTTTCAATTGTCTAAGCATCTTTGTCTTGGACTAGTATGACAATTGCATACTTTGTAAGTTCACATAACATTATCATACAGTAGCTATTACCTCTACTACTCTCGACAAACGGTCATACTGTGTCTATATATACAATATCGAACGATTTTATGGCTGTGTCCGACAATTTTTTACATAATTTCTCATTTCTTTTTCGATCTCTCGCCATCTAAAATTCGTTCTCATTTTCTTCAGCAATATGTTATTTCCTACATGACCAACACATACGGTCATTGAAATATCTTTCTAGAATCTTCTGTATTTCTTCTTTCTGCTCTACCATTTTTGGTATTTAGGAAATGCATATTTGTGTATTTCTTAATAGTATATTGCGACGACATAGGGTCCGTCGAATTCTAAGGGAAATACGATACCATAGCCCCCAGCGTAGGGAATCCGGTGTCCCACAGCGAAACTACTCAAGGAGATCGCAGTGGGCTCTAAGAAGTAGAAGTAAGGACAGGAGTATCGGGATACCCAGTTCGTACCATCCACACGAACTCGAGATGACAGACCGAGGTGCTATGTCTGTAATAAACCTGGTCACTTCGCGGCTTTGTGCTACTACCGCGCGGAACACTACCGTAGGTCCCCCAAAAGGACAAGGGCGAGACGAGTAGCTCCACGTCCCGTGCTTTCAACAACGGGGGCTGGGGCTCTTACCGACAACGGCATCTTAACGATAGAGCTATACCTCAATGGAATACAGGCATGAGCCATTGTAGATACAGGATCGACAACCAACATCATTAGGGCCGAGTACGTAAGGTCCATATACCAAAGACATGTCAGCCCACTACTGGGTGTCGGTAACATACGAGTGGCCACAAAGGGGGTAAGCAGAAACAACGTAAATATTGGTGGAGTGACAACTACATGCGAAGCACTAGTTGTAGAAAAACTACCCATACCGTTAATTTTAGGTATGGAATTCCTAAGGAAACATAAGGCGGTGATCGACGTGACCAAAAACCAGATCTTCCTAATGCATAACGGGATGAGGACAGTAGTCCCCACCGCGGGGAGGACACAAGCGACAGAGGCAATTACTTGCCAGGTAGCGACCTCATTTGGGAGGACACCGGTTAACTACCAGCGACTTTATCTGGAAGAATGCCTGCGGGACGAATCGCTAAAAAGCTAAATGCGCAGGCACAAAAAGATAAAAGTAGGGCACAGGAGGAAAACGGACAAACGATCAGCCAAACACGAGAAGCAAGTGGAAAAAATCAGAACTTAACAACCCCTAGGTTCAAGACCGTGGCGAAAAAATGAGAAAAGGAGACACGCTGGAAAACAAGGAAAAAATATGGAAGGAAAAATATGTTGGAAGTATTGAAGATTGTTTAAAATATAGGAACGAAAATACTGAGGTCACAGCGACATGCGTCCTAGAAGGCAGCAGGGAAGCAGATCTCTTTGCACATATGGGGGTCCTCCAGGAAGACAAACTTAGCAAAATAACTCTGAAAAGGGATATCATATTAAAACCCTGGTCAGACACCGAGGTAGAGCTGACGAGTTGCGCCGAC
Source organism: Galeruca laticollis (assembly GCA_963921935.1). Taxonomy (NCBI): domain Eukaryota; kingdom Metazoa; phylum Arthropoda; class Insecta; order Coleoptera; family Chrysomelidae; genus Galeruca; species Galeruca laticollis. The sequence continues at coordinate 93,127,379 of OY998176.1, forward strand.
AGAAAGGCGGGAATGATAAAGATTAATGAAATGTCTCTCGTAAAACGAGGCCTTCTCTGCCAAGAAATAGCAGACAAAGGAGAATAGTTGAAAACGATAATTTCGAACTTAAACAGCACAAATATAAAGCTATATAAAGGAACAACGGTTGGATGGTATTGCCCGCTGGAATCGACGGGAGGAGAAGTCCTTATGCTATACGTTGAACCAAGCGATGACGAAGTTAGCCTAGAAGACCATAACATTGGACACCTAGAAGAGAAGGAATTCAAGGACAAGCTAAAATACTAGGATGTCTTCTCAAAATCGGCCAGGCGCATGGGACGCACAACTCTGACGGCACACGAAATCGACGTAGGTGGAGCGGATCCAATTAAAAACCGTCCGTACAGGGTATCCCAGAAAGGAGGAGATATAATAGACCAACAAATTAACGAAATGTTGGATTACGGGGTGATTCGGCCCTGTCACTCGCCCTGGTCGAGCCCAGTGGTCCTCTGCAAGGAACGGGATCAGACTTACCGTTTCTGCGTCACTATAGGAAATTCAATGCAGTAACGAAGGAATCATCCTACCCCCTCCCCGATATTGACGATAATTTGACTTATATGGGAGGATCAAAATACTTTTCTACCCTGGATATGTTCAGCGGATATTGGCAGGTACCGATAGAGGAGAAGTCCAAACAATATACGGCGTTTATAGCACAGGGCCACTGAACATACGAATTTAATGTCCTAAGTTTTGGACTGTGCAACGCACCAGCAACCTTCCAGCACTTAGCGGATGAAGTGTTCAAAGGGATGAAATGGAAGGATATTTTAATATACCTTAACGATATAGTAGTGTTCTCAGAAACGCAAGAAGAGCACTTGAAAAAACTAAGAAGGGTATTCCAAAGACTTAGAGAAGCGGGACTAACACTAAAACCTAGTAAGTGCAAGTACGTGGAGCCCAAGGTGAGAATTTTAGGACACCAAGTGAGCGAGCGAGGGATAGCGGCAGACGTAGAGTTGGTGAAAGCCATACAGGACTTCCTAACCCCAAAGACGACTAAGAACCTCCAGAGTTTCTTGGGGCTGTGTAACTTCTACAGGAAATTCATCAAAAACTTCTCAAAAATAGCACACACCCTACACTCAGCGACACGGAAGGATGGCTTTACATGGGACAAGCCGCAAGGAGACGCGTTCAGAATTCCAAAAGAGAAAATGACCGGCGCCTCCACCATATGCGACGATATAGGGTTTTATTCCAACGCTAGGTTTTTCGGGTTGGGTCCCTACCCGTCTACCAACATCGACAATGTAGCTACTGAATCCACTATTTGGGGCTGAGGGGTCAATTAAGAAACCACTCATTAAAACTTAACAAATATATTGACGGAATTTCCAATAACAAATCGACATTCACTCAAAGCTTAACAAAATATATACAAAACAAATATAAGACAAATACATCCAATATTCTCCCAAAATGACAACGCTTACGGAAAAGTACGACTGGCCGTACTGAGCATAAGTTTAAGTCTCCAGACAGCAATATAATGTACACTGTCAAATTAACAATAATATGCAAAAGGAACACAATAAACTATTCACTTACATTAAAATTATCCCAGGACACGACTTCTCCTCTAGAAGGGGCACTTTGTCTTCAGTCACGGTATACACTTGCCATGTAGGCCTTTGTCGATTCACTTGACTATTCGCTTCGCTGGTCCGAAGACCAACTCCCCGAAAAAATATATTTTTCGAACCAAGAAAATGTTCTCTCCAAAAATGCTGAGTTTGTTGTTTTTTATATTAGAAAACATTATGCTCTACTTTGAAGTAATTAGCAAAACATATTTCAAAACATTGACCTACTTTTGTTTGGCCTACCATATACTGGGTGTTATTTCTAAACGTGACAATATTCTACATCGATGGTGGAATGAACAAAATTCTACACGAGAAGAGAGATTTTCGATTGTTGCATTTTGAATTCCACCTGTGGTATAGACTATACTTTTTTTACGACTACGAAATAAAAAAAGATACATTGAGTTGCTAACTCCTTAATTTATGGAGGAGTTGAGGAGAAATAATCACTGCTGTCGGTATCAGACACTTAAAAGGAATGAAGCCAAGTAATAGTTATTATTTAGATGAAATTATATAAACTTACTTACTATTTATAAAACACTAATCAAGTTTAATTTAAAAAAATAGAAAATGAAACAATTTTGACCATCGACATTTTTGACAGTTGACAATTTTTGTTCTTAAAAGTGCCACAAAATACACTTATTCTGCACTTCTGGCTCCAAAATTTGATATTCAACGACCATATTAGTCAATTTACGTTTACTTTAGAGGATTTTTTCTACATTTCGATGTTTCTGCACTTCCTCTACCCTACGTAGGACGCAGCGAAGGTGATGTAGAACACGCCTATTTTCTGTTTCTGTCAAATTGACCGTGATATTGAGAGGGTGCCACAAGTTTTCATTCCATGCCTATAGCGAAAATGAATATTCTTGCCCTAGGGCTAGAATGAAGCTTTTCCATATTCAAAAACTACGTCATAATAGTCGTAGAAAAAAACTTGTTTTGGGATGAATCTATACTTTTCTAGGATCGTAGATTGGATTGGCGGAAAAGTAATAATTCTATAATACACTTGAATTCGATTGTTTGATGAAAACCCGTATTTATACCAGGACTATAGTTTATATGAGGTAATATAAAATATGACATTGAGACATCACTCTCGCCTAATCTACAAAACCAGCTAAATATATTTTTATTCAGATTGACAGTAGAATCCACATTATATAGACGTCTAGTCAATATTCTGTCATATTATCTTCACCGTAAATCCGCATGCGGAATGAATATTGCTTGTGATTTTCATTCCACATTGCATGCTCTTCGATTTATTGCTCAGCAGTGAATCAATCATTCCTAGATATATCGACTTTGACATAATTGGTTCTTTTTTGAGTTTAGTTGACTAACGTTTGATGGAAAGATTCAGGGAACAGTAGTATTAATAAATTTATTCAGGCATAGTAATAATTATTATTGTGATTTCAACATGAATTTGCTTCTAATAAGAAATCTTCAAGTACTATATCAAATACGGAGTTCACAACAAATATAAGTATTCACGAAACTTACACAAATTTCTACAAATATAAGGCTTCGCGAATAGTAATGATACACATAACTAACTAACATAGATCCAATTTGTCTATTTGTTACAAATGCTCGATGTATGCAGCTTGTAATTTTCCGATTTTTCTATTGTTTTGGGTATTTATGACAAGAACGATGGCGTAATATATGTTCATTGCTATCAATGCAATTCCAGTTTATGCTTTTCCAACTATATGGACCATAAAAAGTGGAACAATTCTCTGTATAGGAATGCAAATTTCAGATGAACATTTCCATTCTATATCTGACCATCCAAGAACCTGGTAATATTTGTGAAATTGTAAAAACTGTCAGAAAAGCTTTTGTGGATCAAAGCCTCCGCTTGCACGGTTTTTGTAATACAGTTCAGCTCATTATTTTCATGAAAAAAACATAAATATGACCAATTTTCAAGTAAATATGGATGTATTTTTAGCCTTCCGCTACTGGCATCTATTTTTTTAACACGATTACTGGCTGCGGACTGAGATTCCGCATATATATTTTAGCCCTTTTAAGTTATGTGATTGTTTAATTTTTAAACATTTTTGGCAAAAATGTAAGACAAAAATGTTATGAAATTTATTTATTTATAATTTCAATAAACATGTTTAAATTCCTTGAAAACATACATTTCTTAACAAGTTCACAAAATGAACCAAAATAAAAAGCATATTAATTTTAAACAGAAAGAAAAATTACAACATAATAAAATCCAAATATTTCATTACAAAAGATTTATTTGAAAATACATTCTCTGCAGATGCAGATTGGGTGCTCGAGCCACATGAACTTGCCACAAGTGTTACATGTGAACCGTATTGGTCTATTTCTTTTCTGTCACAATATGCACATCGGATTCTGACGTTTATGCGGTCCACGACTGGCTCTGGATCGTGAACCCCTAGCATTTCTGTTATTCTGAAGGTTATGTTTTAGGAATATTACTTTGAATTGCTCTAAAACATAGATGATTTTCTGCCAATTTTGACACGAGTGAATGTAAAAATTCTCTTCGTCGTAAGCGTTGGTCTGGACTTTGGACATTATATAATACCGTAGAGTTCACCCCAGCTATATTCAATAAATAATAAAAAATAACCATCGGCCATCTTTTGGTATTTCTAGCACAATTATAAGGTGCCCACAATTTGATGAGGTGTCTACTTCACCCTTAGTTCCACTATAATCTATTATTATCTCCGTTTTTCCTGTACCTAAATCAATTCTATGATCATGTTGTAGACTATATACTAACAACACATTTTTATGTATATATATTACGTATGTCAGAGTGATATCTTTAACAAAAGCAAACATACTAACCTAATGGTGTTCCAGTAGGTTAAGAGAGTTCTAAAGGTAACTCTCGTTAATTTCCAAATTTCCAAATTTCCAAATTTCCAAATTTCCAAATTTCCAAATTTCCAAATTTCCAAATTTCCCAATTTCCAAATTTCCAAATTTCCAAATTTCCAAATTTCCAAATTTCCCAATTTCCAAATTTCCAAATTTCCAAATTTCCCAATTTCCCAATTTCCCAATTTCCAAATTTCCAAATTTCCAAATTTCCAAATTTCCAAATTTCCAAATTTCCAAATTTCCAAATTTCCAAATTTCCAAATTTCCAAATTTCCAAATTTCCAAATTTCCAAATTTCCAAATTTCCAAATTTCCAAATTTCCAAATTTCCAAATTTCCAAATTTCCAAATTTCCAAATTTCCAAATTTCCAAATTTCCAAATTTCCAAATTTCCAAATTTCCAAATTTCCAAATTTCCAAATTTCCAAATTTCCAAATTTCCAAATTTCCAAATTTCCAAATTTCCAAATTTCCAAATTTCCAAATTTCCAAATTTCCAAATTTCCAAATTTCCAAATTTCCAAATTTCCAAATTTCCAACACATTTTTATGTATATATATTACGTATGTCAGAGTGATATCTTTAACAAAAGCAAACATACTAACCTAATGGTGTTCCAGTAGGTTAAGAGAGTTCTAAAGGTAACTCTCGTTAATTTCCAAATTTCCAAATTTCCAAATTTCCAAATTTCCAAATTTCCAAATTTCCAAATTTCCAAATTTCCCAATTTCCAAATTTCCAAATTTCCAAATTTCCAAATTTCCAAATTTCCAAATTTCCCAATTTCCAAATTTCCAAATTTCCAAATTTCCAAATTTCCAAATTTCCAAATTTCCCAATTTCCAAATTTCCAAATTTCCAAATTTCCAAATTTCCAAATTTCCAAATTTCCAAATTTCCAAATTTCCAAATTTCCAAATTTCCAAATTTCCAAATTTCCAAATTTCCAAATTTCCAAATTTCCAAATTTCCAAATTTCCAAATTTCCAAATTTCCAAATTTCCAAATTTCCAAATTTCCAAATTTCCAAATTTCCAAATTTCCAAATTTCCAAATTTCCAAATTTCCAAATTTCCAAATTTCCAAATTTCCAAATTTCCAAATTTCCAAATTTCCAAATTTCCAAATTTCCAAATTTCCAAATTTCCAAATTTCCAAATTTCCAAATTTCCAAATTTCCAAATTTCCAAATTTCCAAATTTCCAAATTTCCAAATTTCCAAATTTCCAAATTTCCAAATTTCCAAATTTCCAAATTTCCAAATTTCCAAATTTCCAAATTTCCAAATTTCCAAATTTCCAAATTTCCAAATTTCCAAATTTCCAAATTTCCAAATTTCCAAATTTCCAAATTTCCAAATTTCCAAATTTCCAATTTCCAAATTTCCAAATTTCCAAATTTCCAAATTTCCAAATTTCCAAATTTCCAAATTTCCAAATTTCCAAATTTCCAAAATTTCCAAAATTTCCAAATTTCCAAATTTCCAAATTTCCAAATTTCCAAATTTCCAAATTTCCAAATTTCCAAATTTCCAAATTTCCAAATTTCCAAATTTCCAAATTTCCAAATTTCCAAATTTCCAAATTTCCAAATTTCCAAATTTCCAAATTTCCAAATTTCCAAATTTCCAAATTTCCAAATTTCCAAATTTCCAAATTTCCAAATTTCCAAATTTCCAAATTTCCAAATTTCCAAATTTCCAAATTTCCAAATTTCCAAATTTCCAAATTTCCAAATTTCCGAATTTCCAAATTTCCGAATTTCCAAATTTCCGAATTTCCAAATTTCCAAATTTCCAAATTTCCAAATTTCCAAATTTCCAAATTTCCAAATTTCCAAATTTCCAAATTTCCATATTTCCAAATTTGACGCAACCGACTTTTGTTCTGAATGTTCTATTAATTTTTGTGTCAAAATTTGTATCAGTGTACAAACATCTAATTATTAAATGGATGGTGCTAGTACTTTTCTAATTATTATTATTATTATTATTTATTGTTCCTCCAGAATTTGGACATGAAAAATATTATTACTTCAGACTGTCATTTAATATTTTTCATTTATTTTATAATTTCCAGAATATTAGTGCCTACATTGAAGCTGACCCAACCGTAAAATTCTTTGTAGACATATTAAAGATGTTTTATGTTTTCCTAAATTTATTTCTTTCAAGTAAGGAAAGGATTTAAGAAAAAATTTAGATCCTCCGAACAATGATAAACTTTTGTTTGTCGGTGGGTAGATTAGAATCCAGAGAATCCAAGGCATGATGATATAAGGCGGGTTTATCTTATGAAACAGAGACGGTTTTAGAGCAATAAAAGCCCATCGACATTAAAAATCGAGCAGTTATAAGCAAACAAAATATTTTTTTCCTCCTTTACATTCGTTTTCATCTCATTTCAAGATTTATTTCGAGATATTTCAAGCAATCACGAAGATGAATATGTGCCAGTTTTCTTCTTCAACTAAGTTATTACACAATTAATGATAATGTTCACTGTTTAGAATGGGATGCAAGGAGTCCATAGAAAATTTGTCTTATTCGCTAGCACAATGTTTAAAGTACTGACCGTATTTTTTCAATGCTGAAAATGACTAAAACTGAATGTATAACTGTGAATTTTTAGAGCGCAAGTACACTGGCCAATTTTTGTGGTCGCCATGGCTACGGATTGCGACTTGCGGCCAGGGCGACTACATCCCGACAATTCTATTGTGGCAGACGTTTGGTTATACCGACCAAAATTACAGTCGCATCAACTACATCGCGAGATCATACGCTAGAACAACACGGTAGAAATATTTTAAAAGTTAAAGTCTTGGTCTCGCGGGCCAACCACTTCTGCACCTTCTTTTGAAAAGAAAAAAATATATAAGAGTGCCCGTATTAAAGACGTCGGCCACTGTGCTTGCACTAAGACACTATTTCAACTGTTTGCTCAGAATCGTGACCTCGAGATGCAGTGGATATGACCACAAATTTGTGGTTCTTGTTCGACTGTATTGACCAATTATTGACGCGACCAATCGGCGGTAGTCGGCCACAAGGTAACCATATAAGCACGTATCTGATGACCATAGTGTCTCCTATGGTGAAATGTAGTTCACTGGGAGGCGATTGCAAACTTGTGTCTGGGCGACTACAAAAGTTGGCCGCTCTAACGCGAACGCATTGTAGCGTAGTACAGGAAGTAGCAGATGGACATTATCTCCTATTCTTTCGAATGTTGATCCATTATACATGAGACTGGATGCCTATTTCGAGATTCTAATTGTCAAAACAAAAAGTAAACCAAGCCTGAAATCGAGCCAGCCCACATACGACAATCGGAGCACTGCTATATTACAATAATTATACTCCGAAATCGAATTGATTCCCACAAATAAACAATATTTTTATGCAAGTTTGTGTATAGATTTCTTTTTCATTTCAATATGTCACTCCATATTTATTAGGAAAATACCTACGTCATCTCTTAGGTATTTTTCAATTGTGTAATTTATAGATTATAGTGTGAACAAGCATTAATAGAAAGTAATGTGTGCCGGATCTGTGTGCCGAAGAAAAAATATAGCTATCTCTTTGTAATAATCAAGATTAGGAGCTGAGTGCGGGTGTGGGAATAAGAGAATCCCTTCCTTCGAAGGGTGAATTCGTAGTTGTAAGCCTAGCAGATCGTAAATTCACAGCTTTCCTTCTGTTCCGGACCAAATCCACTTCCATAATTTGCGCACCGGTCAGGTGGAAGGAACACAATGGCGGCGCACTCTGAGAATATTCATGTTGTATTATCTCCACAATCAATTATTGCTTCAACTGTGTTTAGTGATGGCGGAAAAGTAGTAAAATGTTTTCTGGCACCCCCCAGGAAACCGACATTATTCATTCCAGGTATAAAAATTGACAAGGTTTTTGTGTCCCTTCATTGTTGGAACTCGTAGGACCGTTATATATTATCACTGTAGTATGCTTTCATGAAATTCGTTATAATTCTTGCAAATAATGTGGTTAAATGAGACTGTTTACAGGGTTGTCAGGAAAACTGCACATATCATGTAAATATTTTGGAAAGCATTTATATTGTTTGAAAAAATTTACATTTATTCAGGGATAAACTATCGACAAGAATCAGTGGATGATTTTAATTTTTTTGTTTCTAGATAGGTAGAGTATCACTTCAAACTACCGTCATTAACTTTACTTTCAAGGAGTTGGTAGATAGGGTGGCCTATATCAGCCTATGCATTTGATAACACGCGCTGTAAATGTGTATTAGAACTTAAATATATACACCTTCATACAATTCTATGAATAGTTTGTTTTTTTGTAATGTTATTCATTCTCAGGTGGTATCCGTGCTCAAGCGAAATGGTACTCTGTCTACTAACTAAGACGACGTGAGTTCAAACCCAGGTCCCAACAATATTGAAAAATGAAAATTCGTGCACAACCTGTCGGAAGGTAATTGCAAACCATCAATAGTATTCTGCCTAGTACGGCATGTCATCATGAACGTCGATTCCGTAGTTTAACTTTAGGTCCCTTCTATTTGTGGTAACTGGGGTGGATAACAAAGGTTGAAGTGAGAGGTTGTCTACGTTCGATCATGAACACGGTTCCGGAAGAAGAAGAATATATTTTCTAATCGTCGGATAAATTTTTTTTTGGTATTTGTTGTTTGATTACCATCTGCAGCAGGAATATTCTCGTGATTATTCAACTAAAAATTATATTTAAATTATAATAATTCAGTCTTGTGCTCTAATAGCGATGTTCCTTTGTTACTTAGTTGCACTGGATGAACAGTAACAAATCCCATATGAGGCTAAATAACCTCACAATTTGATGCCCATGACGCAAATATCTCTTTGTCCCTTTCAATATCGCCAATTATCTATTGTCCTTATATATCCCTTTACTTTTAGGTCGTTCATCTATTTTGTACATTTATATTTCTTCGTTTCTTGCTTCCTCTTCTTTTTAATATTCGTTCTGTTTATCCTTTTGCGTCCATCCTAATGGTGTGTTATAACCAGTTTGATCGATTTTTTCTGCATATGAAAATGTATTTCTTTTGCATTGTACACCTTCAATCCCATGTTTCATTCCATGATCATCCTTCATAAAGTCGTTTTGTTCATTACATTAATTTTCTTGTACACTTATTTGATAATACGTGATATTAATCTGTTTTTTGTATATATTTGTGTTGTAATGTATGGAATCTGATGATCCAGACCAAATGTTAAAGACAAATCGTTCACATTTGATGAAGCACAACAGTTCTTTAAACGAATTCGAAAAATAGTGAAAAGTATCGTCCTCACTGTAACAAAACCCACTTGAGGCTAAATAACCTTACTAGTACATAACGATGACATAAAGATGCCTTTCTTCCTTTCCGTTCTTTCAGGTGTCAAATTTTGGTGGCTGTCATAGAATATTGTCCTAACCTAACCTAACCTAACCTAACCTAACCATTGTCCTCATTATATCTCTTCCTTACTTTATTTTTTAATCGTCCGTTTATTCAGTATAATTCTCTTTTTCCGTTTTCTTGTTTCCTCTTGTTCCTCTATTTCTTCTGATTATGTTCTTGTGACTATTATATCGATGTATTTCAACCTATTTGAACCATTTTATTCGGCCCTAAATTAGTTTTCGTAAGAAAATGTATTTCTATTGCATTGTACACCTTCAATCCCATGTTTGATTCCATGATCTTCCCCCATGAAATTGTTTTATTAAGTATGCAACATTTTTCTTATAAACGAGTGTATGTGATATTAGTCTGATTGTAGTATATATTTGGGTTGTGATGGATGTGGTATGACGATCCTAATCAAATGTTAAAGATGAATCGCTCACATTTGATGATGTATTGAATTTCTTTAAATTGAACTTGATTTATAAAAAGTATTGGTCTCACAGTAACAAAACTCACATGAGGTTAAATATACTTAGTAATAGATGACGATGACATAAACATTCCTTTCTTCCATTGTGATCTTTTGGGCATCAAATTTTGATGGCTCCCCTACTCATATATTATTTTCCTCATCCTATCTCTTTCTTACTTCATTTTTTGATTGTCCGTCTATTCAATATAGGTATTTCTATTCCTCCATTTTTGTTTCCTCTTCTCTCTAATTCATCTGTTTATGTGCTTGTGTCTATTCTATAAGTGTATTTCAACCAATTTGATCGATTTTTCTGCCGGTACATACTTTTCATATGAAAATATATTTTTTTGGCATTCTATGCCTTCAATCCCATATTCCATTCCATGATCTTCTCCCATCAAGTTGTTTTGTACAATATTTTTCTTATATATGAATGTTTGGGATATTAATCTGTTTGTCGCATATATTTCGGTTGTGTTGGTTGGGGTCTGATGATCCAGATCTAATATTAAAGATGAATCACTCACATTTGATAAGGCACTGCATTTCTCTAAAATCAACTCGCAAAAGTATAAAAACCAGCCTTCTCGCAGTTGGTATGAGTATACAAAAATTATCTAAAATATCTTAAAACACTTGACAGAACGTATTTCACTTGGGTGAATTTTGTTACGTTACAACTGTTGTTATTAAACCGTTGACAGTTAAAAATATAATCATCTATTATGATTGACTGTTGTGAATCATGCCGTGCAGCATATCTAAGGAGCAACAATATGTTAGTTGGATGGATTGTGGTAGATAATCGATCGCCAGGGTACTGATCGTAGTTCATAGTAAGTTGCTGCAGATATTTTTGACAAATTATAAATGTAAACCAGTGAAAATATTATTTCAAATACCATACGAGAAAAAAATTGACATATATATATATATATATATATATATATATATCATCATCATCATCATATGCAGCTTATTCAACCATTTTGTTATGGTGTAGCCTCCCTTTACATATTTATATATTCCACTTCCATGTGGGCCCATTGTTGTCTATTGCTAGCTATGCGGCCCCAAGTTGATCCTGCGAGTTTCTTTATGTCGTAGTCCCATCTTAAGTTGGGGCGTCTTCTTGGTCTTTTCACGCCTCGGGGATACCATTGCGTTATCTTTGTGGTCCATCTATCGTCTGTCCTTCTAGCGAGATGCCCCGCCCATTGCCACTTTAGGGATCTGATTCTATTTATGACATCTATCACTTGGGTCTTTTGTCTGATCCAATCAAGCCTTTTTCTATCTCTCCTTGTTATTACCTGGAGTTTTCTAATGATATCAGTTTTCAGGGTCCAGGTTTCACAGCCGTATGTTAATACTGGTAGTACGCACTGATCAAACGCTTTCTTTTTCAAACGGAGTGACATTCTAGACTTGAAGATGATAGAGTTCTGTCCAAATGATCTCCATGCTAATTTGATTCTTCTGTTTATTTCTGGAAGTAGAGAGCCTGATATGTGTATTAGTTGACCCAGGTATATGTATTCCTCTACTATTTCCAGGGCAGTGTCATTAATTGTTATCTCTTGTGCGTTTATCAGTTCGTTATACATTATCTTGGTCTTACTCAGATTTATTTTAAGGCCTACTTCGTTGCTTGCTGCATTCAATTCATTTATTTGTTGTTGCATTTCGCCAGGGTTACTCGCTATCAGGATGATGTCATCAGCGAATCTTAGATGGTTCAAATATTCTCCATCTATATTCAGACCTGTGTTGTTCCAGCCCAGTTTTCTGAAGATGCTTTCTAGTGTTGCTGTAAATAACTTTGGTGATATTGCGTCTCCTTGTCTAACTCCTCTGCTGGTGGGGAATTCTGGTGTGCCCTCATATATCCTAACTCTCGCTTTGGCTTCCCTATATATATTTGCTAGGGTCTCAATATATGGCTTGTCGACCCCTTGTTCTGTTAGGGCATTCATTACTGCTCTGGGATATATAGAGTCGAATGCTTTCTCAAAGTCGATGAAGGCTAGTGCTAGTGGTTGGTTGTATTCTTTGGTTCGACTGATAACCTCTTTGAGGGTATGGATGTGATCTATTGTACTGAAGCCTTTGCGGAATCTAGCCTGTTCTCGTGGTTGGGCCGAGTCTAGTGTATTTTGTATTCTGTTGTGAATGATCTTTGTGAATACCTTGTACGTCACTGGTAGTAGACTTATTGGTCTGTAGTTCTTAATGTCTTCTTTGCTGCCTTTCTTGTGGATCAACACTATAAGGGCGCTGTTCCACTCTTTAGGTATGCTCCTGGACATCAGACAGTTCGTGTATAGTTTGGCAAGGTACGTCCATGTTTTAGCTCCTGCATATTTGAGTATTTCGGTCGTGATGCCGTCATTTCCCGCTGCTTTGCCATTTTTCATGATTTTCAGTGCCATTTCTACTTCCTCCATCAAAACTTCTGGTATGGCATCTTCTGAGTGTTCTATTAATTCTTCCAAATTTTCAGGGGCCTTGTATAGGTCTCCATAGAATTTGGCTACTAGGTCTATTATTTCATTCCTGTCTGTGGTTCTTGTGTTTCCATCAGTTGATGCAAACATCTGTCTTTTCCCTATTATTAGTGCCCTTTTTGCATTTTTGTAGCTTTTACGGTTTTCTATTGTTGTTTGTACCAGTTTCTCGTGGTAATTCCTGATATCTTCTGCGATTTTCTTTCGTATCGTCTTGCACAGTTCGGTGTATTCAATTCTTTGAATGTTAGTTGTCTTTTTCATTTCTCTCCGTTTTTGTAATGGTGCTTTTGTTTCCGGAGTTAGTTTTTTGTGTTCACCTCGTTGTTGCAGACCTCCCACTTCTACGGCGCAGTTTCGAATTGTGTCCATCAGTTCAGGGTTGTTATATTCCACTTTTTGTAGTCTTTCTTCTAGTAGTGCTTTATATTGGTGAGAGTTCTCTCTCAGCCTTTCGTTGTTTATGTTTTTCGTTGTGTTGGTTTTGATTAGTCTTGACCTTTCTAGTTTTATATCTAAGACCAGTCGAGCTCTAATTAGTCGATGGTCGCTTCCTGTAGTGAACTTGTTGAGTGTGCTTAGATCTTTTACTGTGTTAATTTTATTGGTGATATATATATATATATATATATATATATATATATATACATACATATATATTTAAATATAATTAATTCACCTTTAATCCAAGAAAGTAACCAATATGTAACTTAAGTGGTCAAGAAAATAAATAATTTTTATATATATATATATATATATATATATATATATATACCGAACCAAACATACTCTTCAAGATAAAAATGAGTTGTCTCTTCCGAAGAAAATTTTGGAACAATTATCAATTCGTGATTTAGCCCTCAAAACTTTGACTCCGACTCTGCTTCTTCTGCTTATATTTTTGAGATATACTTGCATACATTTTGGTTGTTCAAATGTTTTAATTTGATACGTCTGGTCAACCGTCGATTAATAAATAAAGAGAATAAAGTAGAATTTAAACGTACGAATACGCCACGTTTCACACAGCTTAATTGTGAAAGTGAGTCTCATTCAACAATTATAACGAAAAATTTAGTCCGCTCAAAAACAGTCTTCATCCCTATTATTTAATACTAATTTGTATTCATGGAATGAATGTTTGTATATTATAGCACTTTTCACTCGTGAAAACTTTATGCAAATTGCTTATGTCAGACCACGCAGCACTACTAATTTAATTGTAGTGGAATATTTTGTACAGCCTAGCTTTTTTATTTCTATTCCAGATGAAATTGTTGCAGAAAATAACAAAGTAATTTTTTCGAAAATTTTATTAGAACATTGGACTGACTTCTAATTGAAACTGTTTTCTTTATCTGGCTTTAGAACAAAGCTGTTTCTACTGAAAGAATACTAGGTTTCAGATGTTTCGCTAAAGCAATTTCCACAACTAGCAACTAACCGTTAAAAAAACATATGCATCATTGAGCTACACCCAATGCCTTGGTATGAAATATAACATTGATATATATATATATATATATATATATATATATATATATATATATATTTTGGGGAATGCGGCAATGTGAGAAAGAAAACTCTGTTTAGTTAATCCTAAGCTTTCGATAATTTATTATTATCATTATCAAAGACTTTACAAAATAAATATTATATAAATTTAAAATATGTTTTAAAGTAAAAAAAAATTTACTTACACTACTTGAGGTTGTTCACAATAATGTAATATCTTTTTATATGAAGAAATTGTACAATTTTAGCGTGGAAATATTTAAATTGGCATGTTATCAAATTGATGACAATTTGTGACAAGTTGATGTTGTCATAGAAAACATTTTTTTTATATATATTCAGTACATTAGTATAGGATATAATAAAATGTTTACTATATTCTTATTATATTTAAATGAAATATAAGTAAATTGATAAAAATAATTCTCCTTTATAACGCCTTGATCTCCATTATTATCTTTTTTGTCGAATGATAATAAATAACTATAAATTGAATTCAGATTCTGAATATCAGTTCTTTTATTTAAACAATTATTCTCTTGAGCAATGAATGTAATTTCCAGGAAAATCCTTTTAGAGTAACTGTCTTCTTTACACAAAATTTTGAAGTTTTTATAATCAATTATATGTTTTGTTGAGAAAACGTGTTCTGCTAATGCTGAACGTTCTGGGTATAATCTTGAATCACTCTCATGTAGATCTAAGCGCTTAGTAATTTTTTTAGAAGTCTGACCCACATATACAGATTCGCATGTAGAGCATGTTAATCTATATACAACATTAGAACGTTCAGTATAAGGATCAATTTCTTTCAATTTACTAAAAACACGATTAATTGTCAGAACGTTCAAATTTGCAAGTTTTATGTTAGTTACTTCCTTTAAAATTTTGGAAATTCTAGGTGTAAGATCTCTAAAATATGTTAAAGATGCAAAGAAGGTATTGGTTGAAAATTTTGGAAATTCTAGGTGTAAGATCTCTAAAATATGGTAAAGATGCAAAAAAGGTATTGGTTGAATACAAATACCTTTTTTGCATCTTTACCATATTTTAGATATCTTACACCTAGAATTTCCAAAATTTTAAAGGAAGTAATTAACATAAAACTTGCAAATAAAAATGTTCTGACAATTAATCGTGTTTTAGTAAATTGAAAGAAATTGATCCTTATACTGAACGTTCTAATGTTGTATATAGATTAACATGCTCTACATGCGAATCTGTATATGTGGGTCAGACTTCTCAAAAAATTACTAAGCGCTTACCTCTACATAAGAGTGATTCAAGATTATACCCAGAACGTTCAGCATTAGCAGAACACGTTTTCTCAACAAAACATATAATTGATTATAAAAATTTCAAAATTTTGTGTAAAGAAGACCATTACTCTAAAAGGATTTTCCTGGAAATGACAGGCGTTATAGCGGAGAATTCTTTTTATTGATTTACTTATACTTCATTTAAATATAATAAGAATATAGTAAACATTTTATTATATCCCATACTAATGTACTGAATATATATAAAAAAATGTTTTCTATGACAACATCAACTTGTCACAAATTGTCATCAATTTGATAACATGCCAATTTAAATATTTTCACGCTAAAATTGTACAATGATGTTTCTTCATATAAATAGATATTATATTATTGTGAACAACCTCAATTGGTGTAAGTAAAAAATATTTTTACTTTGAAACATATTTTAAATTTATATAATATTTATTTTGTAGATTCTTTGATAATGATAATAATAAATTATCGAAAGCTTAGGATTAACTTAACAGAGTTTTCTTTCTCACATTGCCGCATTCCCCAATAAAAAAGTTACCCTAACTAGTTTCGGCAACGAACTACTTTCGTCTACATATATATATATATATATATATATATATATATATATATATATATATATATATATATATATATATATATATATATATATATAATATATATATGTATATATATATGCAATTCAATTGAAAAGGGAAAGGATACAGAAATTAAGTCGAAATAAATAATGTACATAGAATTTATTATTAATGAGTAACCCATTTCTAAATAATGTATATATGATGTTATGTTACGAATGAAATATAAGAAAACAATAGTCATAAGTATAGTTTTAAATTAAATATTAAAGTAGTGTACAAAGATAAACATAATATAGTAGCTAGGGTTTTGTTTTCATTTGGCAGATGATAATCCAAAACAATTCTTCACTCTTGTTTCTCCAGAACCTAAAAAAAATTTAAAAATAAATAAATAAATAGATACAATATGATATAAAGAAAAATTTATTAGGTAAGATTTAATATAAAAACAGCTTTGGGTATAAAGAAAGGAAAATTTGAATATGTCAAATCAATATATAACAATTAAAGGAAAACCATTTATGAGAAATACTGACTTTATAAAGAAAGAAATATATAAAGATATGAGATAGAGGGGATGAACATAAGAATAACTCGAATATCAAATAGAATTTCACAACTTTAAGAAAAAAAATAAGACACATAAATAATAAAAAGGATAAGAAAGGAGATTAATGAATGATATCGATTAAAATATAGGAGGTAATGTTTGATGTCAATTAGAATTTTATAGAATACTTGAAAATACATGAAAGAATGAGGAAATTGATTTTGATATATATATATATATATATATATATATATATATATATATATATATATATATATATATATATAATATATATATATATATATATATATATATATATATTACTACATATACGTGAGTGTAATTATTATATATATATAAATGAAATTTTATATCACCACGTATAGTCATAAATTCGTGATCTCATTTGGGTCGAGTTCTAACGAAATAAATTATATTCAGTTATTTTATTTAGCAAAATACATTCAAAACAGTTCTTTATTTTATATCTCTACAACCATGCATCAAATAAAATTTTATAATATTTCAATTAATATTAACATGAACCAAACGACTAGTTAACATTTATACTCTATATCACATATATAAAACAACAGTTCGCAAATTCCAAACGATGTTCGTTTCTCCTCGTTAACGCTTCGAGCTTGTCGGGAAGAAACAGTAAAAACATTCAACGTATAATGATTACATTAGATGTTTGTTTTATACAAATGAAATATTATATCAATATTGGAATTAAGATGAATTATTGTATCGTTACTGGAATTAAAGGTAAGCTTTCCTCTTTTTATACATGTCGCGCACTTATCACCAATCACATTTTTTGTAATTAACGTTGTGTACCGACTTAAATTAACTTGTCTACATGAACAAATTGTTTAATTTTCTATTCTTTACTATTATTATTCGTAACGATAATTATTTCTTTTATCGTTTTAATTTACTGTGATCAGGTATTTTGTTTTCATTAAGAATTTCAAGTTTTAAAGTAGTACATGCCTCACTTGCTAGTGGAGTACCTCATGTAAGATGCTGGTGATTGCCTTTAATTTTAACTGTGTGCTTATAGCGTTTATACTCTGATCTGTAAGTGTGTTTCATCATGACATTTCAATATAGTTGTATGTGACCGTATATTATTTTAGTTAACTCCTGATGAAGCAATAGAATAATTGCGAAATATAGAGATTTGAAAGGAAAAGAGTTGTATCTATTGTATGCACAGACCGGATCCTGATACTTCAAAAAACTGATTAAATAACGATAGACGGTCAAGAAAGAACTTACGTTGTTTTCGTATTTATATATATATATATATATATATATATATATATATATATATATATATATATATATATAATAAGAATATGTATTGTAATAGGAAGTATGTGAATGTTTATTTGAGAATTAAGTATAAAGTCAAGGAAATATGAGATCAAGCCATAAATTTATAAATATTTAAATAGAGATATTACAATCATTTCAAAGAAGAAAATTGAAATTAAAATAACTCTCAATGTTATTGATATCATTTAAATTTAAATTTGAGGGGAATTGAACCATTATATATTAATAAACATCAGCTGTTTGAGAATATTTTGCTTAGTATTTAGAATGGATTGAAAGTATGTTAATTAAAAAACAACAATCATAAATAAGAAAGTCATATAAAGTCAAAGTATATTAAATCATTCGTTTATAATAATTAAAAAGAGTAACAATAAATATAAAGAAATTACCTCAATAATTGTCTTAAAATTGAAAACGCTTAACAAGTATAGAAGAGAACATTAGATCTCCCCAATATGGATATTTGTTTGTCATGAAGGAATCAGCTGTTTATCTAAAAATAAACAAGTTTTAGTGATCTAATTTAATATAAGTATTAGTTGAACAGTAATAATAGAAATAATATTCATATTCAGTATAAAGATTTAGACAAGTTTAGAAAATATAAATATAAATGACATAAATGTAATTATATGTCAAAATTTGATATCAATTTTATGGAGGAGATGAATCATAAAATGGTGATAGATATAACTAAATATTTGAAACTATTAAATTTGAAAAGTTCAAATAACGAAAGCAAAAGATAAATATATGACAAATGAAAGAATTTATGTTTATAAATGTTAATGTTATTTCCAAATTGTCACAAGTATCAAAACAAGAGTTGACATTGTAATATCGAAATATGACCATGAATTTCACTATTTGTAAAAGACTTGTTGTATTGAAATGTGTGGGAATTGAAGGAAAAATAGAATTTTTTATGTGAAATTCACATTCATATTGTATTTCAAAACTTTCATAAAGTGTTATAATTGTAAATAGAATTATACAGCTCAAGAAAGAATATCATTGGTGTAAAATGACAGGACAAATTTTGATAAATTAAAAAGAAACAAAACTTGGTTGAAACTTAGTGAGCTGAGAAACAATAATTTATTTATTGAATAAAAAATTGACGATCGAGAGGAAGCGTGGGTAGTTTTGGTTTTGGCGTCGAAGTAGAGAGGAGGTGATGAACAATTTTACGACAAATTTCAAGTTAAATCACAAAAAATAATTATCAAAGCTAGAGATTCCTCGTGTATGTAAAACTACGAACACTCACATGTATATATATATATATATATATATATATATATATATATATATATATATATATATATATATATAGTTAAACTTGATCTTTGCCGAATAATTAATACTAAACATAGGTTTATTGGGGAAGCGGCAAATTAAAACGAGTACCCTTTATACTTTTTATGTCCAAGCTTTCAGAATTTATTTATTCCATTATCAAGGATAAAGTATATGAGAATGTATATTATAATAGATGTAAATGGTAAATTGTATACAGCATCAAAAGAAATATTTGAATTTATTAAAAATAATTGTCAAATTGAAAGTAAATAAAATCGTTCTAAATTGTTATTCTTTTTTTATATTGGAACATAGAAATAATTAAAGAAATTAAGGTTATGTTTAAATTAACCATAGATCTATATACAGTTAATGTATTTGTGGTTATCTTCTTTCTTTTTGGATTATAGAAATGTCATTTTAATAACCTACAATATGTTTATTTAAACAGAAGAAGAATTTGAAATTGAAAGACATTTATGGTTTTTATCAATAGACAATAAGTAATAATAAATATCACTTAAATTCTTATGATCACTTTTCTTATTAATGATATTAGTTTCTTGAGAAATGTGAGCCATTTCTAAGAAAAGTCTTTTTTGAATATTTGATTGAATATCTAAAATACTTACAGAATCAAAGTCCATAATATGATCTTTATCAATCACATGTTTTGCCAAAGCACATCTATCGGGATATAATCTACAATCGCTTTTATGTAGGGATATACGATTCTTTAATATATATATATATATATATATATATATATATATATATATATATATCCAGTTTTTCCATGAGAATGTCACAAATTCTCCAGAAATTATGCAGCTTGAACTTCGGTAGGCGTATTCCTGTTACCAGACGAGTTAGATTCCAGACTTCAGGTCAGTGTTTTTTTTCTAAATATTATTGGCCAATAATAATAATAACTAACTAGTTTAAATTCATTGACTATTTCCATGTGTATAATAATTCTTGCGTCTATATGATCGATCTAACTAAAAAAGAGAAAAAGACTTTATGTAGTTTATTCATTAGATAAAATTTCAAGATTATTTAAAAAGGCCTAAATTCATGTTTGTAATTCTATAATAAAATAATGGTGGTACTTACTTCATTTCGAATAATATGCATTTAAATCCATAGATATAATATTTTCAAATGTATGTATAATTTGTAACTCATTTCGTCTGAACATTTTTATCATCTGTATATATATATATATATATATATATATAATTTCCACACATAAAGTCTTTTATGCAATGTCGATCACCAGCATCATAAAGTAAACGAATTTTATGTATATGATATTCACGCAACTGCTATGCGTCTCTAAGAAACGTTCGGTTTCTCTCGCATCCATTCGCATTTATTTGAGCATGCGCATAGGATGGCGTGTGTTCTCATTTGTGACTGTGGTTTGGTAATGTCATAGGCGTATCTGTTTTATAAATATTTAAATAAAATGTTCTTTTAAAAAATTAAATCATTGGAAGTAATGTGTTTCTTTTTATTTACGTAAGCAGAATAAATCAATCAATGCCAGAACTCGAAGTGTAGAACGAGTCTCATGCTCCCGAATATAATAATAATAATAAATAAATAACTGAGCTAGCCACACAACAAATATAAAATTATCTAAACATAAATTAAAATTAAATAAATAATAAAAACATATAATTAATTATAATATATATATATATATATATATATATATATATATATATATGTGTATATAGAATGTATATAGAATGCTGACACAAAATAGAGAAATATCAACGAAGCTGAATATACTATTATACTATCCGCTTAAGTGAGCTTCTTCTGAGTATAAATCTCCAAATATTCTAAATCTCCCGTTAAACTCATCTTGACTACTTCATAATACTGCTAGTCAAATTTAGACATAGTGAGCAAAAAATTGGAAAATGTTTGAACGGTGAGTGTTATGCTAATCCTTAGTAGTACTTACAGCTAATTGGATTTCATCAAAAATCATCTTTATGATCAGCTACATGGTGAAAATAAAAGGAAGATGGGCTAACAAAAAAAATCCACCTGTACGATGATCAGATAAGGGAAATTGCACATGAGAATTATAATTCTACTCAATCTACTCATACCAGATCACGTTCCAAAAGTTGGTTGATATCTCTGCAATGTCGTCATGTTAATCAATCAATGAAAATCGAAGACAATATTTACCGTTTTTACACTTTTTCCATGAAGAATGAAATATCTCATGCGACTGCAGAAAATATTTTGTTTAGATTAGTTTGAGTCAGTCAGATAACGTAAACCCATATTTACATAGGAGAAAATCATAACAAAATTGAACCAGCTAAACTGGCAATAATAATATTTTTTTTGACAAAATTTCCATAGCGACGTTTACGAGCGCTTCCTAAATATGTTGTCAAACTCTATTCAATAATCATTTAGGGACAATATTATATATTTTATGAAAACCTATCTCAATACTTTCTCTATAACCCAGGGGTTCCCAACTTTTCAGGCTGCGTTCATACTTCGGTCTGACGTCACGCTTCCCTTTACGGATTAAGTTAATTTACAGTTATATAGGATAAATTTGCTTACATTATGTTCCAGTAAAATGACTTTGAACTTAGTCTAGACATACTTTGGTAAGGAATATAAAATCATATTTGCTTAAATACCAATTTTAATTACACAAATAATCGAAAAAATAACAACAAAATATCAATTATATAACCAGAAAAATGTTCGTAACTTTTGTAGCAGTAGTGTGAGGGCTGGCACTGTTTCTTGTTAACTATTTTTTGTACGTTTGATTGCAATTTTGACAAAGTACGCCGCAGGTCACTTTTCACATCTAGTCTGCCTAGATATTCAGATTTTATATCAGCCAGGGCTGAAAATCCTGACTCGCGTAAATAAGTTGACGAAAATTGTACAAGCAACTTGGCTGCCACTATTCCTACTTCTGGGTAAGCAGGAGAATATAGTAAGTAGCCAGAAATCTTCGAGATCCATGTTTGGGAAATCCACTTTGGCTTCGGAATCACTTATTGCAAGTCAATTGTTTGTTCTTGAGTGTGTTCAGGATATATATCAACGTTGATTTGAAAGGGGTCTTCTGATAACTTGAATTCTCAGTTTTCC
Source organism: Galeruca laticollis (assembly GCA_963921935.1). Lineage (NCBI taxonomy): Eukaryota > Metazoa > Arthropoda > Insecta > Coleoptera > Chrysomelidae > Galeruca > Galeruca laticollis. Next base: position 93,150,082 of record OY998176.1, read on the forward strand.
GAGCTTATATTTGGGAAACAGGCTGCGTTTTTATTCTTCAGGGATAACAAATGATCAGATATCACGTCCTCCATCTCATTAACTAGTTCTTTTGGAAATCTTTGGATATTATCGAGAAGGTTGTTTAATTTTGGAAAGGAAGAAAAGTTAAGCATTGCTAAAGAGCAATCTCCTCAGCAAAACTCTTAATTGAATCATAGTTCTTCAAAGTACTTTTCTGACCTGTAGGTAAGAACTTTGATGAGTTTAAAATACTACATGAAGTGATATGTGTGGAATATGACTGCTTTATATATACAAGACACAAGCCTATTTCAACTAGATAAATATACATTGATATATTATGAGGTTGACATGAATAAAAATGACGGTGTAGTAATTTACCTAAATAAAAAGTTCAATTATTCGTACAAAATTTTGTTTATCGGCTCCTATGAAGTAATTAAACTATCTGTTCAGTTTAATAAAGGTAAAAATTCATAATTACGTCTTTATATATATTTCCATCTGGGAATGAGCAGACATTCTTGGATAGTCTGCAGAAACACTAAAAATTACCACCTCTAGTATTCATTTACTACTAGGCGATATAAATATAAATATTTTACAAGAAAATGATCAGAGCTCCTACTTGGATATCTTGAATCAGCATAATTTTACGTCGATGCTTATACCGATTCAAGGTAATATTAAAACTTGTATTGATCATTTATTTCCTGGACCTGGCTAAGGCTTTTGACTCCGTGTGTCATTCTTGGTTGATAGATGCCTTGGGGTAGTTGGTATTAGACGTTAACAAAACCTATTGTACCTATTCATATATAATTTAAATAGTTAAATGTTTCCACAATTTAGCAACTTTCAATGTTGTTGAATACGTTATTTTTCATATGAATAGGAGTTCTTCGAATCAATAATAATTCATATTTCACGTCTTAATTTGCCCAGAGAAATTCTCATTTCCTATAAAGCTTTGTTTTCTGGTTCTGCTTACGTCGCGTGAGAAAATTCTTGGCCATGACCGTATTGCGTGCTGTACTTTGATGTAAAAATCCAAGGATATTCATTATTTAAATGATTTTACGGGAAAGTGTATATAAGAAAGTACTGTAAAGACCACTATAATCAATCTGAAGAATATACAATATATTTCGTTATATTCTTTGTTATAATTTTCATGATATTTAAAACAAAAAATGGAATTTTCACTACCTATAAAGAGTGCAACCAAAATGTAGACGCTTTTTGGTGTTCACGCGACTATTCAATGTTAGTCATTCTTGTGAGTCTGATATCCGCCATTGGTGGTACAAAAGAGGGAGGAAAACTGAAATTTAGAATTAGGTATAATCATGTTAGTGGCATTCCATAGAATAACTCTTATCTACAATAAATCTGCAAAGAATGAATCAAACTACTAAAAAAATACATTTTTACTGATCACGTTTCTAGAAATGTTCATCAATTTGCTAACACATTCCAGGACCGTGAGGATTCTGTAATTCATGCGTGGGACACAATCAGAAACGAACATCTAAGGGAAATGGCAGACTAATCATAAATTCATCAATAAAGAATAACAAGGAAAATGATGGAGGTAGAAGAATCAAGGAAAAAGCAAAGAGGGAAGCCGAGGCGACAATGAATTGACAACATAGAGGAAAACGGTCGAAATAAGGGAAAAACTTTGGATTATAACAAAATACGGTCTCCAGGGACATAGATTCCCAAATCCGACGACTAAAAAGGCAAAAAGATAAGCCAAGAAGAAGAAGAGCATCAATGTGGGATTTTCAACAGTTTAAAATTTAATGCGAGTTTATTACACGGAATATTAACTTTCACATTGGGGCCCCGCGGAATGTACATTGAAATAACATGAAAATCAAACTCAACTCGTTATAAAAAATTTCAATAGGGCAAGTTACGAGAATTCCGAATACATTTTGAGAAAATATTATACAGTTAACATGGCAATAGAAATGTTTTGATGTTTTTTCATAATTTGGAAGCTAACATTCAGCTGTGGATAAAATAAAATAATGCAATTAACCAAAATGTCTCCTATGTAATTGACATAACTCCCTAACAATGACACCATCCCCACACATTTACTAGGATAGTACAAACAGTTTATGATACAATATATGGATGAAACATTTTGTCCAAATAAACACCAATTAGCTTCCACCAACAAGAGAAGAAATAATCCCGCATCATCAATTGAAAATAACGGCAAATGAGTCCCATGTGAGTGAAATGTGGGATGTCTAGACATGATTTTGGACAAAAAATTGAGATGATAAGAGATGCCGGGGGAAAAAGCGAACTAAACTTGGAATATAGACAATACGAGGATGTATTGATATCCAGTTAGCCTAGACCAGTTCCATGCATAAACAAAATATTGCGTTACTATAGCAACGCACAATAACTTATTAGAAGTGTCAGTGTAAAGTTTGACGTCAAAAGGTAAACCAGAGTTACGCAATAAATCAAAAGAAAAAATATGTCCACCGAAATTGTGAAAATCGTGAAATTGGAGTATCGAGCCATCATCTAGTACCTGTGTTTAAAAGAGATAAGAGGTAAGCATATTTACGAAGATATGCTTAATTCACTTGGTGATCAATGTCTTCATATGCTACCCTGAAAAATTGGAATGCAAGCTTCAAAAGAGGTGAATTTTCCATTGAAGATGATGACCGATCGGGAAGGCCAATTTCTGTGTCAGTCCCTGAAAATATCGATGCAGTTCATGACATGATTTTATCAGACCGTCGAATTGGGCTAAAACGGATATCTGAAGCACTGAATATTTCATACGAACGCGTTCATCATATAGTTCACGTCAATCTTGACTTGAGAAAAATTGCAGCTAAATGGATCCCCAAATGTTTGAATGTTGGCCAAAAGCGTGCAAGGGTAGAAACATCGCGTTCGATCTGTGCTCGATTTGAAAACGAGGTAGTCTTCTTAAACCGAATTGTTACCATGAACGAGACTTGGGTACATTTCTAAGATACAGAGACAAAGCAACAATCGGTGGAATGGCGACAGTCTGGTTCTCCAAGACCTAAGAAGTTTCGTGTCCAAAAATCTGCTGGAAAAGTTCTTGCTTTAGTTTTTTGGGATTACCATGGAGTAATCATGATTGATTTTTTGGATAATGATAGAACAATAACTGGAGATTACTTTTCGAGATCACTAACCACTCTACGGGAAAAAATTAAAGAAAAAAGACGCGGGAAGCTATCCAAAGGTGTTTTGTTTTTGCAGGACAACGCCCATGCACACAAATCTCATGTTGCCATGCAAACAATTCGTGATTTAGGGTTTGAATTACTGGAACACCCCCCTTATTCCCTTATTCACCAGATTTGGCTCCGCTCGACTATCATTTCTTCCATCTACTGAAAATAAGTTTCAAAGATCGTAAATTTTCTTCCAACGAGGAGGTACTGAAAACTGTGGAGGTCTGATCTCCAGAGCAAGAAGAAACATTTTTTTTGAAAGGTCTAGAGACGTTGCAGGTTCGCTGTAATAAATGTATCCAATTAAGAGGAGAATATGTTGAGTAATAAAATATTTTCACATTAAAATTATGTTTGGTTCTATAGTAGGCTAAGAATTTCTCAATATATCCTCGTATATTTAGATTTCTTATACAAACTCTAATATCACAATACATAACAAAATTCTACTTTACTAGAAGGTGATAAGTCCTGTTGGATCATACAGAATACCATTATGGGGATGTGACTGATATAGTAACATCAAGAGTGAACAAATGCTTCAGAATAGAATATTGCATTACATGGAAAACGCTACATGGCATGTGAGGAATATGGATATCCACAGAGATCATGGAATACCAACAGAAGATTTTCAGCTTATGTGAGTTAATGGTTGATATCCAATATCAGTTTCAGTTACACTGAACACATATGGCTGTATATTGATTAAAACTTGTTCAAATCAACAAATAGAATCAGTTTAATCAATAGGAAGTGTTATTGATTGACATTGAGCATGAGGCTACTAATTTCTAGACAAATGATCATTGAACCGATAATGAATTATAAAATATAGACCAGCTGAGTGATTGTCAATTATCTAAACTTAGAATATGAATACGAATAGTTTTAGATTATCCCACAAATATACGTAAATGGTGTCTCAAGTTTAAATTTCTTGCAAACATAACAATGGCGTCTCCTTTTTTGTAAGACTAATTGGACACATGAGAATATATTGAAATAGACTGATTGCCACCATCGTTACTCACTCTTAGATCCCTCAACCAATAACTGGGTGCAATCTAAATGCTTTTAGGCGTTGCGAAGTCGGGGGGGGGGGGCGTTGTTCGTAGACTGAATAAAGTATGAAAGGGCACCAGGTAATCTTGCCTCCTGACAACTACTTACATAAGTTTTTTTTCACCCTAAGACTACCCTTGTTCGCGGAGAATGAGAATGTTTTCATTAAATTATGAAACGTAACAAATCATATAAAAAAATATGATGCAAGCAAATCGTCCAAGATGGTATTCTTACCTGAAGGTCTCGGATGATCTTCTGAGGGGTTGCAACCCTTCTTGAAAGCGATATTATAGACTGTAGCAGGGGTTCAATGGGTTTTTATTGAAGCTCCTGGCACTAGCTCGTTGAATATTAACTACTAACTGTTCACTTTGATCACTGTTATTCTTCTCTCTCGCCGCATGGAGAGCTGGGTTTTGAATTGAACATAATGTATGTATACCGTATGTCCGCTAGGTTTGAAAATACTACCAACGCTTTGCATGAGAATTTCACATTTAAATTGTATTATTAAAACTACCAAAACTGCTATCTACGGATATCAGTAAAGCTTTGCGCCATGTACACGTCTCAAAAGACTCTAGAAAGAATAAAATTCCATTTAATAAACAATTCAAATACCTAATTAAATTAAAATCACAAAAATTTTTGAAATCACGTAAAATACCATGTCGTATATTGTATATATCCACCATTTTCTATTTTCAATTGATACTCAGAAAGAAACATTCTTCCAAATAATTCTCAATTTTTATATATACATAGTTATTTTCAAACTAATTTTAAGCTGATCTAAAAAATAATTTGACAAGAAAAAATATTTATGAGACTTGGCCCAATGTTTGGTATAATGCTGCTAAAACTGGGCCAAGTCTTATAAATTTTTTTTCTTGCCAAATGATTTTCTAGATCAGCTTAAAATTAGTTGGAAAATAACTATGTATATATGAAAAAATTATCTGAATAAATTTCAGTCAATAAATTGAGAATTATTTGGAAGAATGTTTCTTTGTAAGTATCAATTTAAAATAGAAATAGGTGGATAAATTTAATATACGACCTGGTATTTCACGTGATTTCAAAATTTTTTGTGATTTTAATCTAATTAGGTATTTGAATTGTTTATTAAATGAAATTCTATTCTTTCTAGAGTCACTTGGGACGTGTACATGGCGCAAAGTTTTACTAATATCCGTAGATAGCAGTTTTGGTAGTATTTCATTTATTTTTGTAGTTTAATCTTTTAATTCGTTCTATTCTTCATTTAGGTTCATTTCTTCAAATTGTGACAAGATTATAGTTTTTAATAGAAAATATTTTTTTTCTAAGACTAAACTATCTACAAAATATTTTCTGCACTTGTTTAAATATTGTTTAATCTATATAAAGTGTGGCCAGCCTAAAATGGAAAACCTTCTCATCAATTTTGAAAAGACTATTAAGATTTCTACTCTTGAGGTATGATTATTAAACTATACTTTAAAAAAAATTTAGATACTGAAAGATGAAACCCGAGACCGACAACCCAGAAATTTAAATATTTTACACTTAAAAACCCCAAACTTGTTAATATTGTTACAAAAAATTTTATAAACAACAAAATATACGTTAATTAATAATGTAAACAGTTATCGAAGAATTACTTGAAGAATAAGGATGAATAATGGTAATAAAAGAACCTTCCGAAGGCTTCATAATAGAATTATTTATGGATTTCACCTAGAAAACTACAACTAAAACGGAAAACATTCTCTTCAATTTTGAAAAGACTATTCAGATTTACATTTTTGAAATATAATTATTAAACTATACATAAAAAAGTATTAAAATACTGAAAGATGAAATTCAAGACCGACAACCCAGAAATTTGAATATTTCACATTTAGAAACCCAAAACTTGCTAATATTGATATAAAAAATTCTATAAACAACAAAATATACGTGATTTAATAATGTAAACAGATATCGAACAATTACTTGAAGAATAACTATCAATAATGGTAATAAAAGAACTTTTCGAAGACTTCATAATACAATTAATTATTGATTTCACCTAGAAAACCACAACTAAAATGGAAAACCTTCTCTTCAATTTTGAAAAAAACTATTCAGATTTCTATTTTAAAAATATTACAATCAAACTATACATCAAAAAAAAATTAAAATACGGAAAGATGAAATTTGATACCGACAACCCAGAAATTAAAATATTTCACATTTAAAAACACCAAACTTGCTAATATTGTCACAAAAAATTCTATAAACAACACAATATACGTTATTTATTGATGTAAACAGTTATCGAACAGTTACTTGAAGAATTAGGATGAATAATGGTAATAAAAGAACTTTACGATGACTTCATAATAGAATTATTTATTGATTCCACCTAGAAAACCACAACTAAAGTGGAAAACCCTATGTTCAATTTTGAAAAAACTATTCAGATTTCTATTTTTGAAATATGATTATTAAACTATACGTGAAGATGAAATTCGAGACCAACAACCCAGAAATTTGAATTTTTCACATTTAAAAACACCAAACTTGTTAATATTGTTAAAATTCTATAAACAACAAAATATACGTTATTTGATAAATAATTATAACAAAGGAACAATGTTGGATTCTGTGTAATTTAATCTTTATATAAATGAATTGTTTTCAGTGAGCAGTACTGGATATATACAATTAGAGTCGCAGAGGATACAGCCATTATTTATTAAATAGATAATTGGTATGATTTGAAATAGTTGAAAATGATCTAAGATTAATTAAGGATTGGTTCCATCATAAATTTCTTACTCTAAATTTTAATAAAACATAATTTGCCATTTCTTAATTCTAGAGACCATAAGAATAGCTTCACATATTTTTTATAGAAAAAAACTAGAGATTATGCTTTATAACTCTAAGTGTTTAAAAAAATGTATGTATCATGTATAATGTCAATACTTGCAGACATTGTACTACGGTCTAGTGGAAAGCCATCTCAGGTGTGGCGTATTTTCTTGGGGTTGTGCTTCCAGAACATTTATAGGTCCCTTTTAGAGATTATACGAAGAAGCTTTATTTAGATTATTATGTCTAGTTCCAGCATGTGCCCTAGTGACGTACTGTATAATATAAACAAAATCTTTGACTTAAAGGAATTATGTTTTCTGTGTGCATCTGTAAAATATCATACTATGAAAAATAAAATGAGGTTACCTACACATACATATGAATCCAAAAATAAACACTTATATGAAGCTCTCCTATGATGACAAAATCTTTATGTCAAATTCTTCCTATTAACACAACCAAAAGTTTTGTGAAATTTATATCTGAAATATCTCTTCATTCTCTGCTATGTCTATCCACTTTATAGATTTTATGTATAATTATAGTGTTTTCTTATTTACCGAAACATATGTTGAGGTAAATTCGTTCATATCTGGCATACATTTTTCAGTATTTATAATTAACAAATTGGCTTTCATAAGTTGTTCAGGATACTATTGTTCAATTTTGGTTTAATACTACTGATTAACTGATTGTAGAATTCATTTTTATAGGAGGAATTGATAACATATTTGAAAAACTTATTTAAATTTGACGTTACAAAATGGCAAATGACATTTGTGTTTTGACGTCAACTGACGCTGTTGTGAGGACGATAAAATTCGATGATTTTAGGAACGGTGCTCGAGAATATCAATTTTAGGAACTATTCGCAAATAGAGCATTCACAGGATTGCGTATGCATGACGTTGGGAACGACGTCAAGAATAACGCCCTGATTCCAGATTCAGGGCATCAGTGAGGATGAAACTCAATTATCGACCACCACACCTGCAAGAAATGAATCACCGGTAGCGACAGATTCTTTTTCCGAAATGTCGAAACCACACATGAGCAACGTTGAACTTTAGAAATATTTTTACAAAAGTTACAACTTTAATTTTTTTGAAACTGAATATCTTTTCAATAAATACATGGAAAATTATCATTGATGCTGCAAATGCTGCAAATGAATTATATGGCAAAAGTATGCATACTTTGCCCGTAGATAATATACTTTTTAACTAGTTAAAAAAAATAGAATTGCGCGGAGAGGAGAAAGACGAAATTTTCGATATAAGAGTGTCTGTCGTCTAGCGCAAAAATATATAAAAGAGGGCGGAGTCGAGACGTGACATGGCGCGAGTGACGAGCAGTCACTCTTGATAAGCTTACTTATTAAGTATAGATCATAACAAATTAAAATGAAATGAATGAATACTTAACAACCGCAAAGGTGGAGAAATGAATGTGTCACCCAAATTTAAGTTCAATACCTTAGTATTCATCAAGACAATATTTTGTTGACAAAGTAGTACAACTACTACTAAGAAGAACTTCTTACAATAGTAAAATTACATAAAATACCCAAATGTCGTAAAACTCACAAAGTGTAGCCACAAATTGTGATAGGTAAGTGAAATCCCTTATTAAATATATAATTAAAAAAATATGTATAAAACTGATATCCCAAACAACAATGTATCCCTTCCCTTTAATAGCCAATGTTACCCTCCCAGAAATAGCTACTCTCAACTACCACAATTTTTACGAAGTGGTTATCATGACGCTGTACCCTCAAGTATGTCCAAATTATATCCCGATTACAATTTCAAATTACACTATCACTGAAATCCTAAAATTTCCCCTTTTAAAATCCCAAGCTACACTTTGAGTGCAATCCTAAATGTTCCCGTTACACTTTCAATCAAAATTGCCCAATTTAACCCAGTAGAGCCTTAATTAATTTGACTTGAGTTACAGCTTGGATCGTTCATACAGCAGAAATATATATAGAAAAAGTAATAAACATTTAGTGTTTTTAAATGGTCTCTAGTTAATTCCACAATATAATAACAGTTATTGAAAATTATGAAAAATTGACAATTGTTTCGATAAATCAATATCATCGTCAGAATGACAGAAGTTACATTTCGTTTTATGCCTACCTGATGTTTAGTAGTTATTTTAGGCTAGACCAAGAAGTAACCTAACATGCGATTGGCTTAATATATGTTTATAGAAAAAAGAAGAAGATGTGATATTACAAATACTGAAGCTTAGATATTATTAGCCCTATAGTGATATCCTGGATATCATTTTTCCAATTAAGATCAGTATAACTGTGCAATGATATAGAAAACCAGGAAAGCTATATCTGCTGATCTTTACAATTATCACTTAAGAAGACAGTTTATTAGTGGAGAACTCCCTAGATTTAACTGTTCATTGACAACTTCATATTGTGGGTTTCTTAAATGTCTTCTAATTTCCAATTCTTCAAGGAAATCCAGTTCTTTTTTCTTTTCACAAATATGCAGCACTTCTAGTTCTGTGTTAGGTGTCAATGAATGATTGGTGTCAAGTAGATGTTTTGCGTAGTGGGATTTATCTGGTTGTTTTAATCTGTATGCTCGTAAAAGCTCACTGTATCGTATTTCAAAATTCCTAAGGGTCTGACCCAAATAGACAGCATTACATTTTGGACATTGGAGTTTATATATACCTGACTTCTTTAATAGTGGTATTTTTGTTTTTACATTTAACAATTTTGTACTAACGGTACTTTCTGTTTTAAAAGAAATTGTTGTATCCGTTGCTAAAGATATTATCATCGAAATATTATTAGAAATATTCCCTGCATATGTGATGGTTTTATAAGTTTTAATTTCATTAGCTTGTTTAGGATATATTAGTTGTAATGCCACTTTTTCTTCTTTTTTACTAATCAGCTTATTTATCATATCTAATGGATAACCGTTAGATGTTGCTATTTGTCTAATTGTATTAATCTCTCTATCAAAATTACATTTGTTCATAGGAACTGAAAAAGCTCTATGTATCATTGAATTATATGCTGATAGTCTGTGTGACATAGGGTGGTTAGAATTGAATGGAATTGTCACATCAGTCTGTGTTGGTTTTCCGTAAATTGAATAATCAAGTACATTATTAACTCTTTGAATTTTTAAATCAAGAAAATTGATTGAGCTATTTTCTTCAATTTCTAATGTGAATTTAATTTTCGGGTGTAAATTATTGATGTGGTTGAAAAATATATCTAATTGTCTTTCACTACCCATAAAACAAGCTAATATAGATATGTAGATGACATATTGTTAAATGTAAAAACAAAAATACCACTATTAAAGAAGTCAGGTATATATAAACTCAAATGTCCAGAATGTAATGCTGTCTATTTGGGTCAGACCCTTAGGAATTTTGAAATACGATACGGTGAGCACTTACGAGCATACAGATTAAAACAACCAGATAAATCCCACTACATGACACCAATCATTCATTGACACCTAACACAGAACTAGAAGTGCTGCATATTTGTGAAAAGAAAAAAGAACTGGATTTCCTTGAAGAACTGGAAATTAGAGGACATTTAAGAAACCCACAATATGAGGTTGTCAATGAACAGTTGAATCTAGGGAGTTCTCCACTAATAAACTGTCTTCTTAAGTGATAATTGTAAAGATCAGCATATATAGTTTTCCTGGTTTTCTATATCATTGCACAGTTATACTGATCTTAATTGAAAAATGATATCCAGGATATCACCATAGTGCTAATAATATCTAAGCTTCAATATTTGTAATATCACATCTTCTCCTTTTTTCTATAAACATATATTAAACCAATCACAAGTTAGGTTACTTCTTGGTCTAGCCAAAAATAACTACTAAACATCAGGTAGGCATAAAACGAAATGTAACTTCTGTCATTCTGACGATGATATTGATTTATCGAAATAATTGTCAATTTTTTAGAATTTTCAATAACTGTTATTATATTGTGGAATTAACTAGAGACCGTGAGTTTCATTTAAAAACACTAATATGAGCATATTCCACGAAGTAAGGGTCGAGACAGTCAATTTAATAAACATTTGTTTACATACCCTCAATAATAACCAATTGAGACAGTAAACCCAACTCTTTTGCACAACGACAGAGTTGAAACGATACATTTTGAAATATTTATTCAACTCAATACTAGAATTTGTCTATCAAACATATATTTTATATAAAAAAGAATCACAAAACTGGCATAGGTAATTTTTCCCATTTACGTTGACCTACTTAAACATTTTTCCATCTAGCGAATTTCTATCAAAACATTCTCAGAATATAGTCTTCTTGGTTCGTGAAAATTGCCAGATGCCTTTCCATACATTAAATACATATTCGCATACTCTCTGAAAGTGTATTACATAAATAAAGGAAATTTTCTCATTCAACTGCCAGCATGTCAAATAAATTGACAGCCGCCTACTTGGTGAAACACATTTCTTGAAAATTTATGGAAGCTGAATGTGCCTTGTAGTATATTGTATTATATCAGAAAACTCCATTTTCCTAATAAAATCACTAATTTTATTGAATTGGAGAAACACAACGTTTAACTGAAATAGTTGGGGAATAAGCTGACAGTATTTCTCTTCGGATTGATAAGGGTAGAATATTGAAATCAATCGACCAAACCTAATTCACTTCTTATGGTCAACGCTACAACAATAATCGAGCACCAAATTTGTATATTTAAGATTATTCATTGATCTACATAAACCATGATACAATGAGACATATTTGACCGTAATAAAATAGATTCAGGAGTATCATGAGATTAATATTTTTCCCAGTGCATTTACTGATATTGCAACAATTCTATTGGTATAAATTACCGTGTTAAAAGATGCTTTCAAGTTATTTTTTTCACATATTATGGAAATTGTTTCAACAGAAACAAACATCATATCATGCAAAAGATAAGACGGCTTTTTCTACATTTGTACAGAAAGAACTGGGAGCATTTATGGGTTTCTTAATTATATTGGAATGAGGTGCCACTGAAGAGCTAAGATGTGTACTATGGAGAAAAAATGTAACTTTATGTCGATCATAATATCATCAATTATGATTAGTGACATATTCTAATAGTTTCCTTATTTTCTAGATTCCATCATTTAAAAATAAGATATGGAAGAGATCACATTGATATGTTGGCACCAATTAGAGGATGTTGTTGATTATTTTGTATCAAATTTTAATGAATCTCCAAGTCCATTTGAATATATGTTATTGGATGAGCAACTTGCCCCGTTCTAAACACAAGCAAAAGTGTTTACCACAAAAAGGTAAGGTAATTGGGATCCGATTGTAGTAGTTTTCCCATGTTGGATATTGACTATATCAATGCTTTATATTAACTTCGGTTGTTGAAAAATACGGAGAGAAATATGGAGAGAATTTTGGGGTTGTAGAAACAAAAATCAATAAGGAACAATTTAATTTATATGTAAGTGATTATTTCCCAACATGGAGGAATGCATGTTAACCATATTGCCAAAATTCAACTTTAGGAAGAAACAATCTCGTCTCAGCCAGACCGCAGCTGTTTTTCATGCGTCAGGAATGAAGACAAAATATCGAAAGTTTTTCACTCAGTACGTATGTTCAAAAGTTCAAAACATTAAAAAAACAAATGAATTATCAGGGTGATAGTATGAACAATTCCACTGTTTTCAACGTATATTTTTATTATTGTTATTATTAATGTTAATATTATTATTGTTGTTACCTTAATAATGCCTTCTTACAATCAATATGTGTACGACAATACATCAACAATCCAATTGTTTACATATTAGCTGTCATTCATTTCATCTTTTCGGAAATACATTGAGAGTAACGTTTAAAGGGAACTCTTCTTCTTGCCGTAAGTTACGGCCTGAACCCTTCCCCCTTAGCGGTTCTATTGGTGTTGGTAGATAGAATCTGCGCGCCGCTCTCACGTTTCGAAAAATTGCTTAATGACGACTACCGTGAACTGTTTGAACCAGTGATGTCAAGTGCCCGTTTCCATTTCCATCTTGGAGGGAAAGATTCCTGCTTGGTGGCGTCCTTTTCGGCTGTGTTTGTTGAAAAATTATTTTACGACGTTAATCTCGTACAAGTTTTATGTTTTTACTATTATATTACACTATAATAGCGTCAATGTTGTTAATATTGTTGCTAATTTGAATGTCAATTTTCCCTAACTGATGAAATGTGATGAGTTCTTCAATCTTATGTTTAACATAAAGGAAAATAATTTCACAATGGACGTAAGTCCCCTTTTTCTCTTTATTGATGGAGTTGAGACACCGTTTTCGAATTCTTGGATAAAAACCAATAAAGAATTCTCTTTTTCCCTGTTGCTGCATTCCCCAATATTTCTGAGTTTTATATATATTATATATATATATATATATATATATATATATATATATATTAATACATATACTCTATCTAAATTCTGAAGAAAACATTGAAATAAAGAAAAATGTACATATTTGGATGTAATACTAGTGATATACAATGTATTATAAATAATTTAAAAGATTCAATATGCAAATAAAATTTGACATTACAATTTCGAATGACAATAATGCAGAAGATACTTAATGATACATAGATTTTATAAAGATTTTGAAAAAAGAATACAGATGTCGCTGGTAGCAAAATTACAATTAGAATTAAAGAATGTAAATCTCTCTTTATTATATGAAAACATAAATTTGTATTTTTTTTAAAAAAGGAATTTTTTGGTAACCAAAGGAGAACAGAATTATTTATGAAAAAAGTTTAGTTAGTTGATTTTGAACCCCTCTCGAGAGAACATCTAATATGAGTTCTCTCAAATTTGCTGAATAATATAATAGTAATTGATATATTAAAATAGCATCAGATTATAATAATTAGCATGATAAGATCAGTGCGTGAATAATTCCTTAAATAATTATATTGAAATAGTGTTAGTGATTTTTCCGGGTTCTAAATTATAAATTTAGAAAAGTGTTTCCGGCGATTCTAAAAGACGTGCTTAGAATCAGAACGAGTGATCCTGATACCTAGTTGGTGAGTCCAGTCCAGATTTTATAAATTATTTTTCAAGAATTAACAGGCCTTTAAATAAAATTAAGATAGATGCATCTATATCACATTTTTGAATACTGACAAAATTAACGTTAAAGATATATAAAATTTCACCTGAAGAGAAGAGAAAATTTTTTGAATAGACAATTTTATCGCACATAGTTATTTGACATTTATATACGTCAAGTGTAATTTTCGATGATTTGAACGTTTAGAATGAGTAGTTAATTAGGTTGTTCTTCTAGTATATAGGTTGTTTTTTTTTTAATTTTAAGGTTCGTAGAAAGTACGATTATTGTTCTTTATTATATTTTGGGAATAATAATTCATTTTCACTTGTTATCTGATGGTATATAATATATAATTTTTGATTCCAACTCACTTTGGTATTAATTCAACTCCTATTTCATTGAATTTGAAAAATTTTGGATCCTATAAAACTTTTGATATAATCAGTGACATTTAGTTAATTTTCAGTGACAGAAAAATTGAAGATGTCATTAGATAATTCAATGGTCTTAGAATATATTGAACAAGCAGTCACTATAGATTTGCAATAGTATAATTGACAATTTTGGAATATTCTTTGGAAATTTATAAATTTAAAATTTAAATTATTAATTTTTTTTAATCTTTGAACCCTCCCTGAGGTAAGAGCGAGTAAGTCGATTTTATAGTAATTTATCTTTCAGAATATAAAATTTCATATTCATCTGAGCCGGGCATAATAATTTGACAATTCCTGTCAAAATTTCAAATAGGTTATATTCAGTGATAAAGGTGTTTTCACATTAGTGTAGTTACTACCACGATTGTAACAACAGCATCTAATAATCAAATTTCAAATAAAATCATATAATACATAATTATAAAAACAGTAGAACATTAAATATATTATAATATATATTATAAATATATATATATATATATATATATATATATATATATATATATATATATATATATATATATATATATATATGTATATATACATATATGCATATTAATATTCTTACATGTAACGCCTCTCGAATCGAGACATGGAGATTGTAAATTTTGTCATGAATATCACTTATCTTCATATAATTTTCACTTCCAATAATGATGATCATATAGAGTCTCGAGCTTTTCTCTAATTGTGCTTATAATACGGTAGCTGCGGATTCTGTCTAACCATGATTCTTGTTCCGCGTTAAGGATTACTATATCCTATAGACTCAAGTTTTTCATATAGAACACGGCCCTTCTCTTTAATATTTGCATATACGATCTTTAACACGAAGTTTCGTTTATCCAGAAATACACAGAAATTGGGAAGATATTGTGAGATAGTTGAGTTTGGAAGATAATCTACATTATAATGAGATTTGAAATGGTTTTATAACAGAAAACTTCATCCAAGTATATGTTTGTTTCCTATTTTGGAATTAATGTAAGCGGAAAATATATATAAAGAGGGTAATTGTATCATAATTCATATTGAATTATGGAGAAGTTCAGCAGATGAAAAAAAAATGATTTATGAAAGTGGTAAATAGAAAAATGTATTTTCTGAAGCTGTACGCATATAAAAATTGGAGTACATTCGGCTACAAAGAAGAAAATTATATGAAATATTGAACCACGTTTACGGTAGATGATATACTGGACACGTCAAATGATAACATAAAAATTGAAATGAAAAATTTGTATAATCAACTTTTTGGTATATTAAGGTATCGGTAGTCTCAGATGGCAACTGTTGTGGCTCCTTTGCACTCAAGTGGAGACGGGAGTGGGTCTGAGATTCCTAATTTTCCTAACTTAAATCTGACAAAAGAAAGAAAACGAGAAGACAACCTTAACTTACATTTGCTTTGTTATTAGAAGTCCCATTATATGTAAACCATAAAAATCACAAAAATACGCCTCATCACTACAAACAATATATATTCTGTTTTACTATTGAAAAATATAAATATATACCAAGTTAGGCCCACCCAAAATCCTTTTCTGTGTTAGAAAATGAGTGTAAATGATCTAGGTACACTGTACAAGATATTAATATAATATCTCATTTAACTCCCATTGGGGGCTCCAAAATTCCTGGAAATTCCAACAAGCGTCTCTTCCATACACAGCAAAAATCGAAAAATCCAATGAAGATGCTAGGATCCCATTTAAAAATCTCCTCCCAAAGAGTCATGTGGCGTGGTTTACAAAAATTAGCCAATAATATCAAAGAAAATTCCAATGTTACAGTGAATATTTTATAATACATATCCTGAGAAAAAAAAATCAGAAATCACTTAACGTATTTATATATGTATTTATTAATTAGTACGTTGATTACATTATAAGAATTTTGAATTAAATGTTTATAATAAATATCAATAAAATATGGATATTTATATATGTTGGTTTTTTGTTATTTATGAAATCTATTAGAGGTTAGGTTTCTCGGACGTCAAATCGGGAAAGGAAGTATAAAGATTTTTATTTTGGTAAATATCTTCAGACTTACTACACGCGGTATTAATGTTTTGATTTCATTTGCATTCACAATTCTGCCACATGTTTCGCACGTGACAAAATTTCAATGCTGGAAATTACAAATTGAAAAACGTACGATTGACATTACAAATCAGGACTTACCATATAATATTATATTGTTTATATTTAATAGATATTTATTTTTATATGATCTATTAGAAATCTTCAAACGTCTGTTACCAAAAACGATGCTGAAATGGTTATTTTGTGGAACCGTTTTCGATGTCCCAAGTAAATTTTGTTCATGTTAATAGATAATTTAAACTCAATTTCCAATAACTTTTCTTTCGTGAAGATGTTTATGGTTGAGCAGTATTTAAATAAGGTTGGCACTAATAGTGTTTGTCAGTAATAACGCATTCCCAATAACTGTCTAATATTTAACTTATCCACAAAATTAAAAAAAAAATCTTGTTATCACTGAATAGGGTCAATGCACCAGTGAATGAACATCACCAGTAAATGAACAAATTGAAATATATCTGAAATTATTAAGGATATGGTGTATTTCTCGTAAACACTGCAATATCCCTCATGACGTGCAACATGTTCCTCTTAACGCGATACTTCTTTATTTCAAGTCAGTTCTTATGAATGAACGTAACGCTGTGTTTTTGCTGACAAAATTTGAGAAACGTATCTGTTATTGGAACGATACTAAGCTATAACCAGGTGAGCAATAGTACAGAATAAGATATTAACAAATGAGATGTGTGGTGTGTCGTCATTATCATATCAATTAATTGATTTCAACTGAATTTATCGAAAATCTAACCTAAAACACACCGGAATCGTTATTAAATTCAACAATTTGAGTGTTCATTCATTGGTGCTGAACCCAGTGAACGAACAGATTGTTCATTCACTGGTATTTTACGTGTTAATCTAGATTTCATCGATCTGATCCTTATATACTCGTTTAGAAAGGCTGTTTCACTGGTTCCGTCACGAAATGTCTACTAAGCTTACTATCCAGTAAATGAACGACTTATTATTTCATTGAATCATAAAATAGATCAATGGTGCTCCAGTGAATGAACAATTTATTCTTTCTCTGTTTTTTATAATTTTATATTTTTTCAATCATTTGACAAAAATATGGAAGGTGGAAAGTCCAAGCCAGAACATTAGAAAAAGTATGTAATTTTCCGATATTCCAATGACTGTCTCCAGAAGACCGTGGAAGCCATTAGAAAAAGGGAAATCACCACCAATGCGGCCAGCAGACAATATGGAAAAGTACACTTTCCAACAAAACCACTGGAAAAGTTCCCATGATTCGAAAAATGGGACTTCCCACCATTTTGACCTCCGAAGAAGAAAATATTCTAGAAACTTGGATTCTATCCAAAGCTCTATTAGGATTTCCCATGCATCTGGATGAGGTGAAGGACTCAGTGCAACGTGTCCTCAAAGCTGTTGATAGGACCAATAAATTCGTGGATGATAGACCGGGTAGGAAATGGTACCATCTTTTTTTACAAAGACATCCAAAAATTACCACAAGGAGTACATAATTAATATCCAAGGCGAGAGCATCTGTAACAGAGGAAAAGATTCGAAAATGGTTTCAGGAGATGAAGAAATATTCAATTGGAGACGGCGTTGAAGACATCCCTTCTGAGCCTGATAGAATTTTTAATGGGGATGCAACCGGTTTGCAGACTTGTCCCAAAACTTGAAAGCTTCTGGGTCCCAAAAATTACAGGAATTTTCCATCTATGATTGTGTACCCGTACAAGCGTATTCCAAGAGATATTGCACAAACTATACATGAGGAGTGTGCTATTGGCCGATCAGATAGTGGATGGATGACGAGTGAACATTCTACGAATTTATTTCGAATATTTTCTACCCTTGGCTTCCAGAAAACAACATAAAATTTCCTGTTTTACTATTGCTTGACGGTCATAAATCGCATATCAATATGGATTTATATAATTTTTGTGTACAGAAAAGAATAATACTAAACTGCCCTCTGCCCAATGCAACACATATCTTACAACCTTGTGACGTATCAGTATTCAAGTCTCTCAAAGGACACTGGAAAAATACCATTTTAAAACATAAATAGACCACCATTACATCAGTTACAAAAATACTAAAAATTAACTGTCTCGACCCTTACTTCGTGGAATATACTCATATTTGTGTTTTAAATGAATTTCAATGTTTCTAGCCAATTCCACAATATAATGAAATATGTTGAAATTTCAAAAAAATTAGCAATTGTTTCGATAACTGAATATGATCGTCAGAATGACAGAAGTAACATTTCATTTGATGCCCACCTGATGTTTAGTAGTTATTTTTGGCTAGACCAAGAAGTGATTGTGATTGACTCAATATATGTTAATAGAGAAAAGAAGAAGATGTGATTTTACAAATATTGAAGCTTAGATATTATTAGCCCTATGGTGATACCCTGGATATCACTTTTCCAATTAAGATCAGTATAACTGTGTAATGATATAGAAAACCAGGAAAACTATATCTGCTGATCTTTACAATTATCACTTAAGAAGACAGTTTAATAGTGGAGAACTCCCTAGATATATCTGTTCATTGACGACTTCATATTGTGGACTTCTTAAGTGTCTTCTAATTTCCAACTCTTCAAGGAAATCCAGTTCTTGTTTCTTATCACAAATATGTAGTACTTCTAGTCTGTGTCAGGTGTCAATGAATGATTGGTGTCAAGTAGATGTTTTGCGTAGTGGGATTTATCTGGTTGTTTTAATCTGTATGCTCGTAAGTGTTCACTGTATCGGATTTCAAAATTTCTAAGTGTCTGACCCAAAGTGACAGCATTGCATTCTGGACATTTGAGTTTATATATACCTGATTTCTTTAATGGTGGTTTTTTTGTTTTTACATTTAACAATTTTGTATTAATGTCACTTTCAGTTTGAGAAATTGTTGTATTAATTGCTAAAGATCTTTGAAATATTATTAGAAATATTTCCTGCATATGTGATGGTTTGATAAGTTTTTATTTCTTCAGTTTGTTTGGGAAATATTAGTTATAATGCCACTTTTTCCTCTTTTTTTATTAATTAGCTTATTTATCATATGTAATGGATAACCGTTGGATGTTGTTACTTGTCTAATTGTATTAATCTCTCTATCAAAATTACGTTTGTTCATAGGAACTGAAAATGCTCTATGTATCATTGATATATATGCCACTAGTTTATGTGACATGGGGTGATTGGAACAATATGGAATTGTCACATCAATGTGTGATAGTTTTCGGAAAATTGGATAATCAAGTACATTATTAACTCTTTAAATTTTCAAATCAAGAAAATTGATTGAGTTATTTTCTTCAACTTCTAATGTAAATTTAATTTTTGGGTGTAAATTATTAATGTGGTGGAAAATATATCTAATTGTCAGTTACTACATATACAACAAGCTAATATGTCATCTACATATCTATACGAAAATAAAACATTTTTTGGAATATTACTTTCAAATATTTTTCTTTCTAAAGTGTCCAAAAATTTTTGCCAAAATAGGTGATATTGGGCTTTCCATTGATGAACCTCCATTTTGAATATATATGGTATTGTCAAAAGTGACATAATTCTAATTAATACATACATCAAATAAATTAAGTATATCTGATATTATTCCTGGATCAATATTGGTATCTTCTAGTAATTTTCTTACAAGTATTAGACATTATTTAGGACAAATTTTAGTGAAAATATTAGTAACGTCGAATGAAATAAGCTTACAATTATCTTGTAAGTTGAATGCATTTAATTTTTTGATTACTTCTATTGAATTTCTAATTGAGTATTTAGATGCATATCCATAACTATTAAGTATATTGTTAAGCTTCTTTGCGAATATATTATTAGGAGTATCAACATAAGAAACTACAGGTCTAATAATTAGAAAGGCAATAGAACTAATCAAAAAATTGAATACATTCAACTTATTAAGCTTATTTCATTTAACGTTACTAATATGTTCACTAAAATTCCTCCTTAAAAATGTCTAATACCTGTGAGAAAATTACTAGAAGATAAAAATATTAATCCAGGAATAATATCAGAAATATTTTCCGGGCATAATAAAAACTATTGACAATAATGAATATGAAGTCCGCGCTATGGCACCAGCTGGACTTAATACCTTTAGATGGCCAGATTGTGTTAACCAGATAAGGTACAAGAAGTCTTCAATTGCAGAAGTGATCGAAGCACCTAAGCTCATTAGAAGTGGTTCCTACGAGTGTCCCGAAATTCGTAAATATTCTGAAAATAGCAATCCGAGCAACATAAGGAAAATACTATCTTCCCCAGAGGACACAGCAGGGATAAAAATGGAGCAAAAATCAATGATACACAAGAAATTACTATTGGAGCTCATGTCATAATAATGTATAGCCAAAAATATTTTCCTGGAGTAGTGGAAAATGCAGAATGTGATGAATATTAAGTTTGCGCTATGACACCAGCAGGTCCCAATACTTCCAAATGGCCAGAACGTGTTGATCAAATATGGTACGAGAAAACTTTAATTGTGGAAATGGATGAAGCACCCAAGCTTATAAGACGTGGTTTTTTCGAATGTCTAGAAATGCTGAAATTTGCCTGAAATAATATTGTATCACCATATGTTGTGTTGTCGTTGATAATCATTGATTAAAAATTATTCAACGTCTATTTTCTTTATAAGTTCATTCATTGGATCAGCCATGTTCAATCAATGGTAGCATTCGTTCATTTACTGGGGTATTATGCAACATTTTACATTTTATTTCTTTACTAAGTCTTAAACTGTCTACTTCTGTAACTATCGTATGCAACGTGTTCACTATTCCATTGAGCACGAAGTGTTATTTTCCTGGAGCTGAAAATCAGTAGGGATGGTTTATAAAAATAAAGTGAAGTTCATAAATGTCTTGAGTGTTCATTCACTGGTGCGTTCACCCTAACTTCTCATTACTACTCTCATTAGCAATATTTTTTATTTGGATTGCGTACAAATCATGAATATTCTTCATAGTAATTGTTTCAACTCTAACTCTATGGAAACGATTGATTCAACCCATCCATGACTGTGATTGATTGACATTTGATTATATAAACTATTTGATTTCACGTTAAACTAAAATCATTTGCATTAAACTCTCTCCAACAATTTTTCGACAGCCAAAATCCGAAATTTTGAATATATGGACCGTTTACGATTTTTTATTTCGTCTCTTATTGAAAATGATGATTTATGTTGGTAGGTCCCTTCTTTTTAATATAACGAAACTCTGGAAATTAATTAATTGATATAGAGCATCGACGTGAACCGACGATTGAGTGTTATTAAAGGTTTATGGTAGTCGTAAAATTCTTTAATAATACACATCCAGGGATACTTTATATTTCAGATGAATGAGGGAGATTTTATGGGGTGTTAACCTATCGCTTTCATCATTATTAAATGAATAAATGTAATGAGACGGTTGGGATCATAATCAGGAGATGGTAGTAACACTTTTGGACCACGGGCAATTAATGATTATACGAGTAGATCTACTGAAAAAAACCGTTTGTTTACCGCTAAAGAAACAAAAAAAGCGGTAAATTGATTTCAAATAATTTTAATTGATCAATTACTACTTTAGTCAATGTATTTTTCCACCTTCTAACAATTCGGAAAGTGTCTACTATGTTTCATAACTTCTCAAATAAGCTAATCTGCTCCAGATGATGATAAGATAGTTAAAAAGATGCATTCTTCTTCTTCTTCTTAAGGTACATTACATATTCTTGCGTCTTTCCCTATCAGATGTTCCTGTTTATTGCAGCGTTTTGTAATGCCTGGAAGTCCTTAGTCCCTGTCCATTGACGGATGTTCCTCAACCAGGATAACTGTTTCTTCCTATTCCTCTTTCAACCCCTTCAATTTATCCTTGTAGGATGAGGTGTTGGAATTGGTAATGATCACCAAGCAGTTTGTGTCCCAGTTAGAATATTTTCCTTCTCTTAATGTTTTAAAAAAGTTCGCGTTCCACCAGACCGGATCTTCGAAGTACTTCTTCATTTCTCACATTATGGACCCATCATTCGTTCACTAATCACATTTCAAAGGCCTCGGTCACATTTATAGTGGTCATTTTCAATGTTCATGTGTAGGAGAGTGACCAGACAACGCATTTTGCCATTTTTTATCCTAGACTGATGCTCAGGCTTTTGTCTGTAAGATATTTTTAAGTCTCAGAAAAATTGTTCTAGCTTTTTCAATCCTACATTTTATCTCTTGATCTGAATCTGATTTTCAATCAACTACCCATCCTATAAATCTGAATTCTGTTACTTGTAATATGTCTATTCCATTTTTGGAATATCATTTTCACTCACTACCATTGATTTGGTTTTACTTATGTTAATTTTTAGGCATAACTGCTTGCTCGCTTCTGTGGCCTTATTGAGTAGTGTTTGCAGGCCGCTAGCGTTATCTGCTAGTTTTACTGTATTTTCAACATATCGTTCATTTTTCTTTAATAGCATTTACTTTAATGCTGATGGGACTATCTGAGATTGACTCAATTATTACCCTTCCTTCATATAAATTGAACAACATCAGAGATGAAATGCACCCCTATCTAACTCCTTTTTTAAATTTAAACTCTTATGTTATCTCTGTGTTTCTTGTCTAATTTCTGTTTTCTAGTTCCAGGATCTCTGAGATGTGGTATTAAAAGATTATGCTTAACATTGTCAAATGCTTCTACATAATCTTTGTAGCATATGAAGACATCTTTTCTTTGGTCTTTACAGTCCTTTATTGATGATTGTAGAGTAAATATGGCTTACCTGGTTCTGAATCCGTTTTTAAATCTTAACTAACTAGCTCAACTTGCTTTCTCATATTTTGTATAGAGCCTTGTGTGCAGAACTCTAAGAAAATCGAAAGACGAAAGAATAATGAGCTGGTATTCTTTCTTCTCAGGAATCCTCATGAAATCGTACAGTTTCATAAATGTTGTTAAAAAGTTCAAATATCGTCTTTATGTTTTGGTCGCTCATTAAGGGAAACGTTTCCGATTACATATTATCGGCATTAGGATCTTTATTATCCTTCATATTACTTAGATCTCTCCATTTCTCAAAATCTCAGTGTCAGTTTTGAATCCCTATCTGGCACTTTCAGCTTTCCTCTGATGTAATTCCCTGTAAATTTACAATTGTCTTTTTTGTGTTTCAACTCCTGCCTGGATTTTTGTATAAAAAAGATCACACATACAAGAATCTGTGATTGGGGGATGGAAGTGTAAATTGAATTTAGGATTGAATCTTTTTCGGAAAATGAAATACGATACTGGATTTATTGTTTCAGCCTTATACAGCTCAAACATTTTGCCAATGCTTAAATCTGGTGAAAGATGTTTTCTATGGTTACACTTTTCTCTGCTATAGTGGGATTCATAGCAGGGGAACTTCTCGATGAAATATTTCACCTCCTTTCTCTTTTCATCGCTTGTTTTATTGGCTGGTGCATGTCTTCCTTGGCGGTCGCATGGAGGAGGTGTTCCAACTGATTTGTTCTTCAGTAGTCTGTCAAGGCTGCCAGCATGAACCTGGAATAGAAAAAATAGAAAATTATTCCGCATAAAATATCAAAATAAAATAGAAACCTGTAGAACAGCTTGGAAGAATGACTTGCAAACCTTTTGCTCTATACCATTTACGTCCGGCAAGTAATAGATTCTAGTTTTCTGTCTTTCATCGTCTGGATTTGTAGTGTATGCACGCGTTTGTACACAACTTTTATCAAAGAGAATAAGTAAGACGTTCGTAAGTTGAAGGTTTTTATAGGATAAAAATTCGAATGTAGCTCATTTTTCCGTTTTTGAGGAATCTTAAGAGGGCATTTATTTTTGCAAGTACATACAATTCGACTGAACTGTTTTGATGGAACAATTTTTCCAGATTTTGTTTTATATTTCTCACCGGTACGTCTCTGCTTTTTATCAATAACTCTCTTCCATCTTTCAGAATTGCGTACTTACTTTTTTGGTTCAAGACTTGTTGCTTCTATAACTGATCTCGTTCGCTCAGTTGACTAGTTGCTCAAATGTTCAGCTTCTGTGTCATATGGAATATACTCAGACCCAGATCCGCGAACTGATCAGATTCTTACGAGGCTGTAAAAATAATTTATCACTCAAATATTTTAGTGCAATAGTGGACCAACCCACAAAGTTATGAAAAGTTTTAAGACAGAAGTTGATTGATAGTAACAGACAAATAATGTTGATAGGGTAGATCTTAATAAATCATTATTTTGTTGTATGAATAATCCCTATTCTGAAAATATCTTAGTTAGTACAAAGTTATAACCTTCAAATGGATAAGAACAAGTTTTCAAGTGAATCATTCTTTTAAATGGAACATAACATAACAATAAATAATAACTTACCTTCCATTTCAACTTCCATTACACTATAGATACTAAATGTTATTATTCTCTAGAATATTTGATTATTTATACACAACAGCATGCAATTAGGGCTACATAATCAAGAAGCACTGTGGACTAATCACACTTGATCCTCTTTGCTACTTAGCAGTCACGTCAAACTAAATACCGCAGAAGTAGTTTAGTGTAGCCATCTAGTGATCAATAGGAAAAGTTGGATTGGTCCATTTTGCAGCTGATAATATATGAAAATAGGAGTAGAATAATGCAATAAAAGCAAATTATTTTTTTTGTCGCTTAGTCCATCAATGCACTCGTAGCCTCAATTATCAATGTACGTGCAATACGTAACATGTGGTTCTTCGAGCCGGATGTTGGAGAGGAAATGTTGGGAGTCACTATGTCCTAAACGAACATGCTCATGTTGGAGTAAGAGAGAGATAGTGTGCTCTTTGGAGGGTAACAGTATGGGGTGTTTCTGCTGATACGAAATATCTGCATGCGATAAGCGTCCACCGACTGCAAAATTCCGTCGGTATCTATAAATGGCTCAAGTAAGAGAAGTTGCTAGTTCAATAATTTTCCACGAGAGAGAGAGAGAGAGAGAGCTTCAATGACTTCGTCGAAACATTGAGTTTGTATGTTTTTGATAATTAAAGAAGTAGCAAGTTCCTTCACCGATAAAGGACCTGTTAATTGTGCACTGTTGTTTTTTGAGTTTAGCACAAACCGTAGCATTATGTTACTATCCTCTGAAACTTAGGGAAAGTCGAAAACTTTGACGAGAGCTAGGGCCAAAACTCAGAAAACAACAGTGCACAATTAACAGGTCCTTTATCGGTGAAGGAACTTGAGCACGCTACTTCTTTGAATATCAAGAACATACAAACTCAATGTTTCGACAGAGACATTGAAGCTCTCTTTCGTGGAAAATTATTGAACAAGCAACTTCTCACATAGTGGCCCCCAAAATGTCCTCTCCAACATCCGACTCGAAGGCCATGCTCCGTATTGCACGTACATTGATAATAAATGCACTGTTGTTAGATTGTTCATAAAATAAAAATCGAAGTCGGACTCTAATAATATATTCACAGAACAATACACAGAGTACTTTTTATACACTTATTATAATTATACACTGTATCTTTTCGTTGCGAAAATTTGCTACCAATAACTCACTAGCATACGCGTCTAATAATTTAGTTGCAGAGAGATACTTGAGCGGAAATGAACTACTTGAGTTACTTCAGTAATGTTACTGAGATACAACTGAGCTGAACCGGTTCACTAGAAGAAGCATTCAAGCCTCATTGAATAACAATATGAATAAATAAAATAGACAATATACGCATGTATGGCGAGTTAGAAATCTCTTGTTTTATTTATTATTGCCGCAAACAAGATTAAGACAATAACAAAGGTATTTTAGCGACTTTCCGTTAGACTACAGTTCTTTGAGTTGGTTTCGAGCACCAACGAAATTGGCATAGATTTTGGTGGATCCTTCATGTTAAAACCGTATCTCTTACGCCAAGCTCCAATTGTTAAAGCTTACTTGGCAATATTTGATTGCATGGCTACTAAAACAGTGCATTTGGAGCTCGTTTCTGATTCATCTACAGGTTCGTTAATTGCTGCTTTTAAGCGGTTTATAGCACGTCTTGGGCATCCTTCTGAGATATATACTGACAATGCTACCAATTTTGATGGTGCTCGGAACCAACTAAAAAAACTTCGCGATTTCTTTATATCTTATGTCTCCTCCAAAATGATACTCGAATTTTCCTCCAACAATGAAACTCAATGAAAATACATACCCCCAAAATCTCCTCATTGGGGAGGGCTATGGGAAGCGGCGATCACAAGCGCCAAAAATCACCTGCACAAAATTGTAGGGAAGCAAACATTCACCTTCGAGAAATTCACCACAATCTTAACACAAATGGAAGCTATACTCAACTCTAGACCCATGTACCCCTTGTCGAATGATCCCAATGATTTGAATTCACCTACTCTAGGCCATTTCCTAACCGTCTCCCCTTTTACTGCATATCCTGACAAAGACGTATCTACTTGGTCAGCAAACACTTAATCGTTTTGGCAAAAGTGGGCACAGATTCAGCAACAGTTCTTCGATTTTTATTTAATAAACAATCTAATAACAGGAAATTGAGTGTATTAATGTACGTGCAATACGGAACAAAAGGCTTGTTTAATGTCGAGCCAGTATTTTTCAGGATCATTTGTGGTAACTATATTTTCAAGTTCTTTATTGAGCTAGTCTTCGTCAAGTGATCTTATCTGTTTATTTTTGAGTATTTTGAGTATACTGTTTTCTTTTGATTCTATATTCACATCTGACCCAGTGGCAACTTTTTTAATCAAACTTCTAAAAGCGTTGATTATGTCGGAATCTATTTGATTACGAACAATACTCTGCGCATTGTCTTGTGGTTATCTCCATGTGTTCAGTTGTCTGAGTGGAAGTTTGAACAATTTGTTTTTGCTTAATTGATTATTTTCTTCGCTGAACTGAATCAATATTTCACCCCCGTCATTCCTTTCACCTAACCCGTACTTGCCACCTTGGCATTAAAGACTCCAAAAATTATATTTATTTTATTAGTTCCTATTAGTTTTAGGACCTGAACTATTTGTTTATACAAGTTTCCTATCTCTTCATCTGGTTCATCTGCCGTTGGAACGTAGATTCCTTTTATCTTAATGTTAAACGGTTTCAAGAGGGATGAAGCTAGATACTGACTTTTGTACATTCTCGTGTATGAAGATACCAACTCATTGTTGATGCTTCCGATCTTCATTGTTACTGCCGGAATAGAAAAATACTTTACCTTTTGAATTAACTATGCACTTACCAGGCCTTGACTCATTTCAATAACATTTATTTCCATTCTGTTCATTTCTTGAGTTAAGTTGTCGAACTTTCCAGCTGCAAATAATGTTTTAACATTCCAAGTCGCTATGTTTCTCATCTTTTCAACACCGGAGGATTCTTCGCATCTACGGACCGGGAATAGAGGCCATATGTTTTTGCTCTGCCAACATGATAAGAATTAATCGGATATCCTGGGAATAACTGTAGAGATTTTAAATGCAGTGGTTTTCCATTGCCTTCAGCATTCCCCTATCGTTGACCATTTATCGGCTCATCTGTGGCTAGGGATGATTTTTCATCCAAAGGGCAAGGAATTGTTTAAACTCGTTATCAATTGTTTCGCCCAAAACTGACTAACTGGAGAAGATTGATTATATCGACAATTGTTTGGTTATGTACTTTTATATACCTTAAAGCTTGGTTGCCACCAGTGATGGATCCATCGTATTGAAGTCCTTTCTCTTCGCCTTCACTGCCAGTATGGTCATCAACCGTATCCCTGGGCAAGGAGATAGGAGATTGCGTTATACCCCGCGATAATGGGTCGCCAACAGAATTCGGACATCAACGCAATGAATGGGATCCACCCTGCGACTGGGACGCGCCTGCTGAGAATTGTCTAATTGGATTCAGTGGAGGAGTCTCTGGTTTCCCTTAGACTGAGTTAATGCTCTTCTGTGATGCCACGAGCGAAGGTAAATATTTATCAACTAATTTGGAATCAGTCATATATTATGTCAAAAATGTTTCTCATTTGAATTACCCCCGCAAATTATTTTAAGTACTGTGAATATTTTTATGTTGGTAGTACTGTACTTAAATACGATGCGAAAATTGAGCACGATTTGTCATCCAGTGTATTTACAGCCGCTGGTTGAATATGTTCATATTATCAGTGCTCTGCGAATTTTATCATGGAAAACGCAGCATCTAGTCGAGCGGCTATTATCAACGAATTTAAGGCGAAGCTCGCAATAAATACCATCGACCAGCCGTGTTATTCACTTGATTTTGCTCCGTATGCTTTTTTGGTTCTCCAAACCTAAATTGCTACATTGGGAAACCCGTTTTACTCCACAGTAAAAAGAAAATTCGCATATGGAGCAGACGACCATCCCGGAAAATGTCTATAGAAGCGTTTAAAAAATTGGAACATGTGTATCTCCTCGAATGAAGTTTATTTTGAAGGCATTTTAATAAATATTGATAAACATTAGAAATTTTGTGTTTAAATTCAAATTTCCGAGTATTTATTGGTTACAGAAGTATCTTTGATAAATCAGTTTCTCAAACATTTTTATGAAATAATGGAAATTAGGATCTGCATATTTGACTTCACAAAATATTTGTCTAATAATGATGATACAATTTCTTTTATGAAGTCATTTGCGAAAAATAACTACCTCCATAGAATTGCACCATCTAGAATTAATGAGTGCAGTTTACAGGGAGTATTTGTTCCCAACTTCCATTCAGTTATTTGTATTCTAAGTGATTGTGATGTTAGATGTCATTATTATATTTTATGATTATTTGAATATATCAGGCAATGTTCTGATGTAGCTCAAATAATTGGTGTAATTATATAGAAATTATCGAGACGTAAATAACCCAGAAAAAATCGAAAAGAAACAAGAATTAATCAGAACAGTTCGGGACAAGAGGCTAGAGAAGTAGCTTAGACTAATTGGAGACGAGACAGACAAATATTAACAAGATAAAGTTGGGATGAGAAAAGACAAGGCGAGATGTTTCTAAATTCACTTTCATCTAATTCTCCCTAATAGTGGATCACGTATGTTGGAAATCTATTCAGGAAATCCTTTCTTAAAATATTGAAATTGTCCGAAAATTCAATATGTGTAATCTAGGTAAAATACTATTAAGAATATTAACTCCATATGTAAGATCACTTCACATCTGTAAAGATAGGTGAATATAGAAGCTGTTAATTTAATTCATGTATAAAAAATCCCATAAGCCACGTGATTTTGTCATCATGACAGCGATAAAAGTTTGCCCTAACTTTTCCAGCGACAATAACGGAACCTAACTTTTGACAGCATGGCAACCAGCATTGTAAACGAATTTTTGATGACATGTCAATTTTTCTCAAACTTGCGTTGTCAGAAAAGTTTTCGTTTGTGAGAATGTCACGATTTGGAGAGTCTTGGAGTGGAGAAATTGAAAATACCAATATTGTGAATTGAACTACATCAATTTGGCGACAATTTGCGATGTTTCGTTTGGAAAAAAAATATGAACTCATTGCAGAAATTTCCTCTTCTATTTCATTTGACCGGGCATTCAACATAAGAAAGAACAATGGAGAAGATTATAAAGAGAGTGCAGTCAATACGATTTGGAACAGTTCAGCAAAAATGTTACAAGAGAAGTACCTAAAAATTATAAAAGAATTTTTAATCCGTTCACGGGCATAAAGTTTGATAAAGCGAGAAATGCACGCGACACAAAACGCAAAATTTTACGAGCAATCCCAGAAAAAAGGAAGGTGAGTTCTAATGCTCTCATAAAACGAGAATATTTTCAAATGGCATTGTCCTGAAGTGAAGAAGAATCTGTAGGCCTCCAAGGAAAATTTAATCACATTGCTGCGTATGAATTGCTTTGGAGAGGTGAAGAAGCAGCAAATTGTATGGTATTCTATTTTAAAATCGAGAGAGACAACCGTGGATGAGAGACCCAGTGTTTACGAAGACAGTACAAGGGGGAAATCAGAAAATGGCCGATAGTAAATGCTTGGTAGCAAACACTGCAGAAGATTGTGTATGTACAGTAAGATTGTTTAAACGAATTATGGGAAGACGGGGAAACCATGTCATTTGTGAAAGAAGTTTTTCAACACCAAATCCTTTCTGGCAAAAAAGAAATTCGGAAGGATGGTATTAGATGTTAACTGTAAAATTATTATGATTTTAAATGCCATTTTAAACACAATATTAAAGTTTTTTGCAATTTCTCAAGGTATATGACCTGATAGAACCAAAATTTTTTCGGAAACATTGATTTTATTCCATTTTTTTTTTACAAAAAGTCTGTACTACCATTTTTCCCTGTTTTTATTTGTTATTGTTTTGGACTAAGTGTATTAACGGAACTTCATCATCGTGTCTTGAACTTCGTTCAGCAGAAAGATCTAGCGCATCTTTTGAAGTAGGCAGTGATTGACACGATTCATGGAATTCGACAGGAATCGATTCGTTTCTGCATAACTTGAGAAGATCCTGTTTTTTCATCACACTCATGACCCATGGTTTGCTGAATAGCTTTTTTAGATGCTTGAGAAATGTTTGTTTCTTTACCCAACTTAAAACATTGATACATTTGTAGGGTCCGTCGTGTATGTATTTGTATTCAATTACGCCCGGGTTTTCCTTGGAATACATTAATCCTTTGATAAGTTTGATCAGTTGCCAGTAGGACATTCTGTATCTTTAGTAGGTAAACCTCAATTCTCTTACGTTGTACGGCTCTCTATTTTCATTCTTCCGGTTTTATCTTGCCAGTATAATGATATTAAGCCAATCATTTATTGTGCAAACCTATGCAAATTTCTTGGCATGTTCAAACGAACTATGCACTTCCATATTACTAAGCCCACTTTCCAAATAATTGTGCTGAATTGTTTCAAGATGTGTGACCTGCACCAAATAGAACAGTGAAGCTGCAATCATACTTCCTTTACATGTGTTGGCAAAATATTCAGGTAACGAAATAAATTGCCATTTAATTTAAATCTAAAAGGCATTATTTGTAGAAGCTGAATTAAAAAATGTGAGTTTGTATACGCAAATTTTGCACTGCAGGTCAAAAGTGGCTGATACAAAACTTGCATCATTAACGGATCGTACTTTGTCATTGTTTTTAGCTATGTAGCATTTTTTTGATTAATATTACTTTCATGAATTCATCATTCTCTCACACATTTTCACTTGTTTCATGTCATTCGTAAATTTGACATGGGTCTTTTAAGTTCAAAAAATTATAGGTTATAATGGTTTCGAACAATTCTCTTTTAGGTTATAAATGTCACAAAGGTTTTTTTTGTTCCGTAGATTTTTCTTTGTAGAAACTGTACATCTGTGATGTAGATAATTTACTGTCCAAATATTCTTTTTTTGACAATTTACGGGAATAGTGCGATTTTACAACTGGAAAGTTATCTATGTGCTCCGTCACATTAACAAAAAGGTATGGTGCGGTTTCATTCCCAGGCACAGATCTTCCATGTTTATCTTCACTAATATTGGTACCACACATTCTTTCATTCTGAAATGCATTTTTTTATTACAGCGCTGTTTATGTTAAGAGTTTGAAGAAAAAATGCTTGGCGTACTCTTGTTTTGTTCTTAGCTTTTTCAAAGTAGTACTGTTTAGAATTACTTCTTGGGCCTTAATCTCCATTACTTTGCCTTCTTCTTTCTGGAGAAGTGCTAGTAATATTGGAAAGAAGGAAATCTTTTGCCTTTTAAAGTCAACCATTTTCCAATAAAGACCTCTCTTTCGCCATCGAAAACTTAGACTGGCATTCAAAATGAATTTTTTTATAATTTTAGTGCTTGTGTTTTTTTAGCTAGTCGTTGCCGCGTATGAATCACATAGTTTAAGCCGTCCCTTCTTCTTTTCTTCGCGATATTGCGTTTCCAACTTCTTAGCTGTCTTCTATTTCTATTTTCCGTTTCTTCTTCTAAAACATAAATAGAGTAAAACCTTGTTTTTTCATATCAACTGTAGATTTTACCTCCACCTGGTGCTGTATCATTACTTATACTAAAATCAGGATCTTGTACATAGTCATCACTGTCTTCATTTATTAAATGGATTTCCTAAATGGATTTCCTATCTTCTTCATGTGATTGGTTTTCTTCAAATCACATCTGTAGAATAATATCTTCAACTAGAATTGATAAAAAATAAAAGTAAGGTTACTGACAGCAAAAGGAATATATTTTTACCCACTTAAGTTACAAGAATTTTGTTGTAAGTCCCTTACTTCTGTTTTTACCATCAGGTGTATCAGAATCTGAATAATTATTACTGTGTTCGATTATTTGATGAGGCATAGTTTCCGTGGATGCACTGCGTAGTTGAGAATCACCAACCCCGGGACACGTATTTCGACAAGCGTCCTCATTTGGTTTTTTGCACAGTGCCGAAATTGGAACGCATTAATCGAATCAAAATGCAGATTTGCAGCAAATGCGCAAGTAAAACCGTCTCCATGTCGTCCCTGCTATGTATGCGCCATTTAATTGGAAACTATACCAAGAACCAACAGAAAATGAATATTATGACTACTTCGTACATTTTATCATAGAGCAACATACGCATAAAATGTAACAAACAGAATATGTATTGTCTAATGTTTTCTTGCGGGCGGTTGATTTAAATCAATACTTAGTGACATGCTATGTGACAGTTTTCTGTTTGTTTCAATATTTGTTGGTCATCCAGATTGCATCCTGCCTTCTGTAATATTTCTATTTTTTATTCAGGCAATAGCAGACAGTTGTACTTTTATTTTGCGGGCGGTCGTAGCGCTGTTTTATCAGAAATGAACGTCATAATTTGTGTAGGCGTTTGCAGATTTTCTAAAACTTGGACAAAATTGGAAATGTTGTTCATATTATCTTCAATTACATCATTTTTAAGAACTGTAGTTATACATTTAAACTGTTCATTGATTTTATTCACATTGTCAATATATACCATTTTTGCTTTTGGATCGATAATACTAGTAAAACATGAAGACTGGAGATTTCCAATAGGAATATCGGGATTATTACCTTCCTTGATTTCTTTATTGATGCCCGAAGACCCAAAGACTGGAATAATGCTTTGTTCGGATATTTCATTGGAAAATTAGAATGGAATATCTATTCCTAGGGCCAGCTGCGCAAGTTCTTTTTGATCGAACTCACTAAACAATTATGAAGTTTTGAAAATAACGCCGAAAATACCTTATAAAACACAAATGTGCTTGCGAAAACGGCCACCCTTTCCACTTGGACAAAAACAAACAGTCAGAGTCCGACCCTACTTTATATCATTTTTGAAATCGTTTCTGTCAGCCCAGAGTTCTAGGGATAACTCTGCCATCATCCTTCCGGCGAAGTGGTGCGGGCTGTAACCAACCCTGTCTTCACATCATGACTACAATTTTATATTTGTCGCTAGGTAAGTGGGAATAGTGTAAAGTTTTGTTATCGTATGAAACAAAATGAGCGCCTACCTTTTTAAAAGTCCGATAACTAGTTTTCTTGTCAGTTTTGTTGCTGTATATTTCATGGGTGTTAAGGGTTTATTTTCTTTCTCTTGTGGTTTTTATTGTAGACATAAGCGACCGTGGAACTACTGATTTTTGCTTGGTTACATCATATTGGGGTGTTAGCTTCAGTAGTCCGAAAAACTGCCCGCTTTAGCTGATAAGTGCTATAACTTATCACGGTTCGATTGTAGTCGACTCCTTGACTTTGTCTAAAACATTTTACTAGTGTTAGATTAGAACATATGTTTTCTGGTTAGTTTATACATACTTGTCTCTCGAGATAGTTGTGTATTTGATGATCCTTTATATACCATGCCATGGCTTCAGTAAGTATTTCCATATCGTTTAGAAACTTCTGTTTAAGACTTGGTTGTCATTAGAATATATTGTAAACGTTTATTCATAAGACGTTAACGGTTTGATTACATATGATCTGCGTGATAATTCCGGTTATTTTGGCTTTGTACATCAACATCTGCGGGGGTACTATGGTACTATTATTGTTTAAAATACTTCAAATAATTTTTAATACTTATTAGGTTCGTTGTAGTGTTGTTGTTGTAAAGTCTGGATAGGTTGAATTTATAATTTGCTCGATGATAGATACGTCGTAGATAGCTGCGTTCGTTTGTAGTTTTGCACTGGGAGTAGTCCAGATATGTGTCTAGCATTTGTAGCTTGACTTTACGAGTTAGAGATAACTTATTTTGCTTACAGATTTCCTCTCCGACGTGCTCGTAGATGACATGCAAACTGTTATTATTAATACTTTTGGGTTTACTCGACTTTTTCTTCGATATATTAAGCGGATTGTGGTTCTATGTTCCGTGGTTAAGACGAGTTTCTGTCAGCTGGATTGCTATTGGTTGGAAAACTTACTAGAGTTGCGTTGTAGGGAGAAATTAAGTTACTTGTGTTATTGGCGCATCGAGCATCAATGACTTTCTTTTCTAATCGAAATTTCGAGATGGCTGTGTTTCTTCAGTACGATCTTGATTTATTTATGGTATTTGAAACCATCCCAGTTGAGGATAATACTCAAGACGATATAAATTGATTCAGGAAGCTGTTGGTGGCTTATTTTTTTAGAGAGTTGGTGGATATTGGCCGTTTTGGAAACCACGCTGCCTGACCTTTTTTAAAAGGTTTTTTGACTGAAATCATAACGTAGTCTGGATTTGGATAGCTTATTTCCATTCTCGTCTTGATGAGACTATTGTAGGAGTCTCGAGGAAGTTTAGGCCCTTAATTAGAGGGTTTTCCTGGAAGTATACCATATTTTTTTGGATATTTACCTATCCCTGGAGGGATACCTTTATTCTTGGATACTCACCTTTTTCTGGAGGAGTACTTTTCTGGGGTACTTTACCATTTGGTTCCGCCTGGACCGGAGTGATTAGGCGATCACCGATCTTCCGGATGAGAAGATGATGAGGGGATAACATGGGGTGAATTTAATTGTTTGTATTGTTTATATATATTTCTTTTATTCAACATATTTTTTTAAACTTATCATGTTGAATCACATCCAACCTGAGTTACAGTAGATCGTATTGGTACCAAAGCTATCTCCTGAATAAAACTCTGTATTATTATTATTTTTTTTGCGTTGATGACGTATGTTACACCCTAGCTAAGTGGAGGCACATGGATAACTGATAACTGGTATTTTGTAGGGCCCAGTTATATTTCATTTTACGTTTTTTTATTAGTTCACATGTTTTATTGATAACTCGGAGCTCTGTGTAGCCCAGTTATTTTTCAACTAGTTTTTCTCACTTATTAGCTAATTCAATGACTTGACTCTCATTTTCATCCTTTTTGTGTGCATCTGTCTTTTAAAAAAACTTTTGCTTTGTTAATAAACACGTTGGTAAGTTTAGATACCTGTTTGCTTCATTCTTACCAATTCATTTGCTAGGTTTAGGATAGGACGAACATTTTGGACGAGCAGAAACCTGGCTGGCGCCCTTTTATTTTAAGCACATCCCGGATAACTGAAATAACTCACTCACCGACTAAGTTAGCTGAAGGCCCAAAAAGTTGTCACCGTGGATAGCAGCACTTACCTGTAGCCCGTAGGGTCCATACTAGCGAAGCTAGTGACCAATTTGGTTGGTTATAGTAGCATCTATACACTTGATAGTATAGTATTCATGTCCTTTTTCAGTTTTCACATGGAACACATCACTGATTTTCAAAACTTCCTGAATATTTTTGGATTTTTCACAAAATTTCTCGTAAGCTGGAGCCATTCTCCTGGATCTTGAATTAGCAAAATTAATTTATCACATGCTTTGTGGTAATGTTCAAATGTTTCTGTTACAAAGTCCACTAATGCACACATAACGCTGAAACGCAACATCTTTGAATATACGAATTGATGCATCACAGTAATTATTTGTGTTAAAAGCTGAGTACGAATGCTAATGACCATTCTTAGCAGCTTTTGCATAAATGATGAAGATATTTCCCTATTTTCTCATTGGAGCTCACTAATTCGTGTGACAAAATATGTTCCATGAAATCAGTTACCTCTTGTTCCGGTTTAGCGTATCTCGAAACATATTCATAATTAATTTACGTGCATATTTTTGAACGTAATTTTCTATTGACCATAGCTAACTCCACAAGGCTTGTGTCATGTGGAAAATATATTACAATACTCTAGCATTTGGAAACACAGCTTTAACAGCGTTTCGTTTAGCGAAGGAGTTATCTGGCATTATCACTTTGGGTTCAAATGAGGTATTCTCTAACTTTTCCAAGGTTTCCTTAACTGCTTCGAATTCTAGCAAATAATTGATATCGCTTTGTCTAGTACGTAATGCCACTGCCACTGGAACTATCCCTTCTTTAGTGGGAGCGAAAATAAATATCACACATGTTTTGCTCTAATCGCACGACCCACTTGAATCAATAGATATGATGTCTTTTGTTAATTCGGCTAGAAACACTCTTCTCATAATTGGTATAATAACTACGACGATGTTCGGATTTTCCAACAAATACAGCACTCCAAGATCACCTACATCAGGTACCACTTTTTATACAAATAATTCACTTGGGCGTCTGTCGGATTTATCTGGGCATCTGCTAGATGTATTAAAATAAATGTATTTTTGAATCGTTTGGGTCATGTGCGTTTCATGGAATGTTTTTGTCGAGGCGAGTGTCATTCCTTGCTCAAAATAGAAAATAAATAAAGCTTTCGTGTTTCTTTATTACATCGCACCAAATTGTAGGCTTGAGCCACGTATAGCCGGTGTGAATGGTCGAAATTTATATCAATACGTACATTCAAACCTTTTCTCAAACGAGCAGATTTTTTTTCGTATGTACTGTTTCCTACAGAAACTTGCGTAGAGCACCTTTACGTTTATCCATTGTTTTATTTCGGGCAGAATGGTGACAGAGAAATCGTTTACAAAATTCAAATCGAACACTTTTGGAAACACGCTTTTTCCTAATTCAGTTAGTTTTTGTTTTGTCACAAAAGTTTTTTATCAATATTTCGCATTCATCATCGAAGCTTTCATCCCGCACTAATTTACGCAGTAATGTCAGTTTGAATTGCTCTTCTTCTTTATATTGCACATGCAACAGAGAAATATCGGGAACTATGCAGCTTACATTGTTCTTCATTCATTGTACTCACTTCAAACAATAGGTATAATTAAGTGTATGTTCAGTTTTTAAGCGCGCCACGTGGTATTCGTAGATAAACATCTAAACAAAACAGAGCCGAACACAAGCATGGATGATTTACGAAATGGCGGACGATGGCGAAATGGAGATGGATTTACTTTCGCATTTGTTCCCAATCTCGCAAGAAATGCGTCTTTAATACGTCGCCTCGAGTTGATGATTCAAGTAGGGGAAGTCCGTGTAATTTGGACCATTGTTTATAACGGACCAATTCGATAATTCTAAAAACGGAGTATGTAGCGACATTTCACTAATTCGTTACAAACCTTCCCCAACCGAGGTGCACTCAGGACCTTATGTCAATCGAATCAGTTAGTTACTCACAGATTGCCAGTAAGTTCATTTGTGTCTGAATTTCTACGAAGTGAGTATATATTTCAAAATATCAATGATATTAGGTTGATTCGTACATATTTACGAAAGCCATACTAGGATTAAAAAGTGGATAGGTTAATTAGCTTACTTAGAAAAACAAAAATGACGAAAATATTACTAACGTTTAAATTGGTTCAATCTCTGTTTTGTAATTTGGTCCTGGTCCGAATTATACGTATTCAATTACAAATTTTATTTTTTATTTTTTAAGGATGTCAACGAGATCTGAGAGAAAGAGTAAAGGAGTTTATGGTAAATGGAAACCAGAAAATATGGATGCTGCAATGAAAGCTGTTAATTTAAAACAACTGGGTAAAAATGGAGCTGCAAAAGCATTTTCAATTCCAAAAACAACGTTAAAGAGAAGATTGGGGAACAGAAATAAATATTCCACTGGGAACAGTTATATCATCGGATTTAGATTTAGATTTAGATTTACCTCCGGCAGTGGATGAAGATCTTGTTAATCACATTCTTCAGTTGGAGCGGATGTTTTATGGACTAACACGTGAAATGCTGATGAAACTAGCGTACGAAATAGCCGAGAAGAATAATATTAGGACGAGATTTAATGACGAAAAAAAATCAGCTGGTAAAGAATGGTACGCAGGCTTCATGAAACGACATACAAACATAAGTCTGCGTCTCCCTGAAGCAACGTCACTAGCACGAGCTGCAGGAAACAAAACTGTTGTTTATAAATTTTTTGACGTTTACGAAAAAATAATAAAGGAAAACGCTATTTCCGCAGATCGTATTTTCAATGCTGATGAGACATCTCACACTGTTGTCCAGAAACCACAGAAAATAATTGCTCAAAAAGGGAAACATCAGATAGGCGCCATAACGTCATCCGAAAGAGGCCAAAATGTTACTGGCATATATGCAATGAGTGCGACTGGAAGTTTTATCCCTCCAATGCTCATTTTTGCCAGGAAGCGTATGAAGGATAGTTTAACGTATGGAGCACCTCCAGGAACTTTATTTAAGTGACAAGTCAAAGGGTGGATGGATACTGATGGATTTTATCACTGGTTCACGTACTATACTTTATCTACGACCTATTTGTACTTGTATTTATAATCTTATTAAGGGATTTAAAGTACAAATAAAAGAATACGTCCTCGATGCCTAGCCAAGTTTTATGAAAGCCGCTCCTCGCTGCCCAGCCAAGCATCTTAGAAGTTCACCCCCGATGCCCAGCCAAGTTTCGTAAAAGTGCGTCCTAAGTAGTATTTATTTTTATTAAAAAGTATGTAGAATTATCGGAAATGCTTAAAATAGCATATACATATCTCGACTAAAGTGGAATTAATCCCTTAGGTGGATTACTTCCCTCAGGAATCAAACACCACCCGCGGGATTAAATGGGCCACTTTAGTCGCTTGGTGTATAATATACTATTATGCATTCATGTGTCAATTTGATGCACCGTTATGTTATCATTACAAACAAATCGACACCATGTTTAGTCCATTCATAGTAACCTAAATGAGACATTTTTTGGTTTTTGCATGCCTGCGGCTCATGCGTAAATTTTTCCATTCGTGAAAAAAGCACCACTTTATGCACTTATTGCATAATAGTGCCGCCAGGCGAGTGCAGCAATTCCATGAGTGAAGAACAGACACTTCATGCACATGTTGCTTACATTATTTTTTCTACAGCCTTATACAAAAAAATAAAATTCAAATATAAATTTGGGATATTTTAATTAAGCTCCTTCGGTAACTTACAATTATACTTATTCCAAGTTTCACGAAAGTCCATCCTCGATGCCCAGCTAAGATTCATTATGCTAGCTGATGGGAAGCGTGAAATAAAGTTAACGTTATGGCACTTTTTTTAACGCATTTTTACTTTTTTTCACTCTAACCATAAACAACCACTTTAAGCGCTGCAAACCGATGAAATACAAGGTACTTTAAAAATAGGGCGTAGAAAAATAATGTTGCTAGTGTGTTGGAAAAAAATAATGGTAAGCTGCAACAGAAACAACTTGAAGATGTTCAAATTTTTGATTAATAGTAATTTATGCAACAAGTGCATAAAGTTGTACTTTTTTTCACGAATGGAAAAAGTTGATCGCACGAGCTGTCTGGCGAGTGCGGCAATTCCATGAGTGAAAAAAAAGACACTTTATGCACATGTTGCATACATTATTTTTTCTACAGCCCTGTACCAAAAAATAAAATTCAAATAGAAATTTGGGATATTTTAATTATGCACCTTCGGTAAATTACAATTATACGTATTCCGAGTTTCATGAAAGTCCATTCTCGACGCCCAGCCAAGATTCATTGTGTTAGTTATACGTATTCCAAGTTTCATGAGAGTCCATCCTCGATGCCCAGC
The DNA here is from genome assembly GCA_963921935.1 of Galeruca laticollis. Taxonomy (NCBI): domain Eukaryota; kingdom Metazoa; phylum Arthropoda; class Insecta; order Coleoptera; family Chrysomelidae; genus Galeruca; species Galeruca laticollis. The sequence goes on from OY998176.1 coordinate 93,190,963, forward strand.
CAAGATTCATTGTGTTAGCTTATGGGAAGCGTGAAATGAAGTTAACGTTTTGCCACTTTTTTTAACGCTTCCTTACTTTTTTTCACTCTAACCATAAACAACCACTTCAAGCGCTGCAAACCGATGAAATACAAGGTACTTTAAAGATAGGGCGTAGAAAAATAGCTATTATGTTTCTGTCTACAGGAGTATGTAATAGGGCATATATTCAGTTTGTGTTTGAACTAAAATCTAAAGATCGTTTGAAACAACTAATGAACTGAAACGTAATATAGTATTTTTGAATTTAATACTTCTTTTAAATGGCCGAAAACCACAACAAAAATCTTTATTTCAAAGAACGGTCAATGAAAACAAGTTTTACTACTTCCTCTCTGGCAGGAATTAATGCTGATACTAATGGGCCTACTAAAAAACAAAGAACGCCCAGTATCCGTATGGATCAATTCGACAAAACTGTGCTTAGAAGGTGCATAATAAATAATCACATATCCGAACAAAAAGTACCCACGTTCAGAAATGTACACCAAACCTTTGCAGATAGGTATGGCTTCGCAGGAAGTCGCGCATTTTTGCGGGAACCAATAAATTCTTTGGGTTTTTGTTGGAGTAACATAAAAAACAACAGAAGTTTGTTAATGGAACCTCACGATATTAGACATTCACGCCAACTATATTCATGAAATATGAAAAAGTGCAGAGAACAGAACAAACCTATCATTTATGTGGATGAAACATTCATTGATGTCACTCGCACCTTGAAGGATGGAGCGTCAAGAGTAACGAAGGATCAAGAAAACCCGTTTCGATAGGTAATAGGATCATAATTGTGCATGCAGGAAGTGAAAATGGTTTTGTACCTAATGCTGGTATTATGTGGAACTCCCAGTCAAAAAAGGATATTATCATAATGAAATGGCGTACGAAAATTATGAGAAGTTGGTACAAGAAAAACTTATTCCAAACCTACCAAAAAACGCTGTTGTGGTAACTGATTGGGAAGTTAGATGTGACCATGATTAAAAGATATATTGAAGTTGAGTTTATGAACAATGAACCACTTTTAGATACTGTTGTAGATAATATTATTATTAATTTCGCCGAAGACGGAGATATCGAGAATGATGAAGTTGATATAGGAAGTAATTTTGGAGAATCATTCGTAGATGCAAGTCATTATTTTACTGTTGATGATCACTGTACATCTAAAACATATTTTTCATTATAGATGATATGACTGAATACATTAAACGCAACAAATGAAAAAATGTAAATAGATGTTATAAAATTGTAGATATTAGAGACGAATTGCACTAGAGTAATATAATATTTGTTGCACATCTGTACATAGTTCTAAATAAACAATAATTGACGGCACCCATAACCAGGATTTTTTTGTTTTGCCGGTCCTAGCTGTGTAAAAAGTGTGAAGGGATATTTTAATTTCATAGTAAATATTTGTAAAAAACCCAAAAATCAACATATGAAAGTAGAAACATGTACCACAAAAATGCTTTAATATTTTATTTATATTATTAGTATACTTATTAGACCATCTCTAAAGGCGATTTCCCCAATTTGTATTTCAAATTTTAGGTATAAACCCGAATTATGTACTACATATTATTAGGAATAACAATTTTAGGAAGCTTAACAGGTAGGTATGTCCTTAACTATTACTACGAACAGATAGAAAAAATGGTTGGCCATTGTTAAATTTAGAAAGTCGTTTAACAATCATATTGTACGCTTTATCTACAAAATCTACCTGACTTCCAATTTATATACAAGTAAACCTCAATGACGAATATTATGAAGGGACCACTTGAAAGACAATAATTTGAAGTGGAGGTAAAAGCTTATGTCTCTTGGAATCTATTTATTATCTATTATTTACATCACATAAGATAATAAATGGTAATTATAGAATTCCCCGTATGGTTTTTGAAGCAATAAATAATTATGCACATTAATGTTATTTTGTTTTGTAAACTCGATTTTATTGAGCATTATACATGTGCCACAACTTCTTTATTTTAAAGCCAAATTAAAAACATTGTGTTACCCTCGTACGTATTAGCAGCCTCACAACCTATGAAACTTTGCATGCAGAATGTACGTCGCCTGCTCTTACCGGTATTTGCGTTAACAACGTTGTCAAGTTGTATGGCTTTCTCGCGCATCGTCAACTGCCAAAATTAATTTGCCAGCCTGTAGGCAAAAATGGCTCCTTGCTTAACGCATTATCCATTTGATGAGAATTTTGCGGTGTTAGGATTAAAGCTTTTACTTTAATTCTTTGAATTGAACTAATAATTGAACATACGAATTTTCTAATTCGTCACGGTCCTCGTTGTCAACGAGGGTCATAACTTTCGGAGTCTAAATAATGTATTTCATCCTAAGCAGAACTATGCACTTTTCAGATTGTTACTACAAATTATTAATACGATAAGAAATTTCTGTAGCATTTAAATTAGCTGCAGTAAGATTCAATTGCAATCAATTTTTTAGACCGTATCATTTGTGTCTTAGAGGCTGACCTTGATTTTTTAATTTGTTCCACGTTTTAGTTTAAGTTGTAAACTTATTTTGTTGGTTTTTGTACCCAAAGTAGGTTCCAACTTGTATAAATAAATTCAATGCAATAAACTGTTCAATAAAATTCATATGACGGAAAAATACCTATATAACAAGACAAATATTTGGGGACAAGATGCTACAGAATTTGCTTAGACTAATTCGAGACGAGACAGACAAATATTAACAAGATTAAGTCGGAATGAGACAAGACAAGGCGAGATGTTTCGAAATTCACTTTCATCTAGTTCTCCCAAATATGTTATCATGAATGTTGGGAATCTATTCAGGAAATCCTTTCTTGAAAAACTGAATTTGTCCGAAAATTTAAATGTGTAATCGAGGTAAAATATTATTGAAAATATTAACTCCATATATAGAATCACATCACATAATACTTAAATATAGGTAAAAAGGTACAAATGTGATTTTATCACATAATATCCCACTAAACAAAAAACATAACAAGTCTTTTTTGTGATGTTCCTTTTAGAGACTTTTCGTGATGTTTACTTAAAACGGTAATAAGATATCTCCTAGATGTCAATTTTATTACCAACTCTATTAATATCCATGTCATGTAAATAAAACATATTTTTTATGTACACAATAATACTTGAATTCGCAGTTACATACATATCCTATGAACTTCTATTTAGCAACTTCCCATAGGAAACATTCATACGATGTTAATTTTTATACTTCTCACTAATGTCACATACAGAACGTTATTGTAATATTACAAATTAACATGTTTCTAAGATGATCACGTGTTACAGTTACTTCTACATCTTTCGAAATAATTTTTAGTAACTTCCTGCGATTACGTCTGTACGATGTTAGTTCATAAAACTCTCAGTAATATCTCATATTAAAAATCGCAGTAACATAAAAAAAAGAAGAAAACCGAAGAGGAACTGACGAACGAAACAAATAGTAGTTATATGTGGAAACAAATGACAAGCATGAAATGGCGGGTGGTTTTCAGTTTTGTGTTATATTTTATGTGCAGGAAGCACATTTTTGCAAGAATTACTTGAATAAAGTGGTCTTCGTTTTCATTAATTCCTACTCAGCTATAGTTTCTATACATATTTATGATTATTGTTGTAATGCACGAGCAACAGTTGTTATCGGTAAGTACCTAATCCAAAACCATTATTATTAAAACTTAATACTCATTCACTACTTTAATCGGCAATTGTACATTGAAATTCCAGATGGCGGAATTGTACACTAACATTATATAATAGAGTTCACAGAATAAGGGTTTTTCAACTTTTGAAATATTTTAGTTATCAAATATATTTTGAGAACGATTCACAATATTTCAAATCCTAGATATGCATTATACGCTACAAAAAACTTGATATTGCAATGGGGTAGATATTATTATTAATAATAAAACATGCTCATATGCTGGCAGAGATTTGAATCTAGTAGAAAATATTTTCAATGTTCAAGTTGTTTCAGAAGCTACTTACGTAAATAAAATAAAAAACAAATAGTTGGTAATTATGTAAAGAGAGGGGAGTAACTATTTCAGATAGTCTGATACAGACATTGTATTAAACAGTACAAAAAATATTGAATCTAGTATCTCTACTTCTAGTTTTTGTAGTCGTAGTCATAGCCATCAATATAGTTTTGCAGGTTTAGAAAATTTTAACATTAATACTAACACTTCTTGTGAACAGTTAGAGACTGTTTGAGACTGTAAAAATAGAAATTTTTGGTCAAAAGCTCATTTTCATTTGAAAATACACTGAATACAATAAACAAGCTAGTTTTTTCTGTATACAGTGTATTAATAATGTTTAGTTTTCATTAAGTTACAATTACACGATGTTAATATACAATATGTTCCAGGATGAAAATAAGATAAGATGAGAATAGTATATTTTTTTATACAGGTAGGAAGTATGAATTTTCATGGCACACCTGAATTTACCTGCCAAACAGAGTGAGGCATGTAATAAAAGCTAAATCATGAAAAGTCACTTCTCGAAATAAAATATGTTATGATTCCTTTGAAGAACCCCGCATGTATCTTCTGGAAAATGGGTCCCAGTCAATTGGCTGAAAATCAAGTCTGATGTAGTTTATGATGATCGATCAAATGTCTTCGAAACAGCGACTGTTACGTGAGAAAAAGTAACCGTAAGTAAACGATAGAACTTTCTTTAATCAGATTCGGTTTCTGTTGATTTAACGTAGGGTTCCATAAAATCTTTATGGTGTAAAATTTTTATTAGTTTTAATGAATCCAGTTTTTATGGATATGTCTCAAGTCGTCATGCCAACGTGTTAGCGGTCTTCCCCTATTTCGGAATGTTTCATGTCTCGGTCTCCACTCCATAATCTTTCTAGTCCATCTATGGTCTGTTAATCTAGCTATATGACCCGCCCAGTTCCATTTTATGGATGCGATTCTCTCTATGGCATCAACTAGTCTCGTTCTTCTTCGAATTTCTGCGTTCGGTATTCTGTCTCTTAGGGATAAACCCAGCATTAGTCTTTCCATGGCACGTTGAGCTACTCTTATTTTAGTTGTTTGTTTTTTGGTTAGAGTTAGGGTCTCTGCACACAGGTAAAACACACTGGTCGAAAACTTTTATTTTTAGACATATGGGCAGTGAGGATTTTAGGATATGTCTTAGCTTTCCGAAGTACTTTTAGACTTTTATTGTTTTCAATGACCATCTTTATATCCGTGTTATATTTTCATATATCTGATCTTATTGATTTTGTTATCTCTTTATTCAGCCCCTTCAACATTTCTTTGTTTCTTCCGTATTTATCTCTTAGATCTGCTCTTTTCTTTATGAGGTCTACCGTGTGTGTACTCAACTTCTGTTCTTTTTTATTTATTCTACAATGTTTTTTCTGTGCTTTTTTGATTGTGTTTATTATCGCCGTATTTAATTTTTCTATATCTACGGTTTCACCTTCAGTGTATTCGCTTCTATCTAGACCATCTTCAATATCATCTTTAAACGCTGTTGTGTCTTGAGGAGGTATCCAATTATTATTTTTGGAATCATTTTGAAGCTTCCTCCTTTCATTTTTGGTATTAATACAGACTTTCGCTCTTACCATTCGATTGTCACTACCGATGGAGAACCTATTTAACACTGTGACGTCTTGTATAATTTCTTTCTTTGTTGTTATTATAAAATCTATTTCGTTTTTTCTGTGTCCATCGGGACTTATCCATGTCCATTTCTTTTGAAATTTTTTATTATAGAAGTTGTTCATAACGTATAAATTATTTTGATGTAAATAGTTTACGAGGGTCTCCGCTCTTTCGTTCCGCTGTCCGTAACCAAAATCTCCTAATGCATTTTCAGACTCATCCTGTTTCTGTCCCACTTCAGCATTGAACTCGCCGATTATCATTGTATAATGAGTTTTTCGTTCTTGGAGGGATTAATATACCCTTTTTTATCTCTTGCTTTCACTGAATGCGTTCAATAGTTTCCACTTTCCACACGTGTTATGTAATATGCTTACACACCTATTTTTTTAGGTTGGATTCTTAGACAAGATATTTTTTTTCTAATTTTTTATCTGTTTTTATCAAATTTGCTGTACTGTTCATTAATAGTGAATAAACGTTTTAAATCCTTCATTGCTTTTTTGGCTATTTTATTTTGAATGTACTAAGACTACAACTAAGAACGACTGTAGGCCACATCTCGGGAAAGAATCGTACAACTTTCAAGAAAATTACCTTTAGGTAAGTGATCATGAAAAATTGCTGGAAAATACGAACACTCGAAAACATAATACTCCAAAAAAGCATACTAAAGGTGTCCTAGAAATACAATTTATGAAATCTTGATGAGATTATGACAACATTTTTTAACGAGATTTTTCGCCCTTATTCTTCAAATAATGGGTGGGGAAGGTTCAAACTTATGAACAAATGTATAACTTTTTCGTTTTCTAACCGATATTAATGATTTTAGCTGCATTTAAAAGAGTTTTTTTGTTTAATAAGATTGATAACAAAATTAGACAATTTGGATCCAATCGGAAATTTCAAATGTAAATTGAAGCATTTTTTTAATATTTATATCTGATATCGTAAATCTTATATCTTGGAATAGATTCCTATTTCTTAACCTCTTTTCATCAGAATTCAAAAAATGCCTCATTACATTTGAAATTTCGAAGAAAAATGGGAAAACTGTCGACTTTTTCACATAGCGTTGACAAAATTGTTCAATTTTGTTATTTTTGTTAAGCATATCTTATTAAAGAGGAAAAAACTCTTTCAAATGACACCAAAAACATTGATATCTATTATAAAACAAAAAAGTGGTACATTTGATTTTTAGGTTGAACCTTCCCTCCCCCCTTACCTGAAGAATAAGGACAAAAAGTCCCTAACTACATTTTTCATAATCTCATAATATATCAAAAATTGTATTTCTAGGATACCTTTAGTATGTCTTTTTTGAAGATAATCGCAGTATTATGTTTTTAAGTGTTCCTTTCACTCTATAGCAGATATTTTGGGAACTCAAAAATATTTTACAGCGATTTCTCAGGGTCATTTTCTTGAAGGTATTTTTTTAAAGTTGTACCATGACTATTTTTTGAAATATGGCCGACAGTCGACATTATCACAATGTGATGTAGAACTAACATAACTGTGATATTTATTTGCATAGTGGGATATAAAACTGTGCTTCGTCTAACCAGCAATGAGGAAAATATGGTTATTAAAAATTCTTTTAATAAAACGCTTTGCAATTGTTTGACATAGTATTAATCCTGGAACTTTATTCTTAATTTTTTGCTTAGAAATGAATCATGAAATGAAATAGAGTTCAATGTGCATATATAAGGTTTCATAAGGAAATAATCAATCAATGAGATAGAACGAATAATCCTCCTTAAGTATAGGGACCACAAGCTGATTCATAATGAATTGTACACAGAGCAATGGTAGACTCCTGACATCAAAATATGACGATATGTAGCCTTAGTAAAATATTGATAGTTAACTATCTATAGGGTGGTAAAGTTGGAATATGGCATTAATGATTTTGAAATATTTAAGGAGCCACTTCAATAATATTGATGGAAATTTTGGTATTTGGGGTTTTTCGACGCAGCAAATGTCACCACGAAGGGGCGCTTTATACTACAACGGAGTTCACTCTCATGAAACAAGTATACCTTTTTTATTTATAAATGTCTGCACTAATTTAGCATGTCGCCATATGTTCCTCAATCAACATAATAAACTTTTAGTGATAAGAATGAACAACGTTAAAGTATGAAGCGCTTCTCGAGGAGTATGCCAAAAATAACTATATGACGACATTTGCCACCTCGAAAAACCCCAATTACCAAAATGTCATCAGTATCACTGAAGCGTTTAATGAAATTATTCGAAATGATCACTACAATATTTCATCGTTATCACCCTGTAGATAGTTAACTATCAACATTTTACTAAGGTCATATTTGACCAATCGTCCATATTTTGATGTCAGGACTCTACCGTTGCTCTGTGTACAATTCATTATGAATCACACTGTATATAGACATCTACAATGTAGATATGGTTCCAACATATCAATTCATCAATATTTTGATAATATGAAGTAAAAATGTTCAATCTATGGAGGGAATTTCGGTGTTACTTACTATCAAAAAAATTGTAACGAAATTATTTACCACAGAACTATATAATTTCAGTAGTTGATATCCTACTTACGCTTGTGTACTCTACATCCTTCATATATCAAAAACCAGTTTTTTTTCATTTATTTGTAAAGAGTCGAAAATATACAAAATCCAGATATTATTGAATAAGACCTGAAGTCAAAAGAATTCTTGAGCATACTTTCAATAAAATATGAAATGAAAGATTGGAATAAGTTATCTCTGAACTTTGATGTAAATTCCAAAATGTCCTTCAAAGGGCATTTAATAAACCATTATATTACAGTGTTTGTATAGAATATCTCAGTATATAATTTATTGAAATGTATATAAGTATTAACAAATTAAAAGGTTATCGATAAAACGGAGTGAATGCTACCGGTAACATTGATAACAGACTAAATATAAATGCATACAGATGGGCGGAATTTTAAATAATTAATAGTCCGATCCATTTATATCGTTTAAAAACACTGTTGCGTATTGAATAAATCTAATTTGATATTTATCTGCCGCCAATAAACATGAACAGGGGTTAAATCGGATGTATTTATATCCATTCTATTAATTCAAGTAAATGTAATATTCCTCACTTCATTAATATTCTTAAAAATATTATTGGTCGATTTCATTTAATGTACTTGTTAGGAATTATTTATAAATTGAGTATTCATGTATATACGCTATTTTGCATAATGCACGTATCGCATAATCTCTTCAATAATTAGTGATGATTTTAACTCCAAAACATTAACTGAATATACCTTCTATATAAATCAACATGAAGACATTCAAAAACAAGTTATTCGATGCTGAAATAATTGAATTAGTTATCATTTTGCTACTTTTGACTTCCGTATATTTATTGTTCAAAGGTTATGGCTGCTTAATTAGTTCCATCCCCGTTTATCTTCATTTATCTTGGTTTGTCCTCAAAAGAAAGATCATTATTACAACATATTGAAAAAGTTTTTAAGCTGTTTGAAATCACAATCAATAAAAGATTATTGACAACCTCAACAAGGAAATTTGAAGTGTAATAGACAAATCGTAAGGGTATTTATGGCTTTGCAGCACTTAAATGGCTCACAGATTACCCAGCCTTTTCAAAAAGATGTACACTGTTTAGAAAATTCAGTTGGTAAGTAGGTTACTATTATATACGCTAGTTTAGTACCGCGGCGAGCGCCGCCTCGTGGCGAAGTATTTAGGTTTCAGGATTGTATCAGCTGTCTCGCTGTATGCTGTACGGGCAAAATGGATTGCCCAAATAGTGAATTGTTTATTAAAAATAGTAGACGTGCAAATCCGGAGCTGCAGTTTTATAAATTTCCTTCTCGGCCATATGAAAAAGAACGAAAAAAGAAATGGATCATTGCTGTTGTAAGTTAACATGCATTTGTATATATACTTATAGAATAATTGTACAGATTAAAATGACAAATTATGTTATCAAGTATAAATATGACAATGAAATTTTTGAGTTTTAAGTAATTATAGGTCTACATCTTTGTGTCTGAAAATTCATCCTTAAATGATCCTACAAATTGTTTTTCCAACCTTGATTAAAACTTTACTAATTCAGTGTATATGTGTGTTTTAGTGAAAAAAATAAAAATATGTTCTGTTTTTTTTACCTAAAATGTAAATATTGTAATTAATATAAATACTGATGAAAAATAATCGAAGAAATAGACTAAATAATTCATATGTTCACTTATACTTTTTTCTATTTTTATAATATATAACATAATATAACCATATAATTACCTGTATTTTAACTTGATAAACATTCTCAGCATTTTTAGTACTCGTAGCAGCAGGCGATTCTCGTAAAACTTCACCAATAATTTCGCACGAATTGTTTTCCCCAATATTTTCATGTACCTCACTTACGTGGAAGCTTTCTAAAAGTTTTTTGCCTTTCGATAGGCTTTTTGACCGAAAAATGTTTGTATCGACTGACTGGAACCCAACTTTTATTGTAACAACCATTTTTGATCAGGAGCAACCCTCCCGACTCGTTGAAAAAAACTATTAAAAAAGTCATGTTTTTCATTTGTTTGGATACTGGTTCCTACTCGTACAATCCCTGAATTTAAAAAAAAATCCGGTAGGCGGCGCGAGCGCTGCGCGCCAAAGATACTCAACTAGCGTATATAGCATTTTGTCACATTGTATTTTATGTTAGTGTGTTTGTCAACTAGGAATTATCACTGTCATATTAGAAATAAAAGATGTCATTACTATCAATATATTAATTAAATATGGTATGGAATATAAAATAATTTACTGTCTTATTAGTCCACCAAAAAAATACTTCTAATTGAATATTAACAAACATTTACATGATCTGAAATAGTTACTAAACTATAAAAAAAATTGAATACTAATTAATTGAACGGAATGACAAATAGTATATTACGTAACGAGTGCGGAAAGTGACATTTTTCACACTGGTGAGAAGTATTGTCTTAAGAGGCGCAAGCCGAGTGAGTCACTCCCACCAGTGTGAAGAAGTAATGTACAATATTTTTCCTACGACCACCCATTTTTCTAAACAATATGTAAATATCAGATCGTGCATATTGAGTTGCCTGACTAATGGTACGTTTTATTTGTGCCAGTTTATGTTTGAATATTGTTTCTATGAAAAGTGCACATGAATTTACAATTACTTTCATAGTGAAATAAAGAAATAACGATAATTAATGTTTATTCGAAAATATTACAATAAGTAAGCACTTATTAGATAAAACTGGGGAAATATTCAATTACATACTTTATAGGGCGAGCGCATGCAAGTTTCAGGTCGACGATGAAGGCTGAGCCCTGAAAGCCTGCGAGCCCTGTAAATACACTTTCCGAGTGTGACCCGTACAATATTTTTCACCACCAATAATTTGACCATAATCTAGGAACAGAATATTTATTGCCCAGCCAAGTTTCATAAATGCTCGTCCTCGATGCCTAGCCAAGTTTCATAAAAGTCGTACTCGATGCCCAGCCAATTTCAATAATTCTGGCGGGAAGTTTCTCATAACATCATAGTGACGCGAACCGTGCGCTATGATATCACCCTAGTGTGATATCATATCACACGGTTCGCATAAATTCGATTAACGTGGTTTTCTTATTTGAATTTACCTACCTAATAACTACAAATATAGCACAAAACACAAAATCTGTTCAAAAATTATTGAAATTCGCCAAATTTTGTAATAAATAAAAACAAATACGGCCGGGAATCGAACCGCGGTCTACTCCAACATTCTCCAAATTGTCATGACGCGTTAACCACTGAGCTACTATAAGATAGCAGTCAAAAATTCTTATTTTAGGTATATCTATAGTATAGCTGTAGGAATTTTCAAAAATCAAATTATTGAGAATTAAAATGTCTTCTGTGTTATTTTGAAAATATTTTGCACTACAAACTGATTATTTTAAAAATAATCATATGTTGTAGTTACAGTTATTGATGTTTTCAAATAAATAAAACCACCATATTTCGTAAATTTATGGCGTGATGGTAAAAAATATATACTAATTATAAAAGTGAAAAATATTGAAGTAGGATTATGAAAAAATTCTCAAATTATAACACAATAACAGAAATAGTTTTTGTGAAGTGTAAGTGTAAGTGAAATATTTATCACATAAAAGTGTAAACGAATTATAATTGTGAGATAATCTAAAAATAAAAAGTGTTAGTCTCGGTTTTTCATTATAATGGCAGTTGATACTGATAGTAGCGAATGTACACCACCAGAAATTATCGAAGCGGCTGAAGCAACATCATTAAAGTTACTTCCTCCAAAATCAAGAGAAAGATATGAACGAGCTTATGACCAGTTTTTGGCATGGAGAAGCAACAAAGAAATAAAATCTTCATTATCAAAAAATGTCCTATTGGCCTATATTGATGAATTATAAAAAAATCAAAATAATCTTCCACATTATGTACGCAATATTCAATGCTGCGTAGTACGATCTACGTTAACCATAATGTAGACATCTCAAAATATCTTAAATTAGCGTTTCTGAAGAGGTTATCTGATGGATATAAGCCGAAAAAGGCCAAAACTTTGAGAAGTGGAGAAATAAATGAGTTTATAAACATCGCACCCGAGGAAAAGTTTCTGTTTGCTGAGGTAAATTTTGATAATTAAATAGCTTATTATACCTATTCAAAAACTATTTTTCAAAGTTTTTAGGTGGCGCTAATTATGGGGATATCAGGAGCATGCCGCAAGCAGGAACTTGTTCAACTGACAGTGGATGATATAGATGATTTAAAAACGACAGCTATTGTAAAAATAGAACATACTTAAAACAAAGTCAACCGAAAATTTACTATTTCCGGTTTATTTTATAATATATATATATATATATATATATATATATATATATATATATAATATATATATATAAAAAAAATATTCAAATTTGAGACCGCAAACGAACCAAAAAATATTTTTTATGAATTTTCAAAACGGAAAATGTACCCAACAGGTGGTCGAAATTAATAAAATAGGTAGCGTAGCGAAAACGGTGGCCACTTTTTTAAAATTGGATAATCCAGAATTATATACCGGTCACGGTTTTCGCAGGTCATCAGAAACTATTTTAGTAGATGCAGGAGCAAACGTGACAACCCTTAAAAGACACGGAGGGTGGAAGTCCTCAACTGTTGCAGAGGGATATATCGATGACTCTGCCACAAACCGATTACATATTGCCAATAAAATAATGGGTGCGATAGCGTCTTCATCTATAGAAAATATTCAACCAAGGAACAATTCATTTACAGATTTGTATATGACACTGAAATTCCATCATCAACAAAAATATTAAATCAACCACAAGTAACTCAACCAATAGAAACAATTTTTTTTTATTGAAATTTACGTTTCTCGACAACTATAGGTCATTGACATGGGAACAATATAAAGTACAGTACACATTAAATAACAACGTAAATCACAACAGTGTTACAATATTTAAAAACTAGATTTATATTGAGTTGAGAAGGCGGGAGTCATTAAGAAAACTAATCACGTCACTGAATCTGTTGGTTGAGCCAATAATATTTCCAAGTGTTCCATTAATATTATGACGCCTTCGACCTTTCTGGTATTGGTGGCACTTCAATAGAATATGTTCAATAGTGAGCCGAGTATCTGTACAGAATTCGCATTTAGGAGGATTTTTTGAGGCCATAAGATATCCGTGGGTGAGGCGGGAATGCTCTATTCGCAGTCTGTGTACTATAATTTTGTTTTTCCTAGTCATTGGGGGGAATTTCGGTTTGAAAACGGTGGGTTGTATTGAATTAAGTTTAGTATCTAGTTGGTTCCAGTGATTTTGCCAGTTTTGAAGTGTGAGTTGCTTGACGATGGGTTTCATGTCTTGGGTGAGGTACATGTTTTCTTTTTCTAAGTCGGAGGAAAATGCTTGTTTTGCTGCTTGGTCTGCGATTTCATTCCCGGTTATTCTCACGTGTGATGGTATCCAGATGATGTGAACCAAAATACCATTGGAATAAAGACGGTGGCAGGCATTGTGAATTTGTTGGACTATTGGATGCAGTGAATAAATGTTGGTCATTGAGTGTATCGATGAGAGAGAATCTGTGTATACTGCTATAGTGCTGTTGTTATCTGTTGGAGTGTTGGAAGCTTTCAGTATTCCAAGTAACTCTGCTGTTTAGACGCTGGTAGTGTCGGGAAGTCGATATCTTACAGCTATAGAATTTTCATCGGTTACAGCACAACCGACACCCTTTGCGTTTTTTGATGCATCGGTAATCAAAACATTATCAAACTCATGATATGATTTGACTCTAGTGTCATATGCGAACACAAAAACCTAAAGTACTTTTAAAATATTTATGACCGTTGGAAAAATAGTGTACATAACTCGTTGGAAAGTGAATTTCAGCCATTTCATTTCCGCACTCACCCATGTCAACATTATTTTTAAAAATCATCACAATAAACAATACTTTTTTGTTACAATTATTATCGCATGGTCGTAAGAAAAATAGTGTACATTACTTGTGCTTGAGTGATTTTTCTCACTCGTGGTAGTGTCTCACTAGGCTTGCGCCTCGTAGAACAATACTTCTCACTAGTGTGAAAAATGTCACTCTCCGCACTCGTTACGTAACACACTAATTTATGATAAAAAAAGACTAAAATTTTGTCGTCATTGCAACAGTGGGTCTACTATTATAAGTACACTTCTCGCAAATTTTTATAAAATCATCCATGCAACCCGTGCGATATTATATCACACTAGGATGATATTATATCACACTCTAATGCGATATTAGATACTTTCCAAATATCAAGACAGTGGTGTTATGTGTAGTTTTCGTAGATGGTCGTAGGAAAATATATAAAATCAATCAATAAGCAGATAATTTCTAAACGACAGTAACATTTCACCTCCTGGAGTTTTAGTAAAAAGATCAGCAATACTATCCTTATAACTAACATATTCTATTCAGATAACATTATTTAGGCACACATGTTTATTGAAATGAAATTTAATTTCCATACGTTTTCCTCGTTTTAAATTGAAAAATATTTGCTAAAAATATTGCACTAGCTTTATCTATTTTAAGAACTGCTTTCATTTCATCAAGCTGTTCTGTTTTCTCATTTAGCACATTTTTAACTGATTTCAATACATGTTGACCTATCACTTCACTACTTGCCCTATTCACTTGACTCAGATTACTTTACAGACCTCGAAGGTTCACTAACTCTCGAGCAGCAAATACAGCAGCAATGTATTCAGCCTCCATTGTAGATTGAGCAACACATATCAGCTTCTTTGGATACATGCGATAGGTTCTTCAGCGTGAAAGCATACAAATCCGCATCACTCATACCCTCAGAACCTCCTTTATTTTGATAAAGGAAGTCCTGGATCTTTAGAAGACTTTGAATATCGTAGAGCTCTTAAATCAGCTTACCACGTCTGACTAGTTTGCTTGCCCAAATATATACATAGATATGATGCTAACCTAACTTTCATCGGTGTTGAAATTGATCTTCATACCTAAACGTTGTATCTTTTTAGTCTGAGATAATAGTCTTTATAGTCTATATCTTCAATTTCTATTCCTAAAATCAATTTGGGACAACCTAAGTTTTTGAAATTAAAATTCTTACGCAGGTCCATTAAAAATTAATTCACATTTTTTTCTGTCCCGACTATTACTACATCATCTACGAATAGAACCATGTGAATATTGTCTGAGTAGTACAGACGAGAGTCATAATCTGATCGATTAAATCCAAGAATTTTCATCACGTTAGAAAACTTATAGTTCCAACATTTTGGAGCGGAGGGGAGGCCATATAGAGAACGAGAATATGTGCTTGGCGTTTTACACCTTTAGGTGTTTTAATATAGACCTCCGAGTCTATATCTCCATTCAAAAATGCGGTAGATACATCAATTTGTGTCAAAATCCAATTACACTGGACTGCTACTGACAACAGAAGTCTAACAGTAGGTATCCTACATACAAGTGCATGGGAAAACTCCCATTCATCTGGAGGAACTTGAATACCACGAGCCACGAGCCTAGCTCTCTTAGTGCCATCTTCATTGATTTTAAATACCCAACGTGTTTCTATAGCTTTCGTTGCTTCAGGTAATTTTCGTGCGACTCCCATTCCGAATTTATTGCACTTCTGAGTCTACACGACGATAGAAAACAATAAGCTATGTACAGCTCGCAACCTTCCAGCTATTCGGGTTTCTTGTTTCTTCTTTTTGTAGTAATTATTTCCTCTTTTGCATTGGTATCTGCAGAACTTTCTTGCAAATTATTCTCCACCACATGTTCGCTGTCTTCATTAGTTCCTACAACCGTATTTTTTTCATCAATAGTCATAACTGTAATAAAAATTTTCTCTTGAATTGGCTCCAAAATTATTGTTATTGGAGTTCCATATTTTTCAATATAAATTTTTAGTAATTCTATGACAGTTTTTGCATTGGTTCTTTTGCATGGGAATGCTTTAACAAATTTTGTGAATATATCCACAAATACGTGCTTGTTTTCTTGTGTACTAGGTAATCAATTGCTTATAAAATCTACAGCTACAATGTGTAACGGATTTTGTTCCACTATTGACTCTGCCAAATTTTCATTATGATCATTTTTTTCCTCTGCTAGTTGACATATAGTACATAATTTACAGATTTTCTTGGCAATTGCTAAATCCTTTATTTTAATATAGTTTTCTCTAAAAATTATCCATAATTTTCTAGCTCCAACATGTCCATATTCTTCATGTAAATTTTTCAAAATTTCTTTTGCATAATCTTGCATAATTACAAATACCTCTCTATCATCTAAACATTGATACCATATTTCTTCTATATTAATAGCGTTATTTTTATAATTTGGTTCTGAATTTTGTTGGTCTTTGTCTAGTCAATACATTGCCTCCTCTTGTAATAATGTATTTATACCTATTTTATACTCTCTATGTTCGAATATTGTTTCTGTCTCTCTACTTGAAGCGTCTGCCACTAAATTTTGTTTTCCATGAATATATTTGATTTCGAAATCGTATTCTTGTAATAATAAAATCCAACGAAGTATTCTATTATTAGCATATCGATTTTCAAGCATAGCTGTCAAGGCTGAATGATCCGTTCCTATTATAAATTTATCTCCTTAATTTAGTAGTACAAAATACCACGCTTGCCATTTCAAGTTGTTCCGTTACTGAATATTCTCTTTCATGTATTACAGTAATCCTAGATATGAAACTAATAGGTACTTCTCCTTTTTCCTGCTCTTGTATCAATACTCCAGCAAAACGATCAACTGATGCATCTGTTCTCAAGATAAATTATTTATTATATTGTTGATGATATACCTTGAGACAATATGTGAAATTTTCTTTGAGTTCTCCAAATGCTCTTTCATGTCGTTCATTCCAGTGCCATTTTATACCTTTCTTAAATAACTCAATTAAAGGTATTTCTTTTCTACTTACATCAGGTATCAATATTTTGGTTATTTGTATTCTAATATTGTTTCAATTCGATCAGGATCCATACAAACTTCTTTGGTATTCAAAACATATCCCAAATATTTCACTTCTTCTTGATATAATTGACATTTTTCGATGTTCAATTTTAATCCAGCATTTTCTAATTCTTTAAAAATAATATCTATATGCTCGTTACATTTTTCTTCATTTTCAGAGTATAATGAGAATATCATCTATATAATGAAGAATAAAATGTTCATATTTATTTAATATGATACAAAGTATCTTTACCAAAGCTGCACATGAACTCTGCAATCCAAATGGTACTACATGAAATTGATATACCACTCCATCTACCATAAAATCAGTATATTTTCGAGTTTTTTTTTCCAAAGGAATTAACCAAAAGCTATGTTTCAGATCTAATTTAGGAAATATCTCTGCATTTGTAATTCTCCCAAATATACTATCTTTGTTCATTGGACATTCATATTGTTTTTTAGTATAACTAATAATATTTCTTGTATCTAAACATATTCTTGTTACTCCAGTTTTTTTCGTACATAAGTAATTGCATTAATATATGGTGAATTTGATCTTTCTATTATTCCATCTTTTAACATATTATATAATTCGTGGTATACTTCATCCTTCAATTTTTACGGAATCGGATATGCTCTTACTTTGAAATTAGAAATATTTTTATTCATTTCAAGTTTATGTACATATTTAGTTGCTACTTGTACTTCTTCATTAAATCATTTGTTATATCGTCTAATCAGTTCCATTACTATTTGATTATATTTTTGTTAACATAATTTCAAATCTGTTTGATGCTCATCAGTGATTTGATTCATTACATAAAATTGACCTCTATTTACTTTACGTGATTCTAGTTTAATAAAGCTAATGTTTTCTCCCTTACTATATACTACATCATAATCAAAATTCGTTATGACTAACATTTGCACTTTAAATGTATAACTTCCCAATTGTAATTCCTCAATTATCATTTTATTAGTATCATATAATTTTTTATTATTCGCTCCCACTAGTGATATTTTATTGGTATTTACCACCATAATCTTATTTTCCATGCACTTATCTACAATCCTTTGACTTATCAACGTTACTTTTGATCCTGTATCTATCAAAATTTTACATACTATATTTTGTATTTTCCCTTCCATTAATACTAAACCTAAATTTTCGTTTATATCTCATATAGATTGTTCTCTTTGAAACCACTCATCAAAACTACATTAATCTTCAATATACTGACTTCATCAATATTGAATACCACCTTGTTTCTCAAATATGGTACATTAATTACATTATTGATTATAGAAATATGTTTAACACCTCTTACATTATTTGATACCCTCGTATATCTGATATATGTACCTTCCGAATCCTGACCAGCTTCAGCTACGCCAATTTTTATACTTCCGCACTCCTCTCAATAACTTATCATTGTTAATAAAATAATCGGATGATACCGAGTCAACACACCATAACGACTTACTTGAATTATCTGTCAAACACTCTTGACTGGTCAAGAATTCTATAGCTTCCACATAATATTCTGATTCAGCCTCTCCAGTCATAGAGCTTATTTTTTTTGTTGACAAGATTTCCTCGAAAATGTTTCTTTGCTCTGTTTGAACTTTCATTTCGCCAATGTACAATTTCATTGCATTCAAAACAACGTACGTATTCCTTTCTATTCTGCAGCTTGGATCCAAATGCACTTCCATGATTGTGATCATGGAAGTCTTACATGTCCTGATTTACCAAGTACAAAAAGCTAGGATGACCTGATTTATTTCATATGAAATCATTTATCTCCAAAAATAGACATTCTCAGAAAATAACATAAATTTTTATCAAAAGTTCTAATATCATACGAATGAATTTAAACATTTGTTACTTCACTCAAAGAACAAATAAAAAATTGTGACATAAAAGTTGAATGTACCGATCATATTGATTGTACTAATAGCATTAAATCTGCTATAGAATTGTATCTTAGACCACAATTCATGAGTGGTTTCGCTGATGAAAATATTCGTAAAAAAATTTCAAGAAGCAGAAATCTCTTTGAATTGAGCTGTACAAATCGCCTTAGCAACTGAAGCTTAATAATTCAAATAGAGATATTCATTATACTTATTATACATCTTTCGGAAACAGAATTTCTGATGAAATTAACTGTCTCGACCCTTACTTGGTGGAATCTACTCAAATTAGTGTTTTAAATGAAACTCACGGTTTCTAGTTAATTCCACAATATAATAAAAATTGTTGTAAATTATAAAAAATTAACAATTGTTCCGATAAATCAATATCATCGTCAGAATGACAGAAATTACATTTCATTTGATGCCTGCCTGATGTTTAGTAGTTATTTTTGGCTAGACCAAGAAGTGACCTAACTTGTGATTGACTTAATATATGTTAATAGAAAAAAAAAGAAGATGTGATATTACAAACATTGAAGCTTAGATATTATTAGCCCTATAGTGATATCCTGGATATCATTTTTCCAATTAAGATCAGTATAACTGTGCAATGGTATAGAAAACCAGGAAAACTATATCTTCTGATCTTTACAATTATCACTTAAGAAGGCTGTTTATTAGTGGAGAACTCCCTAGATTTAATTGTTCATTGAGAACTTCATATTGTGTGTTTCTTAAATGTCTTCTAATTTCCAATTCTTCAAGGAAATCCAGTTCCTGTTTCTTCTCACATATATGCAGCACTTCTAGTATTGTGTTAGGTGTCAATGATTGATTGGTGTCAAGTAGATGTTTTGCGTAGTGGGATTTATCTGGTTGTTCTAATCTGTATGCTCGTAAGTGTTCACTGTATCGGATTTCAAAATTCCTAAGGGTCTGACCCAAATAGACAGCATTACATTCTGGACATTTGAGTTTATATATACCTGACTTCTTTAATTATGGTATTTTAGTTTTTACATTTAACTATTTTGTACTAACGTTACTTTCTGTTTAAAAAAAATGTTGTATTCGTTGCTGAAGATATTGCCTTTGAAATATTATTAGAAATATTTCCTGCATATGTGATGGTTTTATAAATTTATATTTCATCAGTTTGTTTATGAAAAAGTGGCATTACAACTAATATTTCGTAAACAAACTGATGAAATAAAAACTTATAAAACTATCACATATGCAGGAAATATTTCTAATAATATTTCAAAGATAATATCTTCAGCAACGGATACAATATTTTTTTTAAAACAGAAAGTAATGTTAGTACAAAATTGTTAAATGTAAAAACATAAATACCACAATTAAAGAAGTCAGGTATATATAAACTCAAATGTCCAGAATGTAATGCTGTCTATTTGGGTCAGACCCTTAGGAATTTTGAAATCCGATACAGTGAACACTCACGAGCATACAGATTAAAACAATCAGATAAATCCCACTACGCAAAACATCTACTTGACACCAATCATTCATTGACACCTAACACAAAACTAGAAGTGCTGCATATTTGTGAAAAGAAACAAGAACTGCATTTCTTTGAAGAATTGGAAATAAGAAGACATCTAAGAAACCCACAATATGAAGTTGTCAATGAACAGTTAAATCTAGGGAGTTCTCCACTAATAAACTGTCTTCTTAAGTGATAATAAAGATCAGCAGATATAGTTTTCCTGGTTTCCTATATCATTGCACAGTTATACTGATCTTAATTGGAAAAATGATATTCAGGATATCACCATAGGGCTTATAATATCTAAGCTTCAATATTTGTAATATCACATCTTCTTCTTTTTTTTTCTATTAACATATATTAAGTCAATCACAAGTTAGGTTACTTCTTGGTCTAGCCAAAAATAACTACTAAACATCAGGTAGGCATCAAATGAAATGTAACTTCTGTCATTCTGACGATGAGATTGATTTATGGAAACAATTGTTATTTTTTTAGAAATTTCAACAATTTTCATTATATTGTAGAATTAACTAGAAACCGTGAGTTTAATTTAAAACACTAGAATTTCTGATAATAATTATAGGAACAAAATCGAATACAGTATATTAGAATAATAGAAAACCACAAACATATCGAGAAAGCTTCCAAACAAAAGTGTATTTCAAGAAATTAGGAATTTCAGAACAGCGATAATAATATCAATCAATGAGATTCTGTAACAACAACATCAAGCCACCAACCTAAAATGTTATTTATTCAACTTCAAATGGAAAATAAACCTTTTACTTTTGACTGTGAAGGAAGTCCACTCATTTCATAGAAAGACAATACAGTTGAATTAAATTTATGTATACAGTACAATTAAATGTCGCTTTTATACGAACCATATATTCAATCCATTGAGATACGTGCATGTTTCTGTATCTTTCAATAATAAATAGATGATTTGTTTGTTATACCTGGAAACGAAAATGTAATTAATGGAAAAACATTGATACGAAATCTTAAAATTGACTTTCAACTTATAAGTAAAATAACGATACGGAATAGAAATACTACATTAAGTTTGGAGGACATATTGAAATAATTCGAAGATGTCTTCACAACAACTGTATGAAAGATTCCAGACATCTATTGTTCTTTGAAACTTAAACCAGATGCAAAACCAGTTTTTCACAAACCACGAAAAATTCCATAATACGCTCTACAAGGAAAAGTTGATAAATTGTTAGGTATATTAAGAAGTGAAGGAATGCATTATTCAGAATGAGAGACACCACTAGTTATTGAACTGAAAAGTAATTTACAAATTCGATTGTGAGCAGACTATAGGATCAATGTCAATCAACTAGTTCAAGATAATCCATCTTCAATTACAATACATATTATTAATAGAATGGAAAATTGACAATATCTCTGTATCATTGATGTATACAAAGCATACTTATATGAAACAGTAGATGATTAAAGTTCCAGAGTTCAGGCAATATCAACACAAAGAAGGACATATCTTGAAAAACGATAAAATTCCGAATTTAAAACTGCACCAAATGAATTTTATAATATTATTGATCAAATTACTAATGATTTAGATGACTGATCAATATTTTACATGAAAATAAAAATTTTAGGGAAGCAACCTTAATTTACTGAGCATTCCAAAAAATATTTCAATGTATTTATGGAAAACATGTTACACTTGTTGTCGACAATAATCCTTTGATGACCATTGTCAACAAAACAACTTTCCGCTACAAGAATTATCAGATATGAACAGTTTTCATCTGAATTTGATTAAACGATTATATAATATAAAAACTCATCCGATCATACTAACGCAGACTATTTATAAAGCAATCCACTAGAAGAAAAATAAAAAAATACTGTGGATGACGAATTTTTTCAGAATATTCATACAATTGAACAAATTTCTATAACGACATTAGATTGAAACTTTATTGCACGTTACATTGAGCAAGATCCAGAATGAAAACAGTTAGAGGAAAAGCTACTGATCGGGAATATATTTGACACAGAGCTCAGCTCTAAAGAAGGCATAGTTTTCAAAAGTAATCCAGTAAGATATACCACGAAGCCTTCATGAAACAATATATTAACTGAACTGTACTCTACGCACATAGGAATAGTTAAATTGAAATATTCCGCTCACAGCTAATGTTACTGGGAGGGTTTCGACAAATATATAGAATATCTAGTAAAAAGTTGTAAACATGTTTTTATTTAATAAAAAATACCAACGGGAAGATCCAGCAGGAAATTTGCAACGGGTTCATATAGATTATGTAGGTCCATTTTTGAATCATCACTTCTTCATAGTTGTAGATGCGAAAAGCAAATGGCCAGAAATTAGGATGTCCGGAAATGCACCAACAACTTCTGGAACAATAAAGTTTCTACGAGAAATTTTCAACTGCTACATATTACCAGAAATGCTTGTAAGTGACAATCCGTCTATTTTCAAATTAATAAATTTTACAGAACAATCACGAACGTATCATGGAATCGTTTTATGGAAATATGTAACCATTCTACAGGACTTGAGGAAATTAATTTGTTTAATAGAACTAGATAATGGTAACACAATTAAAAGAATTTCCGATAAACTTAGACCCTGTAATAATAGAAATCCAAGATCTGCAACTACTGTAAATGAGCAAGTCCAGGAATCAGATAAAATATATATGCGACCAAAACAGAAAATCAATCAATCACAACTCGTACCATTACAAAGAAGATTGGAAATTTTAGATCTACGACAATTTCACAAGACATAGAAAATGAGAATCAAAATATGGATTCATCTAGTAAAATGTCAACCCAACGTGAAGACTATAATTCGACATCTAGTTCTTCTATATTTTATGGATTTTTACCCTCGCGATCTGATCCGTCTGCAAACCCATCTTCATCGTCTTATGGTTTTCCATGTAGTCCTTTCAGTCAACACATTGAGCATAAGTATAAAATATATAATATTAAACTTATCAATAAAACTGGTCTGTCAAAACTAGACCAACTATTGTGAAATAGCATTGAATAACAACTGGCATTATTGAAACTCATTTGCTAATCACATAGTAATAAAATATTATTGCTGCTACGTACCTACATAATGTCTTCTTTTTATGAAGATAAATGCCATTCTGATGACAACTTAATTCATCCAAAACTGCAATTGAAACGAATGTCTTCTAATTATTGAGCTACGTAACACTTTAAGGAGTCTATCCTGTAACCCTTCCCTTATAATTTAACAGTCTCGAAAATTTATATATTCAACTGTCTTCTAAAATATTCAAAGGAAACTCTTATTCTGCAAGTAAATATTTTGAAATCCGTTAAAATTATTTATTTTAACAGGGTCATCTGAAATTTTGTCTGATACAGCATTTAAAACTACTTTTAGTTCATTGGAATCATTTTGACTGGATTTTTATTGAAGAATAACATAACCTAAATCACAGAATATGATTCAAGTATATACTCGCGATTTTCAAAGTAACTATTTTTGATGAAAAATTCGTGTTTGATTGATTCTAGTATTTCACCAAGAACCACTAAAATACAAAAGTTGTTTATGCTTCATTTCATTAAAGAGAATAAAATTCTTTTGGGCGGAAAAGTGAATCCTCTCTTATTGCATAAAGTTAATAAATTGTGGGAATTACTAACCACCCAATTGAATCAAACCGGACCACCTAAAACAACTCGACAGTGGAAAGATGTAAGTATCAGTTATTTATTTATATCGTATTTTGAATTCCTCTCGAACAAATAATGGCAATAAGTAATATTTTAGACATTAAGTGAAATGAAAACTAACGTAAGAAGGCACGCCAGAGAATTGAAATATGGACAGACAGGGACTGGCGGAGGTGGTGCTGTTAAGCCTCTCACTGATTTTGAGGAGAGGCTCTTAGCTCTAATTTCAGTACTAAATATTGAAGGAGTGGAGCTGCCAGAAGCTGGCTGTTCTGAAAATGTTATAGCATACAGAGAAGAAGACAATGAAATATATGAACTGAATGATATTCTTGTGATGGTAAGTACTTACAAAGTTTTAGTTTAGCTGGCCAGGGCTGAAAGTATCGTAGATACTTTTCAGCTTTCATCAAAAGATAGTTTTACCCCCAACACTTTTCAAAAGTTATCATTACTGTATCTAAGATAAAGATTCTTAGATACTTTGGAAAATATCTACACAATATTTAATCAGAATAAAATTAATTATAGGAACTGGCAAATATTTAAAATACACAAATATTTAAAATGTGGAGAGTGGGGAACTTTTCTACAAATCAGTATTCGTCAGATTTTTAATTATCTACCTCACATTATACAATTTCAAACTACCTGCGGGCTTACACTACAATTATTATAAGGCAGATAAGTTGAAGAGTTTATAAAACAAAATTTTTAGACACTATAAAAGTACCTTTGATATTATTCTGAATACTACAAAAGTATGTGTAGATCTTAAAAGTATCTTGGATGCTTAAAATAGAGGTATCTAAAGACATTTTAAAGTACTCAAAGATACTTGAAAAGATTTAAAGTATCTAAGGAATTTTTACTCAAATACATTTCAAGTATCTTGTATCTTAGTATTTCAAGAGTATCTAGATACTTTTAAAAAGTATATTCTACAGCTTTGACAATAATAGACGGCACCTTTGAAAAGCAATCAAACCATTTTTTTAAGGGCGATGAAGTTGTGCTGGAACCAGACTACCCACAAAATAATGTAATTGTAGAAGAAATCTATGTCGATGAAAAAATACTCCCTGCATCAAGTGATTCAACTCGAAGAATACCAGCTGCAACATCTAATCGTCCAAGAACCAGAAAAACCATTAAAGGAACAGGTTGTGGTCTTGTAGAAATTTCATTGGCGACACATGATCAAAATTTAAGATATCTGACAAATTCTAACTTGGCAATTGCTAAATCACAAAATACGTTAGCCAAATCATTTAATAGCATTGCAAAAAAGATGAGACACTAACTGAAACCAAAAGGTCTTATTTTAAGTTGTGTAGTATATCTATTTTTAAGTTACCAGTGACAACATTTTTGCTTGTTAAGCTTATTTTTTTATTTTATTTGTGATAAGAGTATTATTTTTTGTGTGATATGTTCTAAAGTGGAATTGAACTTTTATTTTCTGTTATTTACCTGTATTATTTATTTATGTATAATATTTGTTCACTGTAAGCTAACTAGCTTATTTTTCTCATTTTTTGTGATAGTAGTAATACCTTTTTTGTCATGTTTTTTTAAAAGTAGGAAGTTCATGTTTATTTTATGTTCCTTATCTGTAGGTAAACTGCATTTTAATCACTTCATTCATTGTAGGGGAGCCCATGGCTCGTTGACGCACCAGGTTGGATGACGCACCTCAATTTTTCTTAAAACAGTACGCTTAGCAACGTCGCCGACCGGTTTGTCTTAAAGCCGCCATTAAAAACCACTGTCGAACGTTCGTTTCAGTTTTATTGCATCAGTGGTGTTGTGTACAGTGCGGTTTGTTGTTTTTTGGCAGTGGTAAGTAGTTTTTTACTTTTTTACAGTTTTTGTTCTAGGAACTTTATTTTTAATGATAATTGAGACCGGTTTGATGCTACATAAAGCTTCAACCGCCCCAAACAAGAACTGTTAAATAGATTTTCTAAGAATAAAATAGTAAAGGTGCAGTTGCATCACACATACAAAAACGTGGTCAGGGGCTGGTAGACGCACACAACAATGGGCTGGTTGACGCATGCGTCAACCATCCCCGAGTTTAAAATATAATATTTTAATTTTTGTTTTATATTTTAGCGAGATGCGTTTTCGTAATCGAACATCAAAAAGGGGTAAATATTAAAGTTTCAAAAAATGCCTTACGTCTTTTATAATTTTTAGGTGTTCACAGATCTACAAGAAAATCATTTGGAGGAATACCTTAAAACGGGAAGCGACATATATTTTGGATTGTCTGTCAGAGAAGTAAGAAAATTCGCGTATGATTATGCCACTGCTTTGCGCATTAAACACCCTGAATCCTGGAACGTGACAAAAATGGCTGGAGAGGATTGGTTTACATACTACATGAAACTACATCGTGCTCCTTCGATAAGAAGTCCAGAAGCAACCAGCTTAGCTCGCGCTTCTAGTTTCTACAGAGAAAATGTTTCAATGTTGTTTGACAACTTAAAAACGGTCCTCAACCGCCTAAAATTAGAAGAAGTACAAATATGGAACATGGATGAAACTGGGATTACGACCGTGCAAAAGCCTAACCGAATTGTTGGCAGGCGTGGATATAAGCAGGTGGGACGCGTAACCTCCCAGGAACGCGGCACCTTAGTTACTATGGCTTTGGCGGTATCTGCAACGGGAAATTATGTCCCGCCCTTCTTTGTTTTTCCAAGGGTTAACTTCAGAGAACATTTTCTCGCTAATGGCCCTCCTGGAGCAGTTGGAACCCCAAATCCTTCAGGTTGGATGACAAAAGAGCACTTTTTGGAGTTTGCTACGCATTTTGTCAAGCACGTTGGTTGTTGGAGGGACCGGTACTACTTTTGCTAGACCATCATGATTCGCATTTGTCTGTAGCTGCTCTTGATTATCTAAAAAGTAAAGGTGTAACGGCGTTGTCATTTCCAGCCCATTGCTCACATAAGCTCCAGCCTCTCGATCGGTCTGTCTATGGACCATTAAACATTACGTTAATTCAGCCAGTGACTCCTGGATCACTAGCAATCCCGGACGTACGATGTCAATATACGATGTCCCTCTAATAGTTCGAGACTCACTGCCAATTGGAGCAACACCGCAAAATCTTAGGGCGGGATTCAAGGGGTCTGGAATTAGCCTTTTCAATAGAGACGATCAAGAGTTTTTACCAGGATATGCAACTGACCGTCCCGATCCCGCAGAAACTAATGCTGACAAGGACGTGGTTCCAGTTCAGCGTAACTCGATTTTAAAACCACGACCGGACTATTCACAGGAACCTGATGATCTTAACCAGCCAGGATGCTCCAAAGATATAGTGTTAGCAAAAAGTCCACTGCCTGGGAAAGAAAACAACATTTCAACTAACAGTTCTATTCAAGAAAAAAATGAGAGCTCGCCTCCTACTGTAAGTCCATTTCAATTGAAACCGCTACTAAAAGTCGGACCTAGAAAGCAGGACGCTAAACCTAATAGAAGAAAGCGTGTGACAGCAATTCTAACTGACACGCCAATGAAAGATGCTCTTAAAGAACAGGAGAAAAATGTAAAGTCTGTTGAAAGAAATATTTGCTCAAATAAGAAGTCCGATGCAAAAGAGAAAAAAACAAAAAAAAGGAAAATAGTCAAAGACGATGATGAGTCCGATGAAGAGGAATGCTTTTGACTTTATTGCACATATAGCTATAAAAATAGTGCCTCATCCGAAAAATAGATCCGGTGCACTAGTTGCGAATTGTGGGCACATGAAGCTTGTGCTGGGGAACCTGGCGTCTTCTTTGTTTGTGTAAACTGTGAACGCAAATAATAAGCTATAATATTAAATTTGTCAATTAAGTTACCTTTTTTAGAATTAATGCATCTTTTGTTCCTTGTAAAGTTAACTTTTTAATGTTTGTTCCGTGGCTAGTTACCATTTTTAGAATTTAATATAATTTTTTTTTAATTTGGATTATAATAGATGTTTTACTCTACTTTTTTCTCTGCGTCAACCAACCCCATGGTATGCGTCAACCAACCCTGGCCCGGGGCTGGTTGACGCAACCTGACATCCATCTTTACAAAAAAATGTATACTTGAACTGTTGCTAAAAAAAATTTTTTTCTTGTCTAATATGAAAGATAAAACATTACACTTTCCTATTTGGTACCAGAAGCCAACCAAAACTTAATAATGTGTAAGCTAAAAATAAAAATACAAAAATTGCGTCAATCAGCCCCGGGCTCCCCTACTCATAATAAGGCATATTTCTATGTAACAAAAAGTATATTTCAAGCTGTTTACATTGTTTATGACTGATAGTTAAAGTATTGTTGCACAATTTCATTTCGCATTTGTTCACCTCTTGCGTGCCAGTTTTGAAGACATTTCTTACAACATCATCATTCGTTTGATCATCATCACCATCTTCATCCAAATCTATAAATTCATCCTCAGGCAAATCGTCTCTATAGAATCGTGCAATGTTATGTGGAACTCCACAACAATAAATTATTTTTCCTGATTTTACTGGGTAATAATTTAAAACACGATGTTTCAGTAAACATCGAAATCTTGACTTTAACACCCCATTCAATTTTTCAACAATTTTCCTAGCCCTCACAAAGTGATAATTATAATAACTTTTAGGAGTATGCTCAGGTGGGTTTTCAAAACGAGTTAAAAGGAAAGGTTTCAAGGGGTATCAAGAGTCACCAATAAGAAATAAATCGTCTCCTTGAACATATATATTTTCCATAATAACTTTGACATTGGAAGCTTGCCAAATTGCCGAGTTGTGAGTAGATCCTGGGAAACGGGCGTTCAAATTTTGAATGTTATAATCATTGTCCACTATTATTTGACCATTTATACTGTAGTATTCTTTTCTACAGTACTATGGAAACGCTGGATATTCTTCCGGAGGAGATATGATTGCTATGTGCGTTCAGTCTATAGCACTCAAGCATCGAGGAGAATCAAATCTTTCCATGAAGCCATACTTCACCATATTTCTCTTGTCCATAGAATTAGAGAATTGGATCAAGTTCGGTAAGAGATAATTACAGATTGCATTTGTAAATTCATCAATAGAGCGACTTATGCTTGGTTGGCTAAATGTAAAGTAATATCCTTTTCCAGTAGTCAACTGATAACTTCCTGATGCGTAGAAATGTAAAGTTGATTGAATTCTTCAATGGACTGGTGAGCTAGTGCTTCCTTCTCCTTGATACATATAGGGAGAAAGCATGTCAATGATAATCCTTGCTACATTTTTATTAAAACGAAATATGTTCTTGAATTTAGTACCTGGTAATTGAAATGGGTCATTCGTGTCTCGTAATATTCGGTGTTGTCGTCTTAGTTGCGCCCTGTAAAATAATGTAGTAGTGAATTATCAAGAAGGTATGAAATTTATGTAGGTAATTACCTTTCCTCATTCGCAATAGTTTCTTCTGGAAAATCTTTACCAACCACATCATAATAAGCCATGTACTGTTAAAACTTAAATAGGACTTTTTAGCATGCTGTTAAAAATAAAGGTTTTAAAGGATCATTATAGATGATTCCTCTAAAATTTCAACAGAGGATTTATTACCAAATACGATGTTACGCGCTCTATTTTCTATTGTCTACTCACTAGCCTCAGAAGCGTAATCTCATGCCCAATCTCAGTTCGGTCAGGATGGAGCAGACAATATATAAGATGTTAGATATCACAATGAAAATTCTATATTACAATTTACACAAAAAAAAGACTATATACAAAAAAACTTCCTCACCAAAACGGACGGAAATATACATAATTGAAATGCGCTACTGTGACGTCACGGAGCCGCTTAGAAAAGAAAATAAAATGCTTAAACCTATTATTAACTACTTTACTACGGTACTACCAGAGGGGTCTGTTCGCCTCTAACATGAGTTTTAGAAAATATGGTTCCAAAATAATGCCACTAACGTAGGCGGAGAGGCTATACTTATTCTCTTGGTGTCCCCTGACTGAGACCCTACAATGTTGTAAATTATTAAAATGTCTTACCAATCACATCCATCACGTTTACATTACAGAGGCTTCTTATCCTATTCTCTCTAAACTCCTTTTTTTCCACTCTACAAATCCACCTGCGCTTTTACTCTTTCAACAATTTTCCTTCGACACCTGATTCCCCAACAAAATCAGCCAAAATTTAATTAACTTCTTCGTATTCTACTCAAATATTATTTTGACAAATCCTACGTACAATCTCCCTGACAGCAAGCTGACTCCTTGATAATATATTAAAAAGTCAAACTGATGTTTATCAAATACAATTAAAAAGTCAAACTGATGTTTATCAAATACAATTCGATTGAGACTACATTGATCTATCAATGCACTCTCAAAGTAAGCTTGTCAGCGGAGAATGTAGGTAGTGAACAGGTAATTTGAAGGGAATTTTTCGGTTTTTTAAATGTACATGACCGATGTGATTGATAATGTCAACAAAAAGGTACCTATGGGTTCGAAATATTATAAAACTTATTAACAAAAACTATAATTAAAGTGTTGAGGGGTAAGTTGCAAGATCGTAACAACGAAAACGGTTTTAACGGCCGTTAAATCATTGAAGGCGTTTAAAATTTAACGGAAAAGATACATAATAGACCCCCAATTCTGTTAATAAAGATTTCTTGAAAGAAAACCAACCAAATCCTACATTGACCATGGACCACATGTAACAAATGAATGGAAGGAAATGTTTTGTCACGGACGAAACCGCATGCTAACATAACAATGCTTCTTTAATATAAAGTCCCACATTCGCTACCACAAATCAACTAGACTTAATGAGGCAGTCATTTTCATGGTATGAAGTTGACAAAGAATCAGCAAAACGGGATGAAATCTTCAAAACATTATTGACGGAATATGCAAAACTCAAAATTTGATAATTTGTCTTAAATTGAGAAACATTTTGAACCAACTGTATTTAAGTAATATATCAGTTCATCTTCGGACCGTAGTTATTATCAAATATACATACTAATTTTATCGCAACTCACAGTTTATCCAATTTCACAAAACGTAACGCTCCCTATAAACCACTATTAATTTTCCATTAGATCATTATCTGTTTTTATAAGATTAATTACTTAAGTTAAAAAATATCTGTAATAGAATTTCATGACCCCAAGTTAATTCATTAAATGACTAAATATTATAGCTGGAAGAAACGCAACCGCAGATGCAACATAAATCACGAAATGTTATCACGAGACTTCTTTCTGGTGCAAAGAAAAGGGAGAACAGAATAAGATGATATATGGAAAACCGCAACTCTACTTGAATACCTCGGGCGACAGAGACGTAGATGAAGCTTTTCTATAAAAATTATTTCCAATCGATTGGGATTTTGGGGACCGAGAAGAGAGTCTCAATAATACACATAAATAATTTATTATACACAATAAAAACCGTTAAAAACTCCATAATTGTTATGATTATGAATGGAACAATTCGTAATTTCAGTTTACACTAATGCTAATTTTGAATATTATCTCTATTAATTGTCTTATGCCCGTTTGTGATTATTAATGATTTAGTACAAGTTTTAGTAAATTTTTTAGGATCCTAAATAAATGATAGATACATACACATTTATCATAAATTTTTCAGTCAATTTTAAAATTGACGAAACTTGTCCTATTTTTGTTCAATTTTAATTGACAGAAAGAATTTATAAAACCAGTCGTATTTTCTATCAATTAAATGACAACTTAGGGCAAAAATATGGGGTTAAATTTATTTTAAGCTTATTATTTTTCAATTTTCAATGATGGTGACATTGGTTCTACTACTACATAACCAAAAAGCAACGTTTATTGAGGGAAGAGCATAATCTGTGGGAAAGAGAATGTTGTGGATGTGAAAGTTTTTCGTTTGAGCTATTTTAAATATTAGTGTTCTAAATGAAACTCAACGTTTCTAGCTAATTCCACAATATAATGAAAAATGTTGAAAATTCTAAAAAAATTGACAATTGTTTCGATAACTGAATATCATCGTCAGAATGACAGAAGTTACATTTCATTTGATGCCTACTTGATGTGTAATAGTTATTTTTGGCTAGCCCAAGAAGTGACCTACCTTGTGATTTACTTAATATATGTTAATAGAAAAAAGAAGATGTGATATCACAAATATTGAAGCTTTGATATTATAAGCCCTATGGTGATATCCTGGATATCATTTTTCCAATTAACCACATTGATAATTTACACCCAAAAATTAAATTTACATTAGAAGTTGAAGAAAATAACTCAATCAATTTTCTTGATTTAAAAATTCAAAGACTTAGTAATGTACTTGATTATTCAATTTACAGAGGACCAACACACACTGATGTGACAATTCCATATATTTCCAATCACCCCATGTCCCATAAACTAGCGGCATACAATTAAATGATACTTGGAGCATTTTCAGTTCCTATGCACAAATGTAATTTTGATAGAGAGATTAATACAATTTGCCAAATAGCATCTTCCAACGGTTATCCATTACATATGATAAATGAGCTAATTAATAAGAAAGAGGAAAAAGTGGCATTACAACTAATATTTCCTAAACAAACCGAAGAAATAAAAACTTATAAAACCATCACATATGCAGGAAATATTTCTAATAATATTTCAAAGATAATATCTTTAGCAACCAATACAACAATTTCTTTTAAAACAGAAAGTAACGTAAGTACCAAATTGTTAAATGTTAAAACAAGGATACCAACATTAAAGAAATCAGATATATACAAAGTGAAATCTCCAGAATGTAATGCTGTCTATTTTGGTCAGACCCTTAGGAATTTTGAAATCCGATACAGTTAACACATACGAGCATACAGATTGAAACCACCAGATAAATCTCATTACGCAAAACATCTACTTGACAACAACCATTCATTCACATCTAACACAGAACTAGAAGTACTGCATATTTGTGATAGGAAACAAGAACTGGATTTCCTTGAAGAGTTGGAAATTAGAAGACACCTAAGAAGCCCACAATATAAAGTCGTCAATGAACAGATAAATCTGGGGAGTTCTCCACTATTGAACTGTCTTCTTAAGTGATAATTATAAAGATCAGCAGATATAGTTTTTCTGGTTTTCTATATCATTCCACAGTTATACTGATCTTAATTGGAAAAATGATATCCAGGATATCACCATAGAGCTAATAATATCTAAGCTTCAATATCTGTAATATCACATCTTCTTCTTTTTTCTATTCACATATAATAGGTAAATTAAAAGGTAGGTCACTTCTTGGTCTAGCCAAAACTAACTACTAAGCATCAGGAAGGCATCAAATGAAATGTAACTTCTATCATTCTGACGATGATATTCAGTTATCGAAACAATTGTCAATTATATAAAAATTTTGACATTTTTCATTATATTGTGTAATTAGCTAGAAACGTTGAGTTGTATTCAAAACACTAATATGAGTAGATCCCACGAAGTGAGGATCGAGACAGTTAATTTTATTCTAAATATCAAAAATGTCGTGGTCTCATGTTCAAGTGCTTCGACTTATTGAACTATATAATGAAAGACCTTGCCTTTACATAGTTAAAAGTAAGTTCTCAATATAAAAATAAGCACATGAGGGCTTCTGCTTATGGAAGTATTGCAACAGAGTTGAAAAATATAAGACCAGGAACAAATATTAATGAAATTGAGTCTAAAATAAATGTCCCCGGAACAAATTTTTTAACAGAACATCGCAAACATGTGAAATCCAAGAGAAGTGGTTCCTGTGTAGATTCGGTGAGTTTTGTTTTTTTAAGCTATTTGTAATAGCTACTAATTTTTAAAACGAATTTTAAGGTATACACACCTTCGCTGGGGTATTACGATGATTTATTATTTATACTGGAACATGTAATAGATTCAATTGAAGAGTTGTCCCAGGATACACTAGAGATCCAGAGATGGATAGACTTACACCTCATTCAAATTCTCTGATTGCTTCAGACGAATATGACTTAGTTGAGGAACAGACCCAAGTTTCACAATATTTTATCATAAGTAATTAAATTTACTATATTATGTGCTTTATTTCTGTATATAAAAAGCTCATGGTCTGATGTTCATATTTATGTGAAAATTTGTTTTTCACGGAGTAAAATTTTAAAATTGTGAGCTCAGTTCAACTGCACCATATCAGTTTTTTTTAAATATGTTATTGCAGGATGAAGATAGCAGTCAGCTTCTTTTAGAAGATGACGCTGAAAATATCGAGGAAAATTTTACAATTAGATTTGAAAATCATGAATCTGATATAATTTGTGACACCCCAAAAAATATGCAAGTACCTCCTCGTCTCCCACCTTCGTCAAAAAAAAAGGAAGCGAAATGAGGACGATTCCTTGTTAATGGCAGCTGGTAATGCAATAATAGTAATTTATGCAACAAGTGCATAAAGTGGTACTTTTTTCCACGAATGGAAAAAGTTGATCGCACGAGCTGTCTGGCGAGTGCGGAAATTCCATGAGTGGAAAAAAAGACACTTTATGCACATGTTGCATACATTATTTTTTCTACAGCCATGTACCAAAAATTAAAATTCAAATAGAAATTTGGGATATTTTAATTAAGCTCCTTCGGTAAATTACAATTATACGTATTCCGAGATTCATGAAAGTCCATTCTCGATGCACAGCCAAGATTCACTGTGTTAGTTATACGTATTCCAAGTTTCATGAAAGTCCATCCTCGATGCCCAGCCAAGATTCATTGTGTTAGCTTATGGGAAGCGTGAAATAAAGTTAACGTTTTGGCACTTTTTTTAACGCTTCTTTACTTTTTTTTACTCTAACCATAAACAACCACTTTAAGCGCTGCAAACCGATGAAAAACAAGGTACTTTGAAGATAGGGCGTAGAAAAATAACGTTGCTAGTGTGTTGGAAAAAAATAATGATAAGCTGCAACAGAAACAACTTGAAGATGTTCAAATTTTTTTGTTGATTCTGTTGTCAGTCACTTAAGAATGATTAAAAATGAAGAGTTGCGGAATGAAGCAGAGGAATATATTACACATATACTATTTGATACATATAAAAAGTATCAGAATACGATTATAAATTGAATAGATTAAATGAAATATGACATGTTTTTTTATTACTTTTTTTATTGTTATATTGATATGTACAAGAAGCCACAGGTTCAACATACTAAACCGATATGCCCTTCCTGCGGCCAAACTGGCCACCGAACCGAGAATTGCCCCACGTCCAAAATCTCTAAATGCACGAATTGCGGCGGTCCTCACCCCGCCTTCCATCCTCGCTGCCGACACAGGCTATCGACACCCAAAACCCCCCAAGAGACCGCACCAGTCAATCTCGAAAAGCCACCAACACCATACGACCTCTCAACCGATACCAAAATTCTTCTGGAAATCATCACCGTCACACTCATGAATGCCATCCCCAACTCAAGAGATGTCATAGCCGATACACTTCGTCATTTAATTCCTTCCATCTATCGACACAACTGCTCTATAACAAATATAGGCAGGCGTGCTCACTTTGCTTTCACTCCCATCAGGAGCGAAAGCGATTCAAATTGATCCGCGAGCCCCACCCATCCCGTCGGTGCTGCAGGTTTTTCACGTTTTTTCCTGTAGCATAGTGAATTTATTCGCTAGTCAAATGGGCCGACGATCGACGAAATTTTTGGATTTAAGATTGTTATTACCCAACCCACACATACAACATATCAACCAGTCATTTTAAACTCCCCAATCCTCACCTCGAATTCGAGAAAAGCCAGTCGCCACCACCCGACATCATCCACACATCTTTCAATGTCTCCTAGTCACTTTTCCAACAAATTTCAATAAACTTGAAATCTCAAAATTTTCCCCAACGCTTCTTATTAATTCTCAAGATATGGGAGACACCAAAAACACCAAAAATTCCAAATATCCATTCTCCAACAATTTTAAACACCCACCTCGCTCTATTAACTACCCGCAACACAACGTGGTTCGTCTTATTCATTTTTCTACCTTTACCAGACACTTCTTAATTTCCCATTCCATACACCATTAAAACCACGTTCGCTCAAAAACATCCAGTTTCGCTGCTGATTGTTTCTGCCTCTTTCTCCGGTTGATTTCTAGCAAAAAACACAACTCACTCACAAAACTTAACTAATTTTCTATACACCTTTTTTTCTCTCAACTTCCCATACACTTCTTAAAAAACTGAATTTTCAGCCCTACCCAAATCGTAAGCCAAGTCAATACGCGCACACAAACCACCCACAAAAACACCCCCAACCAGACCTGAAGAGGAAACGAATCCTATAACAGGGCCTTACCCCAAACAAAAATATACCCAAATAAAAACACCACAAGCCCAAACTTCAAAAAATTCACGAACATCTCTCTCTCTCTCTCTCTCTCTCTCACATACTAGGTCATAGCCCAAGTGGGCTGTTTACTAGACTTAATAAAGAAATGACAGTTATACTGATCTTTCGGTTTTATATAGATGAAGTAGATTTTTAAATGAACACAGTCATGAACTATGTACTTCCCACACTGGTGATGTGCAGTCTCTATAAATCTTTTTGCACAAAAATTACAAAAAACATGCATATTTATGCACATATATTTCTCATTTTGAGGTTCATATGAGTCTAATTTTGGTTATTATCATAAATATATACATACTTAAAAGGCACAAAAAGAAGGATGGGCTTTTTTTTTATTTACAGAAACATAAATTATGGTAGAAAATCAGCATAAATCAATCGTTTTAATAATTATTATCTCAAAACTAATAAAGGCATGTCACTTTCACAATGAAGTTACATATTGAAATTTCTTATTGCTTGTTATTGCCAGCACAGTGCTCCAGCACCTGAACAAAAGTGAGCTCTAAATTCATCACGGATATTTCTTGCTGCATCCATTGACTTATTACCACATTGTCGTCTAACACTCCTCATTCGCCTTAGTGGGATATTGATGGTGCTTATATCTGTATACCTATGAACTACTATTTTCAGTAGCAAGATATGTATGTAATACCACACAAGCAAGAGTTATAGTTTCTACTTTTGATGCTCAAGTAATACTCTAAATCGAGTTGCCAAAATACCAAATGCGTTTCCTATGACTCTCCTTGCCCTTGAGAGGCGATAGTTGAAAATTATTTGACTATGGGACAGTTTTCTCTGTGGATATGGTTTTATTATGACATCTTTATGTGGAAATGCATCATCAGCAACTTTAACATATGGAACTGGCATGTCTCTACCAGGTAACTTCTCAGCAGGTGGAAAATTCAAAGTATTTTTTGTCAGAGTTGAAGCAAACGTAGATTCTCGAAATACTCCGCCATCACTGATTCTCCCATTACATCCTACATTAACATAAATGAATTCATAGTTGGCATCTGCTATACCCAATAGAAGTATGCTGTGAGTCCCTTTGTAGTTAAAGTAGTATGAACCATCCGATCTTGGTGGCCTAAATGATATATGTTCAACATCTCATAGGCAATGTGGAAACTGCCATAAGTCATAAAATTCTTTGGCAACACCCATCAATTTTTGTACGGAGTTTGGAGTCTACAAGACATCAAAACATATAGTTTAACCATACTATTTGAATATCATTGAAATACTTACTTTGAGGTAGTCATTTTTAAGGCGACGATATAATGCTTTACAAACCACAGGAATAAATCTTGATATGCTACTTTCATGAACCCTTGTTGTATACATAAGTGACCGAAAGGATTCACCAGTGGCTAAGAAGCGCAAAGTAATTTGTAACCTACCACAAAAAACACTTATAATTAAACAGGGAAATAGTAGAAATGATTTCTAAATACCAACCTACTGCTTGCTGAAATAGTTTACTGCATTACGGATTGCTCTTTCTCGATATCAGTTTTCACTAAGGAGAGCAAATTATTTAATTGCTCTTCCGATACGAGTCTGTGTCTTTTGTTGCCAGTTCTTCATTGATCATTTTTAATATTCTTAAGCCCTCTCCACTTCATCTTTTTAACCTTGGCTCTCTTATTATTCTCTTCTTTGTCACGTTTCTCTTTCTTATATAATTCCCAACTATTATTATATTAATAAGAGTTGCTGCTGCTAACAATAAAAATTCTTTGTCCATTGTTGTCTACTTGTCTGATAACTACTTAAATTGAAAAAAATCAAATTCTTTGCTAAAATCTGACAAGTGACATGATACTAACATGGTGTGTTGCAAACACATTTTTTTCTTGTCAATGTTTCAGTGCCCTATGTTTAGTATCCTAAAAAATCGACCAAAACTTGTACTGAATAGTTGATAATTACAAACGGACATTAAGCAATAAATATTTTCTGAACATGATATTTCTGTTTGGAAAATAATTTGTACTTTCCCAGGGTTGAAGATTCACTTCCTATTATTTTTAATTATACTTAGAAATGAATTGGCTGAAGGTGTTACTACCATAATTACTTTCTAGGTTAAACAAACTCGTTTGTCTCTCCTTTATTTTGAAGATAATACGAGATTTTTATTGAATGTCTCTTTGTATTTTGTTGAAAATTCAATCTAATATATTTAAATACTTCCATTAACACGTTCCCTGTCATGTTGATCCAATGGGCCCTACACCTATATTACTTATATACGCCACGCTGGGCTCATGAGACCAACATATATTTGACTGTTTTAAATGAAACTCACTGTTTCTAGTTAATTCCACAATATATTGAAAAGATTTTAAAAATTCTAAGATAATTGACAATTGTTTCGATATTAAATATCATCGTCAGAATGACAGAAGTTACAGTTATAGAAATGATAAATTTTCCCCATTACTTGTTTGGTTGTCCGAAATTTCAAAACTTAATTTTTTCGGGATGTTAAACCCGTTCGTATAACTGGGAGCAACCGCCTCTGTAACAACTAAAAACTCATGTTCAGTTAAAATGATGCTTACAGAATTATGAATAAAGCTTTATTTTTAAACCTTATTTAGTAACTCAATTAAAAAATTGATTCTGTTTAGTTTGATAATTTTAGAAAGTATTTTCTAAAGTTTTACTTAAATTTAAAAAAAAATAATTAGTACACTTGAAATTAGCAAATAAACTCATACTTCTCTATACTTTTCAAGGGAGTTCACTCTTCTTCATACCACGTGGCTGGCTTATGTTATAAGATACACTTTTTTGAAATGACAATGTCAGACATCAGCCTTCTGAGATTTTCTAGTCATAATCTTTAGATGACAAGAGAGGCCAAAGTAGACATCAGCTAAATTTTCAAATAACCGCATTGATGTCTTATGACTGACATATAATACTATTTATTTGCATATTTAAACTGGTTTTACATAACAATAATATTGTAAGTGACCTAATACAAAAAGGAGCCAGCAAACAATTCTAGAAAGCTCTAGTCTGACTCCTGTATTAATTACAAAACTTAATTTTGAATGAAATAAAGCCTTACAATAATTAATGTTCACATATAGTAGAACACGAAAGATCTGAAGAAATAAATAGTGGTAATGCGAGTATGAGTAAGAAAAAACTAATTTTCATCTATCAAACTTCTTTTTATATTGATCTTAAGACTGTTCAGATTAAGTACTTCCAGAGAACCCTATTGTATAGGTGGTAAATATTGTATGTGAAGCTTCGTTTGAACATTTGTATCCTTTAAAACGCAAATTGAGCGTATGAACATCAGTACGATATTTTATTTCATTTACCAAATAAGTGGGTCTCTTGTTCAAAATAATATTGTGAAAGAAGATAATTGCATGCAATTTCCTACGTTTTTGCATATTCAGCCATTCAGCATCAGTTTATATGAAACAAGATCATATTTACGAATGCCATAAATATATCTTGAACATGATTTTTGAGCTTTTTCGATACGTGCTGTGTCTGTCGCATCTAAACAAGGTCCATATACGACATCGCAGTAATTAAAGTGACTTAAAATCAGCGAATTTGTTAGTTGAATTTTTCGTTTGTGTGATAGTAAATTTCGATGTGAATATAATAGTTTAAGAGATGCGTAAGCTTTACTAAAGCATAAATCAATATGTTTTTTAAACCTCAAATCACTATCAATAGTTAGTCCAAGATTTTCTACTTCATGAGTACATTTGATTCAATTATTGTCTATCTTGACAGATATTTGACGTTCAACTGTCGCATAGTTCTTCCCAAAGAATATAACCGATGACTTATTGGAATTAATTTGCGAAAAATGTAATTCAGCAAATTGTACCAGAGCATTTACATCACGATTGATACAATTTTCAGCTATACCTGTATTTGCATGTTGAAATGAAAAATAAATTTGCGCGTCGTCAGCATATAAATGACTTCCACAATATTGCAAACACGACGTTATGTTATTTGTATATATATTAAATGATAGTGGACTCAAAATAGATCCCTGTAGGACGCCACAACAAATTTTTTCTTAAGAGGACTGCCCCAAGCATGTTTCAGCATACTGAAATCTATTTTCAAGATAACTTCTTATCATATGAACATCGTTATCAGCGAAGCCTGCGAAATGCAAAATAGCATACAACAGTTTATGACTAATGGTGTCAAGAGCCTTTGAAAAATCTAACAATACTAGAGCCGTACACTTCCCTAAATCGATTTCTCTCAAAATATCATCAGTTATATCCATAAATGCAGAGGAACAACTATAACCGGCTCTAAAGCCTGATTGATTTTCAGGTAAAATCAAATACTGCTCGAGATGACATTTTATTTGTTTGTTCATGACTTTTTCCAAAACTTTTGACAAACATGGTAAGAAACTAATTGGAAGCAAATCGCTATAGTTCAGAACATCACATTTTTTAGGTAAAGGAGTAACCCTACCTAAGTTCCAGCTATTAGGGAACTTATTTATTTTCCAACAAACAAGAATTAATAATATTAACAATAAACGGTAAAGCTCTAGGACAGCATAAGAGTATCATTTCTAAATTAATTAAATCAGGTCCAGTAGAAAGAGACTTTATTTTATTTAAATATGCTTCAATTTCTTCAATACTAAGTAAAAAAGGGAAAAGGTTCATGAAAATTTTGTTTTATATTGGTACCATAGTAACTCAACAAATTGTTATAAGGTTGTTGTTCTTGTGAAGAATATTGCATGAAAAAGTCGTTTATTTCAATTGGTTTATTAATGAATTCAGGTATTGTATTTGTTTTTCGCTTATTAAGAATGTTTAGTTAGTACAGTCTTTTACAGACAGAATTGGTATTGTTATTATTGCAAAAATTTAAATAACTCTTTTTTTCATTACTATTTGTTTGATTACGAATTTGTTTATGATAATTCCAGTGCGCATTTTCTTTAGTTTTTTTAAATCTATTAAAAGCTTTGTTTTTTATATTAATCACAGTTTGAATATTATCCGTTAACCACGGAGGTTTTTGATATCTAATTAATATTGTCTTCAGAGGTGCTAATACATCAAAAATATTAAGTAATATATTATTAAAATAGTTAACTTTCTCATCAATACAGTTTATGTAAAAAATGTCCTCAAACGGGGCATTTAATATAAATTCGTGCAACAAATTGTGATCGATTCGTTTAAGGTTTATAAATGTTACATAAGGATTTTTTCCCAAATTTACAAAATACTTAACAGTGGTCAGAGATATGCGAAACTTCTAGATTACCTGCAGTATAAGCAGACACAGATCTTGAAAATACGATAACTCAAGCAAAGTTTTTGAAGTTTTAGTCACTCTTGTGGGTTTATCTATTACCTGTTTCGAATCAAATATTTCTAAAAGCGAATTAAATTTTTGAGTATTCGCATTATCCAAGTCCAATAAACTTGTGTTTATATCGCCACCTAAAATTAAGTTTTTATTTAGATGACAAGAAAGGCCAAAGTAGACATCAGCCAAATTTACAAATAATCGCATTGATTTCTTATGACTGAAATATGACTATTAGGACTTTTAATCAACACTATACATTCACCAAATATTGGCCATTTCTTAACATGTGAAAGAGAAATAAAAATTACACAATTGTTGCTACAAATACTCCAAATTTGACATCGGCTCTTCTTGAACTCACCCACAGATATATTATACGGTCCATCTTTTTCTTCTTTCTTCCTTTTTCCTAATTATTTGCTCAGGTTCACATATTTTCCCTTCTTCTGTTGAGTTATCTGTTGACCATTTTAGTTAACCCTTCATTTAGTAGGACATACTTGTGATCGGCAACGACGTTAATGAAACTTCTCTAAAAAATAAA
Organism: Galeruca laticollis; assembly: GCA_963921935.1. Taxonomy (NCBI): domain Eukaryota; kingdom Metazoa; phylum Arthropoda; class Insecta; order Coleoptera; family Chrysomelidae; genus Galeruca; species Galeruca laticollis. The sequence goes on from OY998176.1 coordinate 93,233,778, forward strand.
TGAAGAGAGGTTCAATTGCATAATTTAAGTTAGATTTGCCTAGGAGAATGCTCAAATTACAGTTTAAAATAGACATATTTTGAAATTGGAAACTCAGTTTTCATTTATTGAAATAACTAAAGTTTTTTATCTACAAGAGTCGACGTCAATGAGTACACCGATCGAGCTTTTACTTGAATTACTCCATAAATATTCCCTTGACGTGGTTTCCGATTTCTTACTGGAACATGCGGAAAGTTTTTCATATTTCTTCTGATTATTATTCATCTAACTGAGAAAAGTTATATTAAATCGATATAAAACTTGATAAATATTCTCTAATGTTTGGAGGAAAGCATTTTCAGAGATATTTGATAAGCGCATTATACTAGAAATTGCAACTTGTTGTAATATTTTAACAAACGCGGCTGCTGTAATGAACTCGAATTCAATGGAGCATAAAACTTCCATTCATTTCCTCTATTGATACTTTCATATATTTGGTGATAAGTATTTTATGTATTAGAATATTATTGAAATTCATGTTATTACTATTTATCATTTTGATATTTCAATAAGTTCAAATTGGTTTTTTCAGGGGAAATTTCTCATTAGATGATCGTCCTTGCTTTCATTTGAAAATAATCTTGCTTACCAACTGTGGGTATTAAAATTATTACTTTTTCACCAACCCCATGTACGATGCGAGAGAACTATTGGGTTACTCTAAAAAAAGTTGCAATTTTTTGGGTTATTTTCACGTTATTCAGGTCCTATGTATCCAGATATACCACATTTTTGGAGGAATTATGTTTTTTAGCAAGATACAGCCTTCGGACAAGTCACCAATTTCATGATTTCTCAAATGAACACTATTGATTTCCAATTTACCAGAGCCAGTACAATAGGTCCTATACGTCCAGATATACCACATTCGGTCGGTTGGTACAGTACAGCATCCGGAGTGCAGAAAAGTTGGTTTAATCATTAAAACAGTTTAGTTTTTATTTGAGTTCAAGGCCGAAAATATTCGTAGCACATTTTCTGAGTATAGTCCCTGTATAACTAATCCATCCAACGAACATAGATTGTATTGATCTTTTGCGCGTACAAAGTCATCTATATTTATACTGCAAGTGAGACCAGGGCACCTGTAACGTGAATTTCGTTCACTACTCATAATATTTCTCGTCGATGAAAGAGTAACGTAAATTTCGTTTACCCCTCGTAACATCGAATAATACTTCTGGACGATGCTTGCCGAGTTTTAAGTTTTCGGAAGAGTTCATTTCCATTTGGATATTCAAACCAATGCGCGTTGACACTCTACCCTTATTCATCTACTTATTGTCGAGTTCGACATCTTATCGTATCGAAGTGCATTTCATAGAAATGGTAAGTTTTCGCTTAAAATGTATAAGATTTCTCCGCTAATCCTTTATCACATGGTACTTAATAGTTTCAAATTCATTTTTCTTCAAAACATTCAGTACCAGAGATATATTATATCGATTTCGTTTTTATTATACAGGGTTGGGATAAAGTATGGAACCAAGTAAATATCTTTTGAACGAAAAGAACGATATTCATGAAAATTTGCAGTTAAGTGCAATGGAAAAAAATGCATCTGATGTACATTTTTTTGTTAATAATATACTTCCGGTTTAACCGGAAATGCTATCAACTTCTCTAATTTAAATGGGACACCCTGTATATTTTTACAGATTTTGAAAGAGCTTGTTATTTTGAATTCATACATACTGAGTTTAGTGTAAAAAAATTTGTAAAAACGAGGAATAGCTCACTGTTAGTTGTACAATAGGTGTACATTTCATAATTTTAGAATAATGAGAAACAAAATTACTTCAAATGTTCAAAATGCTCGCCGTCAACTTGCTGGTAATATGCCATCCTATTAACAAATTCTTGAGTCACTCTTTCCAAGACTTCTCCACGTATTAGTTCACATTCATCAATAATTCTTTGTCTCAATTCCTGTAAGTTTGTTGGTCGTCTAACGTAAACACGTGATTTTAGATAACCCCAAAGAAGAAAATCTAACGGGCTTAGATCCGGAGAACGAGCAGGCCACTCTATGAATCCTCTACGTCCTATCCATCGATTTGGAATATTCGCATCCAGAAAATCCCTAACCCGTATATCATAGTGGAGAGGTGCTCCATCTTGTTGAAATCAAACATTTTGTGGTAATTGCCCATTCTGTTGAAGTGCTGGAATAATTTCGTTATTCAGTAGATGCAAATACTTGCCACCACTCAAGTTTCCGTCGATAAAAAATGGACCTATAAGCCTATTTTCGACAATTCCCATACAAACATTTAACTTCTGTGGATGCTGGCTATGTGCTTCATGAATCCAATGAGGATTCTCATTTGACCAATACCTTGAGTTATGGCGATTAACTGTTCCATTCAAACAAAAAGTTGCCTCATCGGAAAAAACTATGTTAGAAGCAAAATTTTCGTCGACACTACAGATGTCCATTAGCCTTTCGCAAAATTCCAGCCGTCTGTCAAAATCATCGTCTTACAATTCTTGAACCAACTGTACCTTATACGGATAATACTTTTCACTTTTTAATATCTTTCCTACAGAACGTCGACTGATACCATGGTTTAGTGCTAAATTTGTGGTGGAAGTTTGAGGTGATTCTTCTAAATCGATTGCAATATTTTGTTCGTTGCAGTCCGCGGTCTTCCAGGTTTTAGCAAATTTTTTACCATCCCAGTTGTATTAAAACGTTGTAATGTTTTAGTTACTGTTGAGCGTGATATAGGATTCCTCTCCGGATGCAAATTATTGAAAATATAACACACTTCTTCATGAGTTCTAACACGATCACCATAACCGATCATCATTAGAATTTCATTTCTGACAATTAGAATTTGACACTTGGAGAACAAAAGTCGTACTAAACAGTACTCGTTTATTTATTACTATGCATACAAACAACATCAATTTGTTTATCTAAATAGTTTTATCTAATTCGTCACTTACCTGCAAATTTTCATAAATATCGTTCTTTTCGTTTAAAAGATATTTACTTGGTTCCATACATTATCCCAACCCTGTATATATTTTGTTCTGGTTCTTCATACATTTTTTATACCAATGGAATTCTACGTTAAAAACCATTGGAATAAAAGTAAGTGAATTCGTAACTTTTCTTATGATTTTTATCATGCTTTTATTTCTAAAATCTCTATTAAAATATTGATACAGGAAACATGAACCACGTGTTCTGGTTTTTTATATTTTTTTATACCAATGGAATTCTACGTTGAAAGGCATTGAAATAAAATTAAGTGAATTCGTAACTTTTCTTATGATTTTGATCATGCTTTAATTTCTGAAATCTCTATTAAAATATTGATACAGGAAACATGAACCACGTGTTCTGGTTTTTTATATTTTTTTATACCAATGGAATTCTACGTTGAAAGGCATTGAAATAAAATTAAGTGAATTCGTAACTTCTCTTATGATTTGCATTATGCTTTTATTCCTAAAATCTCTATTAAATTATTGATACAGGAAACATGAACCACGTGTTCTGGTTTTTTATATTTTTCATACCAATGGAATTCTACGTTGAAAGGCATTGAAATAAAATTAAGTGAATTCGTAACTTTTCTTATGATTTTTATTATGCTTTTATTTCTAAAATCTCTATTGAAATATTGATACAGGAAACATGAACCACGTGTTCTGGTTTTTTATATTTTTTTATACCAATGGAATTCTACGTTGAAAGGCATTGCAATAAAATTAAGTGGATTCGTAACTTTTCTTATGATTTTTATTATGCTTTTATTTCTAAAATCTCTATTAAAATATTGATGATATTGAACATGAACCACGTGTTCTGGTTTTTCATATTTTTTTATACCAATGGAATTCTACGTTGAAAGGCACTGAAATAAAATTAAGTGAATTCGTAGCTTTTCTTATGATTTTTATTATGCTTTTATTTCTAAAATCTCTATTGAAATATTGATACAGGAGACATGAACCACGTGTTCTGGTTCTTTATATTTTTTATACCAATGGAATTCTACGTTGGAAGGCATTGAAATAAAATTAAGTGAATTCGTAACTTTTCTTACGATTTTTTATTATGCTTTTTATCTAAAATCTCGATTAAAATATTGAGACTGGAAACATGAACCACGTGTTCTGGTTTTTTATATTTTTTTATGCCAATGGAATTCTACGTTGGAAGGCATTGAAATAAAATTAAGTGAATTCGTAACTTTTCTTATGATTTTTATTATGCTTTCATTTCTGAAATCTCTATTAAAATATTGATACAGGAAACATGAACCACGTGTTCTCGTTTTTTATATTTTTTATACCAATGGAATTCTACGTTGAAAAGCCATTAAAATAAAGTTGAATAAATTAGTAACTTTTCTTATGATTTTTATTGTGCTATTCATTTATAAAATGAAAGAATTTTCTTAAAATATTGTAAAACACAGGATATATGAACCACGTTGTTTGATATTATTCCATAATTTTGTACATATGTTACTTGTACCTACTGTAATTTCAATCTCCAGATATCCTGCATTTCACTGAATTCAAGAACTATATCTGATTCAAGTGTATTTTCTAGCACTTTTTCTTACCGGCCTAAACTTTTCCGTACCGGCCTAAAGTCATCTCACTGGCCTAAGCCGTCGTATCGACCGAAGCCTTTTCCCGTTGATAAATTCTATCTGCTGGGACCACGGCTCTATTCAGAAGCGACTGGACTGAACGTGACGCAGCCAGATGATTGGTTCCAGATTCGTTTTCACGTCATCCAGATCATCATTGGAATAGAAACATGGAACGTACTGACGTCCGCAATCTTTTGAAACTATAGATTCTTTCCAACTAACGTTCATCAACTAATTAACTGAATTTTTTTTACCACATGTAAATTGCATCTTTGTAAAATATTGAACTTTAGTTTCCTTCAGAATCTAATTTTTTTATTTCGAATGTCAATTTATTTTCAGTTCTAGTTTTAAATTTAAATTATATTAGTGTTTTTAAATGAAACTCAAGGTCTCTAGTTAATTCCACAATATAATACAAGTTATTGAAAATTCTAAAAAATTTGACAATTGTTTCGATAAATCAATATCATCGTCAGAATTTTCAATAACTTGTATTATATTGTGGAATTAACTAGAGACCTTGAGTTTCATTTAAAAACACTAATATGAGCATATTCCACGAAGTAAGGGTCGAGACAGTCAATTTCATTTAAATTATATCTTTGTAAAATATTCAATTCTGTTTAACTTTAATTTCCTTCGGAATCTAATTTTTTCTGAATGTCAATTTACTTTCATTTCTAGTTTTAAATTCATAAATTAAGCTGTAATATTCAATAACATTTTTATTTTTCAATTTTTCATCCAACATATAATTATTATTTAATAAACTATTTGTAAATAACCTTTTCAATTTTAATACAACATATAATTTTACGCAATAAAACTACTTGTAAATTTTAAATAACGTTGTTCATATTTTTTTATATAACCTTCCAGCTTCTTGCTTTGTTGACTGAGATTAGTCGATGTTAGGTAACTTATAGACTAATAGAACTCAGGGTGGCGCCCACTTATCTTTCCGTCTCGTTACGTAAAAATAAGTAGGATTACCCGAGAACCGGTAAGACCTACTCCTTGGGTCTCTACTAGTATATAACCCACGCCTGAAGAGCTCTTTGAAAAGGTTGTCGTTAGACACCATCTATTGAGGAATCACATTTTCAACGTACCACTTTTTCAATTTCTTGTTGTCTTGAGCAGAGCCTGTCTCATCAAACTTCTTTATTAATTTTTTCAATTCACACCGATAAATGGGTACATCTGGATATTTTTCGTGAAATTTTGCAATTGCATACTATTACGAAACTCCCATAGCACTTAATAAGATATAATCTCTGTTGAATAGTTAGGTAGGTACAGCTATTGCGTTTCGCTTGGCTCGTTTTGGCGGAGGCACCACCGTGCCCTCATATATGTGTATTAATAAACATGATTTTAGTTCATAAAATGATTAATCAATTTCGAGGCCCAGTTCAAACATTTATAGATGAATGCTTGTACTGTCGACCTCTATTTGCTTCTATATTAATATTCTTGTAACCAAATCTTGATAGTTTTTCAAAAAGAAATAATAACATTTTTTGCCAATAAGCACCAAAACCAGTATTGAATTACATTTCTTTCAATGTCGTTTCACACCATTTCTTTCGAGTTGCAATCAAATGGAGAAATGTGAATCTTGGAGACCGGTTTCTTCCTTATTGGGTTTGTTACTACAAAGCGTTCAGAATTCATAATATTATTGTTATCGTTTTATATCTCATAACTCCCATTCTATTAAAAAATTTTCAGTTCTGTGATAAGTGTAATTAAGAGAATATTGGAAAATAATACTCTCAGCACTCACAATATCTACTCATCATTGATAGTAACAAACGATGGAAAGGCGACGAACCGAATCAATACACAGCAGAAATATCAGTTAAAAGCTTATTCGTTCATGGTACACAATTATAGTTGTCGCGTTCTCATACTGACATTCAATAGTACTTTATTTTATTGTTTTTCATGGAACATCAAAAATAGGGACCGTTCATACTCTCTCTCTTTGTCTCCGGAGTGAGTTTTAATTAGAGACTTTTCGGAAAAATAATTGGAGTTTTCATCTTCCGTAATTGAATAATCCCATTTCCTCCTTGGAGTTATGGACCACTCTTTCTTCTTGCAATTTACTCAACACGCGTACAATAATAAATTAAGGCTCGCTGAAAGCCTCATCATCTGTTTAAAAATATGGCAACCAATATGTTAGCGTCGCTAAATTTTATGTGAAACAGTCCAGAGCTTTTAGAACTAAGATGTATTTTTCAAATACCGTCACTTCTGACTTTAGTTTAAAAAAGATTTATCAATTACACTATTAAGAGTATTTTCGCAGTAAATGTGACTTTTCTCAGTTTGTCGGTATCTGCGATACTTCGTGCAATAGACAAGTGAGCATTCGAACCAAACTTGTTTGGTATTACGTAATGTTTGAAAAAATAACTTGGTGAGTGATTTATGTAGTTTATTTATATAAAATCTGGGAAATATCCAATAACTCCTCATAGTAACAACGGAATTAAGGTCTTTTGAAATAATTCTCTTAGTGCATTGCACGAATGATATCATTTGTCAGAATTGAGTTCACTCGATATAGGGTGATCAGCTGAGGGTGGCTACCTGCCTTATCTCAGAAACCGTTTGTCCTAGAATTTGAAGAAAAAATTCTTATAACAAAATCGGGCCTAATAAACTGTTCAAAAACATTTTTAAGTTTGTAAATTTCCGCTAGGTGGCACATTCTATCAATAACAAATTATAATTGGATTTTACAAATATTCCCATTCAACCCGTAACCACAGACGTGATCATTTAGTTACACTATAACAGACGTGTGGTCACATTGACCCCTATGTTCAAAACGTTCTAACAAATGTAAAATAAGAAAATAAACAAATATATCTTTATCATACCAACAAAACAACCTCCTCAAGGTAGCTTCTAAAAAAGTTATTCGATTTATAACAAAAAACAGCTTTTACAGAACATAATATGTAAATATACAAAATTTTAGTATTTTTGACATATCCATAAATTTGGTATTAATAATTAAATAGAAAATGAACAAATATACTATTTGGTATTGAATACTAAACAAACTAACAAATACGAAATGACAAAACATATTAGCAACAAAAAAAATCATGGCAAAACGTGCAATAGGTTTACAACCTGTATTTTTCAAGCTATGCAGTCTCTACAAACTCGTCTTGTGCATTCCATGCAAATGGGATATTTTGCATATAGCACATGTTTTTCTTCTTTTATTTGAACGACACCGTCTGCAGTTCTTTCTTTTTTTAAATTTTTCCTCTTCGTTATTATATTCATCCAGTTCGTCCTTTATTTTCAGTACACGTCCGATACACATTCTAACTTCACGGGCTATGCGAAAATTTTGAAACCTTCGCTTCATTTTTGGAACCAGCAGCTTTATTCCTAATTGTATTAAAAAACATATTGTTCAAGTTTTGCATTATCTCTATCGGACTGATGAACTACAAACGAATTAACAGATGCGATGTCTAACATTCTAAAAAAGATAGCCATTGGCCATCGTTGTGTTCGTCGACTTGTTGAATATACGCTACACTTTTCGTCTAAAGTATAGACTCCACCCTTATTACAATTATAATAAGATATTATTTCTGGTTTTCCGTTATCACTGTCAATACTTTCATTGTAATGCATTGAAGAGACCAATAGTACTGCCCTGTTTTGTTTTGGTACATGGGATATTGTAGTCATGTCCCTGGTTAAACCATATAAGCTGGAGCCAACAGGCCTTTTCCTACTGGGTAGGAAGTCCGTTGGAATTTTTTTGTTTTTTTTCAAAGTTCGTACATCAGTTCGGTCAGTTTTTTTGTCTTCAACACATTTACCAACTCTATCGAGGAAAACCAATTATCGGCAGTAACATTTCGGTTTGTGCCGTGAATTGGTTTTGTAAGTTCTAGCACTGCTCAATAAAAGCATTGAATATTTCTGAAATCGGAGCTGAAGGATTTGTTTTTTTTTCTTTCTTATATTTTCATGGTTGGATTTATAAATAGAGGTTACTAGTAACAATCCGAGAAAGGCTTTGAATTCTATAATATCAATGTCCCGAGTGTCAGTTTGATTCACATTATTATATTTTGATCTGATAATCTGAAATCCGCAAAACCACGCACAATCCTTATTAACTCTCGAGACATCGGAGACACCGAAATTCCCAAAGTTTTCAACAATTTCAAACACCTACCTCATCCATTACCAAGTATCTAGCTAGGTGTCACATAACGACCTGAATTCGCCGATTGAAAGGTTACATGTGATACTGTTATTTGTTCCTTTCCCCACTACTTATGAATAGGTGATATAGAAAAATTACTCAGACATAAGTTGTAGATTATGGACAGAAATATCTAAACCAAATATTTTTCATCAACCTTAGTTGGCAAAAATTATGTAAAAAATGCAATTATATTTTTGAAGTGATGGAATTCGCCATCTAGCGGAAATTTACGAATTTAAAAATATTTTTAAACAGTTTTTGGAACTCGATTTTGTTATAAGAATTTTTTCCCAAAATTTTAGGACAAACGCTTTCCGAAATATGGCCCGTAGCCACCCTTAGCTGATAACCTTATATATTGCCAAACGATTATGCTCAACATTCTGTATCCTACTTTGATGTTTTGACTTCCAAAACCCTATTTCTAAATTTATCGTGATAAAACTAGAAATTCGATTAGCGGATAGCGAAGGTAACTCAGTTTAGAGTTTAATGGACAAAGAACAAGACAGTAATATTTACAATGTAGCTCAGACTGTCGTGGTTTCTGTACTTTGTAAATTATTGTAGAAATATCACCAGAGCGAAGACGTTTAAAACATGTTTTAACACTTTTCCACTTAAGCGAGAAGTTTGCCGTTCCACTATCTAAGTTGAGCTATAAACGTTATCAAGGTATCTATATATCTTCGAAAAGTCTCCGTTTCAGTATTTGCGGTTATAAAAGCCATGTATATAAATTTCCGGGCAACTTATTTTCAATGTGACCGCATTGTTTATGAATATAAAGCCGGTTAGTGCACTCACCATTTTGCAATGATATCTGGAAAATTACTTTGTCTTAACACGAGTGGAATGCAATTAAAATATTATGTTCGAGACATGATCAGCTTGCGTATCTAACAGTGGATTAATTCCTTTAAAATCTAACATACATACCCATTTTGATTGATACGGAATTGACCAATAATGCATAACTTCATGTAAGACGTATCAAATCCAAGCTTGTCAAATCCATTTTTGGTAATTCTACACAAGCCAAAAGCCTTTACGCCGAATATTTTCATCCTATATTAAAAATCCCATATAATAATAATAACTTTATTCAAAAAGATGGTTTCACAACATTACATGAAGTGGATAAAGTAGATTGGCGATAAGTGTTATTACACTTGTTTCGCAAAAAATAAAATTGAATCAATGGTCACATACAACGATATTTGAATTCAATATAAATAGAAATACTATAAATTATATGTATAATCTTATACTTATAATCTTTTTAAAATATAGGTAAGCTATGGGCACATATTCATTTATAATAGTATTGTTATAGTGTTTGTTTCAAGCTAACGTTTCTTCCTTCTTCAAATTTTACCAACAATCCTTAAAATTTCTTCATATATTTTAGACGTGCAAATTCCATTCGGTTAATACTGTAATAAATGCGAATAACAAAAAGATAAATTTATTGTAGAAAATTTCAGAACACACGGTGAAACATATTTTATTTTAAATCAAAATAAAAAACTGGAATGCGACCCACATTTTGTTTAGAAAAATAATACGAAGTCAAAACAGAGTAGAACAAATAAAACATTTTACTGGGTCAAAGCAAAATAATTGTTTTGAATACAATTATTTCGATAACGAAAATTAGCACGCTTCAAAACACAAAAAGTTGATTTTGCAATTCGACAAAAAACCACAAACCTAATTCAAGGGAAAAGCAAAAACGAGGTGCAGAGAGCGGCAGCAGCGAGTGTCGGCCGAAAACGCGAAGGGAAAAGTCCTTTTCCTGTCACGGTAACGGTAGTAGTTTTTTTTGTGTTAGCGGTATCAGAGGTAACGTTCTCTCCGTTGTGTCAGGGTGTAATAGGGATACTAAGATATCCTTGACGGTGAACACTGTCCCCCGTTTCGAGACACAAAACGGTAGAATTACCCTCTACGCTAAGTTTTTTTCAACATAGCACGATTCCGGTTATTTGGCACTATCCGCGGCGGCTATAAAGATAGCGAAGAATAAGCAGTATCCAGGCCAGGGAAGGGAAGTTCTCCAACGCCGTGAGTTTATGAACAAAATTGAGATTTGAACGTTTTTTTTTCATTTTTGAGACATTTATTCGTTATTTTTTTCCGTTGTATACTGAACTTGGGAGTTAGAATTCAACTGCTATACATAGGGAGAAGCGATAACAAATATATTTAGTTGATTTTCTGATCTTTCAAGGGGACTGGACAGATCTGGTCGTTCTCAGTTAAATATTGCATGTCCAGACTCACAAATTTAGGGGGCACAGCTCGTTCTGTAATATATATAAATTTACCGTGTGTGCTGATATAACCAAATTTTGCAGAGTTTCGCCAACCTGACAAGAGTTAGGTTTTTTTTCATTAGTAGTTATTATTTTGTTGCGCCACATAATTCGCTTCCACCTCGTAGGTAGGACGTAGATAGAAATTTACGCGAGGTTAATTTGTACATGGTATCAAAAAGGCCGGAGCGTATGATTTTCCATTTTTCTTAGGTTTCAGCGAACTTGCGCTAATAAATAATATAATATAAAAAAAAAATTGTTATATTTTGTTCAGACGTGATTCGAAATTTCCTAAATATTAGTAAAACACATAGATCTTGTAGGTGATTCCAAGACTTGGAATTTCGCAACTTGAAACGCCAGTGTCTATAAATATTTTATTGTTCTTAGCTCGGCAATATTTTATACGAATAAATTTCGCTTTCATTTTCTTGAGGTCAATGGTGAAAAAACCAACGTAAGCTGGAATAATATTTTGCTTAAAAGGTGAATACATATAATATTTTATTTATCGTCTCGACACCGGTGAATAGCAAATTTAGGAAAAAGTAACCATACGCCTCTCATGCAGTTTGGAAATACCAAAACGATAAGGGGGTAGTTTAGTTGTTCTAACGCAAAGCGAGGGCTCTATCATAACTTTGTTTTTGTGGAATAGTTATATGTTATACAGGGGTAGGTTAGGATGCACAATTTATAGATAGATGTATAGGTAGGCTTATACCAAGGGACTTTATTTATTTGGGTAATATTGGGATTTTGTGCTATATTTACATATATTTAAATACTCAGAGAATTTTCTATTATATTTTTTTACAACGTTGTGGTTCCACCACATTTTATTTATCATCCCTACCCCGTAATTCCCCCCTAGAGAGTGTAACAACCTTGGATGTGAGACAGAACCGGGAGAGCAATCATGTCCTGGCAAAGGAGTATCAAACCGTTTTAAGACCAGGCGTACCCAGCTCAAATCGGACTGGATTTGCCTTACACGCTCAGCCGCACATTGGAGAAAGAAATTGGTGACTCGAATGGTCGGGATCAATATACCGAAAAAAGGTTTAGAAATTTATTGCAAGTGGTGTCAGGTTGGCGAAACTCTGCCAAATTTGGTTATATCAGCACACACGGTAAATTTATATATATTACAAAAAGAGCTGTGCCCCCTAAATTTGTGAGCCTGGACATGCAATATTTAACTGAGAACGACCAGATGTGTCCAGTCCCCTTGAAAGATCAGAAAATCAACTAAATATATTTGTTATCGCTACTCCCTATATATAGCAATTGAATTCTAATTCCCAAGTTCAGGATCCAGCGAAAAAAAATAACGAATAAATGTCTCAAAAATGAAAATAAACGTTCAAATCTCAATTTTGTTCAAAAACTTACGGCGTTGGAAAACTTCCCTTCTCTGGCCTGGATACTGATTATTCTTCGCTATCTTTATAGCCGCCGCGGATAGTGCCAAATAACCGGAATCGTTCTATGTTGAAAAAAACTTAGCGTAGACATGAATTCTACCGTTTTGTGTCTCGAAACGGGAGACTGTGTTTACCGTCAAGGATATCTTAGTATCCCTATTACACCCTGACACAACGGAGAGAACGTTACCTCTGATACCGCTAACACAAAAAAAAAAACTACTATCGTTACCGTGACAGGGAAGGACTTTTCTCTTTTCGGCCGGCACTCGCTGCTGCCGCTCTCTGCACCTCGTTTTTGCTTTTCCCCCGAATTAGGTTTGGGGTTTTTTGTCGAATTGCAAAATCAACTTTTTGTGTTTTGAAGCATGCTCATTTTCGTTATCGAAATAATTGTATTCAAAACGATTATTTTGCTTTGACCCAGTAAAATGTTTTATTTGTTCTACTCTGTTTTGACTTCGTATTATTTTTCTAAACAAAATTTGGGTCGCATTCCAGTTTTTTATTTTGATTTAAAATAAAATATGTTTTACCGTGTGTTCTGAAATTTTCTACAATAAATTTATCTTTTTGTTATTCGCATTTATTACAATACCATCAAAAATACAATATATAGAAAATGCTACAATCAATCAATACTTCCAAAATACAATACAAAAGAAGGGTCCATCCGATTTGTAGGTACTATCAAAACACATATCTAAGAACTGATCCCATCCTAACTACCTTATCAAAACTCATAACAAGGAAAGGGCCGCATGCGATTTTTACTATTAAAACAAATTTGATAGAATGCTCCCTATCCGAATTATATTATCGAAACGAATTAGAAATAAAAGGCAATATCTGATTCGCTGGAGATGTCAGAACTACAGAACAAGCAAAAATCTTTATTTATCTATAATACAATAAGACCGGTTGAAAATCAAAATTGAACAGAATAGAAGACAAACAAATACTAACATTATTTAAGCAGGACTGAACGCAAGTAGATCAATTATTACAAAATTTCAAATTAATAAGGTATAAAGTGTGAATATGTATCCATAGCTTACCTTTATTCTAAAAATATTATAAGTAGATATAGTACATGTGTCACTCTATAGAGCATATGATTTGATATCCAATCTTTTATAAGGAGTTTTGAATCATTTAACAGATTTTTCATGTTTGTTACCAAAAAAATCATTCAAATACTTTCTTCTTTATTTTCTGAATATGGAACATAAACTAACTTTACTCATGAAAAATTAATCAAAAACGTTTAATGTTGTAGCTTGTACAGTAGCACTCATATCAATACACACCACACTCGAGCATGATTATTGTTATGTGGTAAAATCTATTTGTGTGTAACAGTCAGCAAACTGCGTGTGGTAAATTCAATTATCTTGTAGCTGTCAAAAAACCGCTGTGGTTAATACAAATACATTGTTGGTACACTACGTTTGTGTATTATTTATGTCACCGATTGTGTATCGTTCATTTTGTAACTGGTAAATGGTTAAGTTAACTGTGTACTGAAGTCAAGTTGATGAAAATATACAGCGAGCAATCTAAACTGCGATGTCATTCTAGTTACAGACAACTGTTTTAATTTGCTGAACTCTTTTTCCAACATAACTCGTATTAAAAAAAATGTTAAAAAATATTGTAAATTTAATAATTTTGAATCCAAATTTTTTGTTTCGAATATGTCTAGTTCAAGTAAATTTTCCTGATTTGCTTTGCTTACAACTTTAAGAATCCAAAACCAATAACAGTGATAATTCTCAAATTTCCAAATTGAAACACTTGGAATATCACAGAAAATCTTCCTGACTGAGATCTCTATACTTTGATTAACTTAGCAAACAAACTAAATGCTGTACGTAGGCTTGGTGCAATCACCTACAACATAGACTCTATTAAACTGAATTAGAGCAGTAGATTTTTGTCTGCGTCATTTCGTCTCCTGTGATAAAAAGTCGAATCTATAACACAAAATAGCGCGGTTCCGTCTCGTATTTCTTCTGAAGCATTGGAAACATTGTTGGATGATATAAATGTGTGTTAATTTGACAAAAAAATTCGTTTGTTTCACATTCAATTTGGCTTCGATAGACCAGTGAATAATAGTGAAAAGATACAGATTAGTACAGTAAGTAAACATAATTTTGAATAAAATTCTATGAAATCGCTCAGGAATATTTACCTTGTCGGTGCAATTTTGGACATTGAAATAGCTATTTGTGTTTCTAGGCGTGAACGTACTAGTTTTCCGGCCCGACAGGAGGAATGACCGGGCGAGGCGTAGTCGAGCCTGGTCACTTCTGGAGGCTGGAGTAGTGGAGTTTTTGAAGAAGTATCTGCTGAAGTACACGATTAAATGATTTGGAAAAATCCAATTAAATAACATCAAGTTGTTAAGGGATAATGTCCAATCATTTGACACAGTGTAGTAGGTTGGTTAACGTGGAGCGGCCTGGGACAAAACTATGTTTTTGTGTATTTATAATCTTTTCCTCAAGAAGAAATCTGGTCATCTCTTCTAAAATAATGACTTCAATAAATTTATTGAGTATTGGCAACAAACTTTAAGTCCAGCTTGTTACCTTTTTTAAAAATAGGGGCGATATATGCTATTTTCCCATTGGGGGGTGATGAGTTTATAGTGAATGAAGTACGCATGATTAAAGATAACGGTATTGCAAAGATGTTTGCAAAACTTTTCAACAATCAAGGAGTAATACCGTCTAAACCAAGAGGAGAATTAGAGCGAATCTTTGATAATAGTTTTCTAACACGGTCCTCTGTTAATACTACTTGTTCCAAAGATGCACTAAGATGAGGACAGTTGATGCTTGAGAGCTTATCGATTTTAGGTTCTCTATTAGAAACTTGGGAAATTGTTGAAGCGAAAGTTTCAGAAGATTTCTTGTCGAAAGTGTATTTGTACGTATTTGAAAGCATTTTTCTGGTTAGCACTATTAATAATATTTCCTTCAAAAGTTTGTCTTTGAGTTTTAAGAGATAGTTGTAAGGAATTCGAAAACTTGCGGTGTTTCTGACAATCACTAGAGAATGTTTTTATATTTACGCCAAAGACGAGGTTTACGTTTTTTTTTATTAAAATTAACGTGCTCGGCCACTATCGCCACTTCCACATAACGATAACATTGCTATATAAAATACGATGATGTCATATATATAATGGATAGGTTAACTTTTACTCTAAAGTTGCACATCTTTCGGGTATTTCAGTAAGCTGTTAATTTGCTCTGGATTATTTAGCATATAACGTAGGCTTGATAAGAGTTGATACTGTTGTCTCCTGGCTGAGAATTGGTGACATTCAGTTAATATGTGTTTTATTTTAAAATACGTTTGACAGCTTTGACAATAGGTTCGGTTGCTAGATGTCATCAGGTAACCATGTGTAACTAAAAGAGGGCTATTGAATGACGGTTGTATTCCATGTAAGAATGAACGGTTTGTATCCCAGTGCTGTTGCCATATATTTTTCGTTAGTTTTTTCATGTGAGCCTTCAAGTCATTACATATTTGGATATTGTCAGTGATATCAGTGGATGTTGAGGCATATCGATTCTTGGCTCTAGCTTTCTTCAGTTTTGAGATATTTTCTTGACTCTTGTTCATTCGGTAATTTTTGAGTGCCACCTTTTGTTCATCTACAGTAATATGGCATGAGGTATTCCACCAGGGAACTGTTTTTCATAAGTGTGAAATGACATTTTTGCCAATGTGCGTATTGGCAGCAGAAAGTAAGGTGCTTATGATTACCGACATGTTAGTGTCCATATTGTCAGAGAACGAGGGGCTAGATAATGTGGCATCTGTTTGGCTTGTGTAACTGGCCCAGTCAGCATTGAATTTCTGAATATTGGGTTTATTGGACGATATGAAGATGGAATAGTGACTGCTGTCGTAAATGTCATTTGCAATTTGCCAAATTAGTAGAGTAGCTGATTTAAGATCACTGAAGCTTAGATCTATAGAAGAGATAGTTCCGCTTGAGATCTTGAAATGTGTAATGGAGCCACTAGTCAATAGGCAACAACCTGTGCAATTAATGACTCTTCAAATAATTTTATCTTTACCGAATATATTGTTGGATCCCCACATACTGTTGTGGGCATTGAAATCACCACCTACTAGAATTTATGGTGTAGGAAGCTGCTAGATAAGGTTTAATAGTTCTGTCTCTCAAGTGGGTGATTAGGTGGAGTATGAATACTGCAAATAGTGAGCTTATTAAAGCACCAAGTGATTATTGCAATAGCCTCAAGATCTGTTGTGAGTGGGAGGTGGGACGAAAATGGTTCACTTGAAATAAAAATTGATGTATCGCCACTGGCACGATTACAGTCGATTCGGATAAAGTTGTATACTCCAAAGTTTTTTAGATTGGGAAGCTTGGATATTTTGAAGTTGGTTTCTTGAAGGACTATGATTTCAGGCTGTTTTTCGGCAACTAGTTGCTGGATTCTCTCTATTCGAGAAAAGAATCCATCGCAGTTCCATTGTACAATTTTGGAGGTGGCTCTTGATTTGGAGGTGTTAATAGTGACTTTTGCGGGTATTCAGGGAGTGGCGTATTGAATTCATCATCAGTATGATATTCAGAGTAAACGCTTATACTATCAGAGTCCTCAGGATTTAATTGTTGATTAATTTTTTTTAATTTTTCCTAGTTCTTGTAAGGCGGTTTTTGAGAGACCTTTCAATCGTTTCAAAATGAAGAAGCTACTCGTATATGTTATTAAGTAATCCTTGGGTGTTTGAGGTGAAAATTAGAGCTTCTTTGAGAGGGTCTATATTTCCATGTGTATCTTCTAAGATAGCTGTGAACTGGGGCTCTGTAAGAGTGAGGACCGATGGATTTTTTTGTAAATAGCGTGTATTGCCTTTCGAGTGCTGGATGTTAATTTATGTTTATCACAAGAATATGGTTTTGGATTCTTTCTTTAAATGTTTAGTAGAGGTATTGGAAGTAGTGTATGAAGGGAGAAGCATATGATTTATTGTTGGTTCAGGTGTGATTTCCGGTGTGAGTTGTCTGGAAGCGCTATCAGCAGAAATATTTACCGTTGACTGTGACGTAGGTTTGGCGGGAGGTGGTGGGTCGTCCTGTGTTAGGGAAGTAGGAGCGTTGGTGCAGAAGTCAGCAGTATGTCCTGTTTGTTTGCATAAGAAACATTCAAGTTTGTCAGGTAATACAAATATTCTATATTGAGTGTTATCATGAGTAATTAAGAGATATGTTTGTACAGAGAAGTTCTCATTATTAGGAATAGCGTGAGAAACACTTCTGAAACTCATTATGTGAGCGTATTCGTCACCTACTGCGCCACATTTCACAAACGAAACAGGGGAGGCTAACTATAGTCCGATATGTTTAAAACCTTTTTCAATCATAGCTTGGGGAATGGTAGGAGATACATTGGATATAAGAATACGTTTTGCTGTCGTAATAAGTCTTCGGATACGGATAACTGTGGAGTTAATGGAAATGCTCTGATGGATACTGAGACGATCGTGGACGATACTACTCGAGGATAGATAAATACAAATACGGTTATTTGAGACTCGGGACGCAAAGGTAATGTTCTTGGGGGTAACAATATCCCCTACAGCTTTTACAGGTTCAATGGGAATAGCATTCAAGACAATGGCTTGGTCCCTATTCGAGAAAGTGGGAGATGGAGGTTTAGTTAAGGTTGCAGCAACATCAGATCTAGTGCGATTGGTTGTCATGGGTTGTGATGACGTCATTTGATTTTGGTTGTTTCTGGAGTTGATTTTTGTGAGCGGTCCTGGTTGCCAAAACCACTTCACATTAATTTCATCAATGCAACAGATGTCCCAGTAGGACTCTGTGGATAATATTAAAGGAATATATCAGTCACCTGATGATTGTAATGCTACGCCACTTGTGAATTTGATTGTCCAACTATCTCATAGTAGTTTATGAAACCAAAACACCAATTATCACGTAGAAAAATGTAAAAAGACAGTCAGAGTAGCAATTAACGATGTTTACTCATTGCCTGTCTCTGTGGATGTGTTTATGTTTTGTTAGACGTATTGTTCGGTAATTTATCCAAGGTTTGAGGTTATTTCAGTTAGCCTTGCGATAAGTGGTATTTGTGGAAATAAGTTGAGATATAGCGTCATGTAATGTACTCCATGTAAGCATATTCATTTTTAAGACGACATTTTCAGCAGCATTTACTATACCCGGTGGTGTCCCGTATGCAAGGACATCATAATCACTGAACATTTTAAATATTTTTTAGTGAAACGTAGTTATTGAATCCAAATAAGTATTGAACATCTGACTTTGTCACAACAATAATCGAACAATGATTGACAAGGAATCCATTTTATAGACAATAAAATAGTACCCAATATTTTTATTTACTTATTTACAAATATTCCTTGATTTATGATAATATTTATTACGCTTCCATAAAAATAATATGTGTACTCCGTTGTGGAACAGTGAAAGCATATTTCCAGACTCCAATGCTTGTTGGCCACGCCTAACGCCTCAGCCAACAATTTACATAATCGTCCGAAAATGATTTGCTTCTATTACTAGATACACAAAGTACAATATCATCATTTCAAAGAATGACACGATGTTAGATAAAATAATTATAACATAAATCGATTATAATTTTTCTTTCTATTTATTTGATGTTGAATAGAATTTTTGTATTCATGCGCTCAACTCTTTCTGAAATTATAAAGGTCGCATTCGTTGCTGCCACTTCACCCTTTACTTCTACCTATTTAGTGATTACGTTGACAATGACAGGGTTATGTGCAGAAGGATAATCATCCACACTCAACCTTTTCGTTAATTATAAAGTTTTTATGAACGGTGCTTTCAAATCATTTTGAATATTGATGTAAATTATGAATTATTTAGATGGGAAGTTTTTTCGTTATTGATCACATTTGACTCATAAATTTTTAATGTAACTTGGACAATTCATTCAGCGAAACCCTCTTCTTGGAATGCTTCAGATTGGGAATTTTTCAATGGCTGATATGCATTTAACATTTCTTTTTATTCAAACTTATCCGCTTCCACCCAAGGTGATTAGCAGTGTATAACAATATACAATATTAAATTTGGTTTATAAAATAATGTCCTTTAAGAATCCCATCAATTTTTCAACTGGGCAATTTACACCTAAGAGTATATATAAATCTGTAAGTAGTCTATATTTTAGCCGGTTCGTGTCAAACTTAGTGCAATTAATCGGGACATGTTTCACTGTTAAACGTTCTTGACATAGATAACATATAGGAGCATTGTCTTTATTGAAAAGATAAGTATGCGTAAATTTGCAATGCCCTATTCTAAGTCTAGTAACAATCACTTGTGCTCTGCGTGTTGTGGTTCGATGCTTCCACAGCGTCACTGTTGACTTAAATTCGCGAAGTTTGTCTTGCGATCGCTGCCAGTCTTGTTGCCAGTGGTTGTGAACTTTTTCCCGAATAAGTGTTCTCAAGTCACTCACCACGCACTTTGTTATGAGTTCGGCATTAACGTTTAAGATTGCGTTACGCGCCCATAGATCCGCTTCTTTGTTGTCTCTGATGCCAATGAGAGCAGAAATCCACATGAAATCGACAGATTTATTGTCATTCTGGATATTATCAAGCTGTGATTTAATTGATTGTAGTATTGGGTGCTTGGGATAAGGATGTTTCAAGGAATTAATGCTACTTAAGGAATCAGTTGAAATTAGTTTAAGGGCATGAAAGATAGCATAGAGTTCTGCCGTAAATATGCTAGAGTGAGGGGAGAATTTTATGCTGTAAGATTCAGTTGTAGTCAGTATTGCAGCACCCACTCCAGCCTCCGATTTCGAAGCATCCGTATAAACTAAGTTAAAGTCATTGTAGTCATGCAGTATCCTGCTGAGTTCTGCGAAGATTTCATAGCGATTTGTATCCCTGTCAAGTCCAGTCAGGTTAGTACGGCAGCGAGGGGTAGAAATTATCCAAGGAGCTGGATGTTCGACAGTGGATGGAAACATTGTTGGGAGCTCTAAATTGAACTTCTGAAAAAGTTCTCTAACTCTGGCATAAAATGGCTTACATAGATTCGGTTTTTTATCAAAAACATCCCTATATCTGTTGTTGAATGTGTTACTGTGAACTGGTTTTTCAGCATTAGTGGATATGGCAGCCGCGTAATTCAAACTCAATATAGAGCGTATGTAGCTTAATGATGGTTCACCAAAAAGAATTTGGATGCTGGTATTAGGGGATGTTGTAAACGAGCCTGAAACTATTCTTAATGCTGTATTATGGATAACATTAAGTTTGCGAAGTACATTTTTTCTGGCAGATGCATAAGCTATGGAGCCGTAATCTATTTTTGACCTGATGAGCGTTTTATATATAAGCAGTCACGATGCTTGGTCTGATCTCCAATTTATATTTCCTACGCTTTTCATTATATTAAGCCGCTTCATACATGTTTCGACCAACTCCTCTATGTGATCTTTCCAGGTAAGCTCATGGTCAAAGATCATTCCTAGAAATTTTGCTGATAATTTAAAGTTCATATTTTGGTTATAAAGCTACAATTTTGGAGTAGTATATGAACGTTCCCTGCTAAATACCACACCTGTTGTTTTGGTAACCGAAAACCTGAAGCCGGATTGACGTGACCATAGTTCCAAATTTGTGATGAGTTGTTGCATAAATAGAGATATTGTATTTATATTTTTTCCTTTTATGTAAACCACTAAACCTATCGATTTTCAGCTCACCAGAGCTAGTACAACGGGTGCAATGGTACTTGAAGTAAGACATTTTGTCGTTTTTCGAGAAATTTCAGTTTGTTAGCACGATACAGCCTCAGGAGTTCAACAAGTCACCAATTTTATGATTGAATATGATTCAGGCCATCTCACTGATGAACCCTATTGATTTTTAGTCCACCAGAGCCAATACAACCGGTGCTACAGTACTTTAAGTACGATATTTTTATCATTTTTGGAGAAGTTTCAGTTTGTAAGCACGATACAGCCTCCGGAGTATATACAAGTGATGAATTTTATGATTGTGTATTATTCATAGCGTCTTAAAGATGAACTCTATTCATATTGAGCTCATTAAAGCTAGTACAACGGCAGCTATGGTACTTGACGCTCATTTCACATTTCAGAGACTCTTCCTTGAACCGTCTAACAGTAAACATGTAGTTCGCCACCATAATTATTTGAAGTAGTGTTTTTAGTGAGTTCAGGAACCAAGCAAGTAAGACTAAATTTTTCTTCAGTTGTATTCACTCGCATAAAATCGATGCCTATTGAGCATTCAACAATATTTTTATACAATTAAATTAATTTCATTCTACATCGTCGTCTCTTGCATCAGTGTTATTCGATTTGTGTGTTTTGTAATAACTTTATATTCAATTATTGATAGATTTGGAGGGAAAATCTTTCAGCAAATTGTTTACTAAGTGAAGTGGTTTTAACATCCGGTCACTTCTGGTTTTTGTATACATTTTCCGGTGTCCTAGTCAATTGAGCAATAAATCGTAATATAAGGTATATTTATATTATATTTCGCTTCCATCAGTTTCCTATTACTCCCGTTTGACTTTTAAACCGTCTCTAACGTTCAATTTAGAGTGGCCCTTCGAGAACAAAATACATCTAGCTATCGCATCGCCCAGGGGTATGTAGAAACGGAAAAATATGTTGATGGATTCCTTCTCATACCATCTAACCAGCGCAGAATAAATAAGTTTTTATTCCCTTCCTCTTCAATTATTAGTAATATTTCCTGAATATGTAATGGTTTTTGAATAATTCCGCAAATTCCAACCAGTTTTGGTAAAAGCCGTTAAATTTGGGAATTTCAATGGGTTTCAGTTTTATACCTGCAAGTTTAGAAGTGTTGTTTTCGTAAGCGCTGTGTAGTGGTTCGATACCAACTAAATTAAAACTTGATGCGTTGTCTGAAGATAAGGTAGAATTTTGTATGATATTTTTTGCTATTGCTATTTGCATGTGAAAGTTAGATTCAAAGGTATCGCGCTCTTCATACTCAATTTCTAATAAATCTTCATCTGTTGTTTTTTCCTCAATCACACCCTGTATGTTCTCAAAATTAAAAATAATATTTTTTGAATGATTCAAACGTTCTTGCAAAGCTAAAAGGTCTACGTTCGCTAGAATAGCATTCGTTCCTTTAATGCTTGATAAATATTTCCCATAATTTGTGAGCTTAGCTTTAATCGCGCATTGCTTTCTTCTTAATTCTTCCAAAGAAAGAGACATAACATCTGATATTTTGCGAATATTTGAATATAATGAACAAAACAAAATGCAGTAAATAATAAATTGTGATAATTAAATATATGAAATCGATTATGTTATGATTATGTTATTTTGGATGTAACTCGACAAAATAAAGTAAATAATGGATTGTGTTACTTGTATGTATGGAATCGATTAAGTTGAATTTGGATGTAAATTGATTGCAGAACTCTTATTAAAAACACAGACTTAAAACAATAACAAATTAGCACTAATGCTTGTATGAGAGGAACAACATTACCTGATGATTTGCCATGCAGTTGGCTACTTGTTGTTTTTAGGCTTCGTACTCCTAGGATCCACTTACAAATTTTATCAAGTAATCCTTCAATGATGCGTTATGGTGTAATCCCTGAGAATTCCGGATACGGTTGCGTTGTGCACTTGATTAAGACACTATTTTAGCTTTCGTCTTTGGTTACACACACGATAACTTTTCGACGATTGACGATTTCAACTTTTAATTGATTGCGCGAGTATTCACTTGCTTTGTTTTTCACTTGCATCCGAGAAAGATCCGGCTTCGAAGGACCAATAATGTTCGTGAGATGTGTGTCGGAATAAAAGTCGTCAAGTGAAAGGAAAGCGATTGAAACTATATTACCAAAATAAATGAATCTAAGATGGTACATAAATGAAACGAGTTCTCATCTCAGAGTCTTATAATATAATGTTTAGCAAATGTGCTCTCAAAATAGGTATAAAAAGATACAATGAGGTTGGTCTAACCACTTGACTGTAAACACTGTCCAGACGCCATAATATTTATAGCTCTGCCTTTTGTAGAGTGATTCAATATAATGGCAAATATATAATCTGCGTGTTAGTAACTGACAAACGTAAACAAAGTGAAAGGAACGGGTTTTTTTATTTTATTAAGAAACTGTGATAAACTGCCATAGACATTGGTTTTCTATAAAATCTTACTTTCCTTGTAAAAGTGTTGCGAAGATAAATATTTGAATTAAAAAATTAAATGCCTTCTTTATAACTAAAGTGAAAGGTACTTGTTGATTTTTTATTTTATTAAGAATCTTAGATGGACTACCATAGACATAGATTTTCAATGAAAACTTACTTTTAGTAATACTAAATGAGATGAGTTGCTAAGATAAATATTTGAATCCTTCTTCATTACTAAAGTGAAAGAAACCTGTTTTCTTTGTATTTAATTAAAATACTTTGATAAACTGCCATAGACATCGCTTTTCTTTAAATCTTACTTTCCTTCTATTTTGGTAATACTAAGTTAATTGTGCTGTGAAGATAAATATTTGAATTCAGAGATTGAATGCATCTTTTATAATTAAATTGAAAAGAACTTGTAGATTTTTTATTTTATTAAGAATCTTTGATATCTGCCATAGACATCGCATTTCTATAAAATGTTACTTTCCTTCTATTTTAATAATACTAAGTGAATTGTTTTGCGAAGATAAATATTTGAATCCAAAAACTGAATGCCTTCTTCATAACTAAAGTGACAGGAACCTGTAGTTTTTTTTTATCTTATTAAGAATCTTTGATAAACTGCCATAGACATCGCATTTCTATAAAATTGATTTTCCTTCTATTTTAGTAATACTAAATGAGATGTGTTGCTAAGATACATATCTGAATCCCAAAACTGAATGCCTTCTTTAACTAAAGTGTTGGGAACCTGTTCTTTTTTTATTTTAATAAGAATCTCTGATAAACTGCCGTAGACATCGGTTTTCTATAAAATCTTACTATCCTTCTATTTCAATAAAACTAAGTGAATTGTGTTGTAAAGATAAATATTTGGATTCAGAAATTAAATTCCTTTTTTATTACTAAAGTGAAAGGAACTTGTTGATTTTTTATTCTATCAAGAATTTTAGATGAACTGCCATGATCATCTATTTTCAATAAAAACTCACTTTTATTCTATTTTAGTAAAACTAAGTGAATTGTACTGCAAAGATAAATATTTGAATTCAAAAATTAAATGCCTTCTTTATTACTAAAGTGAAAAGGACATGTTGCTTTTTAAGTTTGTGTTTTATTAAGAACCATTTTGTCTTACTAAAGACTGGATAATTTTTTTGATACTTTAGGTATCTTCGTACTTACCTATGAAAATGAAAGTCTATTATTTATTGTATTAGTTTTTCTCGTGAAAAATATAACCAAAAAAATAATAATAAAGACTAAATACACGTTAAATAATTTCTTATAACTGCCTAGTTAACCAGATAATAGACACTATTACATTATCTACCTACTAACTATCTACATCAGTATTATTTTGTTATTTCAAATCACAAATCATTCGTAACATTAAAAGCACACTTGTTCTGAACAATACTTGCTTGGCTGTTAGAGTTGTTGTTTCTGTGTTTGTGAAATTCTGGTTCTAGATGATAGATGCCGATGCCACACAGTAGTTACCTTTTTCCATTGACTTATGTTCGCCTCTCATGATAATAACAATATCTTGATGATGTTCTATGTCCATTTGCAGATAAGGTTTATTGGATTAAATGTTACTGTGTCCAGTTATTTTAATAATTTGTTGCTCGCTTACTCCTATTTTGACCAGGTTAGACAAAACTGCCCTCGCAGAATGATTCGTTTCCTTTATTTCCTTGGTGTGAATGCCTACCTTAGAGTCTGCTTCGTTGCACCATATTCACATCGTGTTTTCTCCAACAGGACAGTTTTCAAACCAATTCGATGATTTCCATTTGGGGTTTGCTGTTAGAAACAATCTGTCAACTTTAATTGAACTACCACGTTTTTCAATTAACTTATGAAACAGTCTAACTGGACAAACTCCAGGATTTTATATATTTTCAATTAGCCACTTGCTATCAGAAATTGTTTTTGATTCACCCTGTGTTGTCTTTGTAAAGATGGTGTTATACTGTATCGTGCTTGTGAAGTTGTTTTGTTGTCAAACTCTTTGGCAAAATACTCAACTTTCGGTTCAATATTTTTTTGCAACTTTGCCTTTTTTGTCAAATAATCTAAAAGTACATAATTTACCGTAATGACAGATTCTTTGTTATCATCAGAATTTTTCTTCTCCATATTGAACGCATAATCTCCCAAAATTGATGCCAATGCAGTTATCGATTAGAAACTGCCTCCATACGGTTAATTTCGATTACTTCGTATTTTGCGTAGGGCAATTTGCCACATCTGCTTTTATGTTATCAGAATTTTCATTTCCAAAAAGGCCATTTTGGATTGTAAAAAACGCGTAAAATACGATTGAATTATGAGAGTCGTTTAAGAAGTAAAACATAAGTCATCCACTGCAAAACAATAGGGATATTTTGACGAAGCAAACCGATCCAAACCTAGTGAACATTCAACATTTATGACATCTCAAATGTTCAACGGGTTTGAACTAGTTTGCTTCGCCAAAATAGCCCTTATTTCTACCTGTCTAGCCACCTTTATTTTGGCGAAGTAAGTTTCAAAATGAAGCATGTCAGATTTTTAAAATAAATTTTGGATGTAAAATTTTCTTACCGAACCCCCCACGTACTTGAATTAATTTCCGGAAACGTTTCCTCAGTCACGCATTTTTTAAAAAAAAATTTCAAAAAATGTGTTCCTTCGGAAAAATTTCCGGAAATGATTCAAGCACTAGAGAGATTATAAGTGAAAACTTTGAATAAAACCTTTCTCAAATTCCTGAGAGTAAAGGTTAATGTAGTTTATTTTTCGGTTATTTAAATGTCAAACCCGTAGTCGGACGATGCAACCTTAAACCAACTTTCAGCTTCGTGTCAGTTTCCTGTTAACATTTTTGTACTATTAAATTATTCTGAAAATACGAACAAATGGTCGTGGAAAAAATAATGTATGCATCTTGTGAGTAAAGTTCAATAATCCCTCAGCTGAATTATCGATTATACTCGTACAATGAATTAGTGAATTTTATCTCGTTCAAGTATACAGTTGCGACTATCGCCATAATTTGCTTACAATGTACACATTTATAACTTTTTCTACGACTATTGGAGAATTTGTGTATTTCGACATAATTTTTGATTATGGAATAGCTTCATTCTATCACTAGTGCGAGAATATTAATTCTCGACCTTCTTATGGAATGAATACTTGTGGCGCCCTCTAAATATCACGGTTAATTTGACAGAAAGAGGAAATAGGCGTGTTCCGTTTTGTACCCCTGCTGCACTACGCAGAATAGAAGTAGTTGAGAATTACCAAAATGCATAAGAAATCCTGTAAACTCAACGTAAAATGACTTATATGGTCGTTGAAAATCAATTGTTAGAACCAGAAGTGCAGAATAAGTGTACTTTGTGACACATTTCAATAAAATATCTATCATTATACTACAGTTGAGTTATAAGGAGCTATAAGAAATAAACTTATTCGGGTTGTGAATGACAACCGACGGAAGCCGATTAACCACGAATTGATTTTATCTCTTTTTAATTAATTATTTCTAGTGTTGCCCATTCTAGCCTAGTTTAAATTAAAACTGTCACATCAATTTTCAAATAAGTATTTTTGATAATTTCGAGGATTTCGAAGAGCAAGAGATACAATAATAGTAGATTTTGTAAACTCAGAACGTGACCCATATACAGTGAATGAGTATTGAGCATGTTCAATAATGGGATAAAGGAGAATCCTTACACCGTTTTCGATACAATTACAGCAATTATTTGAAAATATTTATATGAAATATGAAATACTGATTTCAGTGCTGTCAAGCAGGTAACACCTAACGTATGATCTATTTTGCAACTTACAAGGCGACCGCGAAACATAGCAATTGTTTATCCCTTACTATCATATAAAAATTGTGCATAAAACTATCTTTCTCTACACATATTATGAAGTCAGTTATTTTAATTTCATTGCAGCCAACTTTAAAACAGTTATTTTTGTTGTGTTAAATCAACGCATAATAAATCAATGGTTAAAGTCAGTTTGAAAGAATTCACACTTCATTTGTTGAGTAAGACCTCCTAATAAATTCATTTTCCTGTCATTTTATTCGCACTTGAAAATACCAGCCGTAACATTATTTACAATCACGATTTCCGGAAAGTTTAATCACTCATTCAAAAAATATGTTTCTTTAAGACCTCCAGATATTGTGACAAACAATTTTTTTACTAATTTTCAAAAAGGAGGCTGCACAAAACAAGTTATAGGCATAAATAAACTTGGGAATATGCCTAGACAAGTGGCACAATTTTTAAATTTATCTGACTCAAAATTATACACAGGACATTTTTCCCGCAGAACCGCAGCAACAATACTTGTGGATTCTGGGGCACACGTAGAAACCTTAAAACGGCACGGGGGCTGTAAACCCACAGAAGTGGCAGAAAGATATATAGATAACTCTTACAGAACCGCCTAAAAGTATCGACAAGCATATTGTCGCGAATTGATAAAAACCAAGAGCTAAACCTAAACCTAAACAAGTCACATTTAAAAATTGTACAGTTACTAACATAACTATAAATTATTATATATATAAATATATATATATATATATATATATATATATATATATATATAATGTATATATATATGTATTATTATTTTAATTTAATTATTTATTATTATTTTTGTTTAATTAAGTTTATTTATTTATTTATGGGCGCCATTTAATAATTATTTCCTTGATTGACTAGCTCAGATTTTTTTTAATTAATTATTTATTTATAATGTTTAATTAGTCGGAAGCATGAGAATCCTCCCTTTGAGTTCTGGAGATACTAATCAAAGATTGAGGAAATATATTCTTAATCTTACCTTTAACTTACAACCTCTGAAAGAAACAGTATCTGTTAAATAAAATGATTGAAATACGACAACAAAGATATTGAGAATTTAATCATGGATGTGAGAATAAAGAAAAACCAACACATAAATGTAAAGCTATTTAATAAAATAATTTGAAAATTTTTAACTTGATTGGAACATAATAAAATATTTTTGAAACTATTAATTTGGTTTATACATTTATTTTTATGGAATTGTGCCACCCTATATCATACATGTATTCTCTATAACAAAATTTTCCCACTACTGCGTCGGCGCTAAATCTCCAAACGCATGCGCTACTACAATATACATGAAAGAAGGAGGTTTTCCTTCTATAAACAACGTTTCACAGTCAACACGACGCTAGCGTGCTTTTGATAAAAGATATTGTTAAAATTTCAAGTTTCTACAATCAATTACATATAAGTGATAATTTCTAAACTATATATGTGTGTGTTTAAAGGTCAAGAAAGAGATAGTTTAAAGTTATACATGCAATAGCTGGAAGGAAGGTATAGGATTTAAGGTAACATACATGATACACATAATATTTCAAGTGGATAAATTTACACAAGGTGAGTACATTAATTTTATAGATATTAAAGATCTAATTCTCTATAGATAAATATATAAAGCATCATATTTTAATGTATTTGGCCTTTTTATGTGTTATGTGATTCAAATGTTCAACTAAAAATTTGAGTGTACACTTTAAAATGTTAATTGGAATTCCAAATAAGTTCAAACAAAATACACAGACCTTATTTCTGCTATCACTGCTGGCTGCACTCGCATCTTCAAATTTTGAAGATATCTCATAAGAGATACGCTCCTACTACACTATTCACTCCTTACACTTTATAGAATATTCCTACGATTAGTTTTATTTGACTTATTTCAATAATTTTAACTTTTAAACACCTTTAAACAATTTTTTTTACAAAGAGCAATCTTTTAACGACGCATCCTCTATCACCACCATGAATCAACCTTCTTTTGTTTTTAAAATCAACAAGTCTTTTGGCTTCCCTAGTCCATAGCTCACTTATTTGTTTTTTTATCACTAAAATTGTTATTCTTCAGTCTTTTAGTTACTATTTTAAAAAAACATAAATTTATTGTCCTGGAGGGTAATAACACTGATACACTCAGATTTCTATTGTATTAAGGAATTTTAATTAAGTCCTTTTCCTCGTACAATAGTCAATTTTCTTATATTCATGTTATTTAGCTTATATGAGAAATGTTTATTTTTACAAATATTACAACCTATATTATTAATTAACCTATATGTAATTGATTCTATTTTAATTTGAGTCCTGTTTTATCATTTATTATACATAAACTCCTGATTATGTTTGTTTTTGTAATTAAATTTCATATATAATCAAAAAGCAATGATTTTAAGTTGGTAATGAAAATTCCCTAGCATGCATTACTTCTTGTAAATATTCATTTCCTTATTATACGTTTGGGCTGTGTTCCAACTATCTTTTCCGTCTAGTTTCAACCCTTTGAAATGAATGAATGATTACATGGTATTCTAAACCTTTGCTACTACTAAAAAAATTATGTAAACAATGTTAAGTTATTGTTAAACTGATTATTCTTTTCTCTTAATTCAGGTTTCAAGCTATTATATGACGTTTCATCCTGCAGAAATTGCTATGGCTGTGTTCAGTGTAATACGGAATTCCGTGACTTTGACAACCAATCAGAATTACTGGTATAGGTAATATTTACTATCTATTTAACTAATATAGTGTTGGAATTTTATTCTTCATCCCTTTTTAAACATTCACATCAATATTTCACCCGATTTATTTATATTTCAATCTTTTTATATTTTAATATTTGACTTGTTATTGAGTTTATTCTAATGGTTGTGTCTACTGACACTCCTTCCGTTATAATAAGACCTTTTTATTATAATTATTTATTTCAATATATTTGCAAAACTAGATGACTAGTTCAGTATATATATATATATATATATATATATATATATATATATATATATTTATATATATATATATATGTATATATATATATATATATATATATATATATATATATATATATATATATATATATATATATATATATACAATAATACAGATAGGGAAAATTAAAAAACTAATATAGAAAGATATTTTCAATTTTTAATTAATAATAAAGGTATATTTGTTCGTTTGTTGTTTGTTTTTCATTTGATAGTCGTAGAAAAAGTATAGTCTAAAACACGGGTGGAATTCGAAATTCTACACTCGAAGAACTCGTAGGAACAAATCTTTCTACTAGTGTAGAATTTTGCTTATTCCACCCTTGCTATAGAATATAATATTTCAAAATTAATTTACCCTGGAATTGGACATTTATATTTTTTATTTACAATTCCAAATAGTTATTGATCATTCTTCCTGACAACCACATTTACATTAACAAAAGCACTTGAAACCCATTTTGTTATTATAGCCAACCTCTGTGTACAGACTCATCTGATAAATTATTTCAGTGTTCCTAATCTCTATATCCGACTACTACGTGAGACACAAAAGGAGCAACAATAGCTAAATCGCATTTCCAGTGGTTGGTCTCAAAAGGAAAATATTCCTCATTTCTTTCTGTATTTATATTTTCGGACTGAAGATAAGAAAAACCGTCTTCATAAAATTTGATGAATACTGAGAGTTGTCCTTAGGTCTGAATTGAAAGAAAATAACAATTGAGTCCCTTAAATGATAAAAAGTCGAATAACGTATCTGGAAGAGGCAAAAAAGGCAAAGAAGGCATGGACGTTGCTTATATTTTTTTGAGAGTATCACTTCAGATTGAATATTCCACATAGTAATAATCGAACCTTTAAATTCGAATCTCCATTTTCTCCAAATATAAATACCAGAGGTAATATATGAGAATGTTAGAAATTAGCGCATTATTTGCGGGAAAATGAATGCCACTAAAACATTATCCTGTATAATGTTTTCAAGATGAAACCATATGTCATGTAGAGCCAAGCTTCCAATTCTACACGCTCTTACACTACAAGCCCCAACTTTACAAACCTTAGTCCAAATGTGTAGATTTTCCGGTTTGTTACTACAAAAACTATTGTATATCACAAAAATAATGAGTGGTGAATGAATACATCTTTCGCTATACTTCCATGTGACAGTAGCGAAATGGCCAAACAACGCACATACCTACCTGTAGAGTTTGTTAAGCTTACTGTACACAAGTGGAAAATAGTTGCTCCAATGCACACTTCAGGCCCGACAGGTCACAAATGTATACGTTTGTACTTTTGGGGCCCGAATATTCAATGGGAATGTTCGGGGGAATTCAGAGTTGATACTATAAATTATTTGTTAATAACTTATGTTGGAAATAAATAACAAAACTTAAGAGAAATAAACGGTTTTAAATAATTAAACTAACTTTTCCGCATCTCAAAGATGCCCTGAACAATATTCTATCATAAAATTGTCACCTGTCTACACTTCGGGGGATGTATCGTGCTAACAAACTGAAATTTCTCCAAAAATAACCAAAAATGTAGTATGTCTGGATTTATAGGACACGCTGTACTCGCTCTAGTCGAGTGAAAATCAATATAGTACATCTGTGAGACACCATGAACAATATTCAATGATAAAATTGATCACTTGTATATACTTTGGAGGCTGTATCGTGCTAACAAACTGAAATTTCTCCAAAAATGAGAAAAAATTGATACCTCAAGTACAATATCACCCGGTTTACTGGTTTCAATGGGCTGAATATCAATAGGGTTTATCTTTGAGACGGCCTGAATAGTATCCAACCATAAAATTGGTCACTTGTATATACTCCGGAGGCTGTATCATGCTAACAAACTGAAATTTCTCCTGAAATGACAAAAATGTCGTACTTAAAGTACTATTGCACCTGTTGTACTGGCTCTGGTGAGCTGAAAATCAATAGAATTCATCTGTGAGATATCCTGAATAATATTAAATCAGAAAATTGGTAACTTGTTGCACTCCGGAGGCTGTATCGTGCTAAGAAACTGAAATTTCTCTAGAAATGAAAAAAATGTCGTACTTAAAGTACTATAGCACCCGTTGTACTGGATCTGGTGAGCTGAAAATCAATAAGGTTCATCTGTGAGATATCCTAAATAATATTCAATCTTAAAATTGGTGATTTGTTGCACTCCGGAGGCAATATCGTGCTAACAAGACACGTAACGAAAAGTGGCCGACGACAACGACGACGACATACACACAGGATTTTTTTCTAAAAACCATTTTTTCGTGTTGTTCTTGATAAAAAATTTTAAAATCTCAACTTTTTTGTGGGTAAACCAATACTTTTCTCGCATATTAGATAAGTTGGGCGGAAAAGTAAAAAGTGCTACGACAATATCTGATGAAAATGTATTCATTATCTAGCTCATCTTCTAATAAACTGATAGAATATTCCAGATTCAATGGATGCTACAATTTTCGCTAAAAACGATGTTTTCTTCTGTTACTGCAAAAAATACAGTTCCTTCTGGTTACATTCTTTTCGACAAATGTAGCTTGTGCGACGCGTAATCCAGCAAATTTCCTGGCATTCAACCTGGTATTTGTCGGTAAACGTTCATTCGGTCCTTCAAATGCTCTTTTACATCCATACCCAGGTTTTTCATGAATGATCTCCTATTTTTGAAAATTTAGTGTCTCGACTTTTACTTTGTGGAACCTATCCATATTACTGTTTTGAATTAAACTAACGGTTTTTAAATAAATTTCACAATATAACGATAAAATGTTAAAAATTCTAAGAAATATGACCATTGTTTCGATACTAAATATCATCGTCAGAATGAAGGAAGTTACTCATTTGATACCTACTTGATGTTCAATAATTATTTTGGGCTTGACCAAGGAGTGACCTACCTTGTGATTGACTTGATATATAATAATAGAAAAAAGAAGTAGATATAATATTACAAATATCATCGCTTAGTTATTACTATATCATGGATAAGTTTTTGCCATGTAAAATCAGTATAACTGTACAATGATATTCTGACGTCATTCTGACGATGATATTCAGTATCGAAACAATTGTCAAATTTCTTAGAATTTGCAACATTCTATCAATGTATTGTGTAATTATCTAGAAACAGATTAGGGAATTAAAAATTATTGCAGAACTTATTCAGCAATATTTAATATCACATAAAGGATAACCATCTGCAATCTTTTGGTATTTCTTGCTACATTATATTCGCCACACATCTGATCTGTTCTATCTACACCTCCTTTAGTGATGTTGTGGAAAGTTATGATCTCAGGTTTCCTTTGCCCATCTGTACTTTCACCAATAGTATCATCATGATGCATTGTGGATCGCAAAATTACACAATCATTTTCTTTCAGTAAATATGAGAACATTGTCATGTCTTCTTTGAAGCCAAATTGACTGCAATGTATATCTATATTTTTAGAGATGAATTCTGACAGAATGCCCCTTGCATCTCTACAAAATGTATCATCACTCATAAAACAATATTCAGTGAGCATTATGTTTATTACTTCGATGCTACTGAACCAATTATTATCGTTTGTAACATTTCTTCCACAGTTATAGATGTGCTCGTACATTCTCTCAGCTTTTTTATTGCTAATTTTTCATTAACCGTCCGGCTGTTTCCCAGCGTAAATCGCTAAATTGGTTACGTAGCCTCTTCTGGAGCTTGTCAATACAAATATTTTTCAAACCAGATCTAGCTAATTTTTTAGAAATATAGATCTTAAAACTGCATCTCCCTCGGAAAGCCCACATCATTTTCACCGATACAATATGATGCCTTACAGTTTCTAACAAAATCGTCAACAAACTCTCTAACTGGAGCAATTTTGTCTAATCGACGCCTTTTAAATTTTCTTCTGTCTAAGGATTAGCATTCGTATCAGAACATTATTATAATTTTAAATGAGTAACAAAGAAAACCTCTCAACTTACATTATACGAGAAATCACCACAAACTGTGTATTTGTGAACAATTGAAAAAAAATTTATTCACTCTGAAAATGCATCTAGTAGCAGAAAACATATTCAAAATGTCAATGAATTTGTAGAATCCTCATATTTGAGTTGTAAGAGAAAATAAAAATTGTATTTCTCAAATAACAATGAATATATTATAATAATAAACCATATAGCTGAGAATTTATGAAAGTTTGACTTTATTAATATGCAACAACGTTCATTGGGTAAGATATATTATTTTATAGAATTCTTTGTCGCACTTTGGAATTGACCGGAGCATATTTTTTATCATCGTTTTTTAAAGTAACACTCGGTATAATTTCCTCCTAAACCAGCTACATCAGTACACGGGCCGTTAATTAATGGATTTTTATCATTCCGCAAAACAGTTCAATAATAAAGAAGAAGTATAAATAATGTATAATCGATAAACTAACGAACACATTGTATAAGATACTTCATAATTAAATTCGATGCTAATGAGATTGACGATGTGATTTTCTATTTTGCAATATCACATCAAAATATAAATTGTCGATTCATAACACGAGTTCCGAACGTAATTTTGAGACCTTGCGGTTGCGCTTATGAAAGCGATACCAAAAGGAGCAAAACAAGTGAGTGCGGTATCCTGTATTAGCAAATCCCGCTAGATATTTATGGTAGCTATTTGCGAGATGTGAAGCGGCCAGTGTTCAAGCTCTATTTACTATTTATCTGTCCCTTCGGTACCATTTGACTCTATCAAGATGGCGGGACTCAACATCGTGCTCGCCTTTTGTCTACAGAGATTCTTATTTTTTATTTCTTTGTATTCCTAGGCCAGGAGCCGTTCACTTGTTAGTCTGGAGAAATAGCTATAAATATTTCCCGTGTCGTAGCGAATTATTTGAGATGTTAATCCTGACGTTGGAATTTTAGTAACTTAAGTTAAACAAATAGAATCAATGAATATAGAAACTTTTCTGTTGGTTTTCATTATAATAAAATCCTACATATTAACTTGAGACATTTTGTGGAACTGTTTCAATTCCGGTTCGCAAATTTCAATCTAGCTGATATTTGAGAACTTGATGCAAATGCTGGGAAATATTAGAACAGTCAAATAATATCGGATATCCTAACAAAAAGTCAGGTAAATGGATATTGATGCATTTATTTCCTAGCATAATAGTGGATAGAAATTTATATATTTTAGTTACATAAGATATTCATTTATCAATATCAAGTCACCGCGAATTATTCGATAAGGCTCAAAATATATATTTATTATCCAAATTCATTGCATGGTCTCGGAAATAGGTCCGTCTACATCATACATTCTCTATAGACTGAAAATGGATGTCTCGAGTTTATTAATTGAGCTCTACAAATAATATAAACTCAGCATTAATCGCATTAGATGAATATGATGGTTGTTCGATATGGTTTCTTGAGTTTTAGGCCATTAGCTTGTTCACAACGATGGCCGTGTTAAATGTGCTATAGGTGCTTGGGAAATCATTGAAAAAATACGAATTGACTCACGAAACAAATACGCTAGGGTAAAGGGAGGGCCGATGGACCAGGAGGATAGACGGACTATTCGTAATATTCTGGAAGATATGGCAACACCGATATGTTTGACCGGCGTATGTTTTACGTTTCAGTCAGTTCAACTTTGAAATAGTCTCGAGCACATGGTTATCCGTATTTATGAGTTAGATTTCTGAAAAAATAAATTTTGTCCTAGTGAAAACTATATTTAAAATAAACGGTTTTAAAGATTAAAACTAACTTTTCCGCATCTGTGGCCCTGAACAATATTCTATCATAAAATTGTTACTTGTATACACTTCGGGGGATGTATCGTGCTAACAAACCGAAATTTCTCCAAAAATAACCAAAAATTTAGTATATCTAGTTTTAAAGGACCCGCTGTACTCGCTCTAGTCAAATGAAAATCAATAGGGTACATCTATGAGACATCTTGAACAATACTTATTCATAAAGTTGATCAATCGTATACTCTCTGGAGGCTGTATCTTGCTAACAAACTGAACATTCACCAAAAATGACAAAAATTTGGTACTTCAAGTACCACAGCACCCGTTGTACTGGCTTTAGTGAGCTAAATATCAATAGGGTTCATCTTTAATACACTCTGAATAATATCCAATCATAAAATTTGTCACTTGTATATACTCCGGAGGCTGTAACGTGCTAACAAACTGAAACTTCTCCAAAAATGACAAAAATATCGTACTTAAAGTACTGTAGCACCGGTTGTATTGGCTCTGGTGAGCTGAAAATCAACAGTGAGATGCCCTGAATGATATTCAATCATAAAATTGGTGACTTGTTGAAATCCAGAGGCTGTATCGTGCTAACAAACTGAAATTTCTAGAAAAACGACAGAATGTCGTACTTCAAGTATCATAGCACCCGTTGTACTGGCTTTGGTGAGCTGAAAATCCATAGAGTTCATCTGTGAAATGTCCTTAACAATATTCCATCATGAAAATTGGTGACTTATTGCACTCCGGAGGCTGTATCGTGCTAACAAGACTTGCAAGGAAAATTGGCCGACGACAACGGCGACGACGACGACGACGACATACACACAGGATTTTTTTTCTAAAAACCGTTTTTTCGTGTTGTTGTTGATGGATAACGTGAAAATAAGTCAAAAAAAATTCAAATTTCCAACTTTTTTGTTAGATAGGTTGGCGGAAAAGTAAAAATATATTTCTATTACTTTTCCGCCCAACCTTTCTATATGCGAGAAAAGTATTGGTTTACCCCAAAATAGTTGGAATTTTGAAATCTTTTTTGAGTTATTTTTACGTTTTCCATCAACAACAACACGAAAAAACGGTTTTTAGAAAAAAAATGCTGTGTGTACGTCGTCGTCGTCGTCGTCGTTGTCGTCGGCCACTTTTCCTTACATGTCTTGTTAGCACGATACAGCCTCCGAAGTGCAATAAGTCAGCAATTGGATATTGTTAAGGACATGTCACAGATGATTCCTATTGATTTTCAGTTCACCAGAGCCAGTACAACGGGTGCTATGGTACTTGAAGTACGACATTTTGTAATTTTTTGAGAAATTTCAGTTTGTTAGCACGATACAGCCTCCGCAGTTCAACAAGTCACCAATTTTATGATTGAATATCATTCAGGGCATCTCACTTATGAACCCTATTGATTTTCAGCTCACCGGGGCCAATACAGCAGGTGCTACAGTTCTTTAAGAACGATATTTTTGTCATTTTTGGAGAAGTTTTAGTTTGTTAGCACGATACAGCCTCCAGAGAGTATACGATTGATCAACTTTATAAATAAGTATTGTTCAAGGTGTCTCACAGATGTACCCTATTGATTTTCAGTTAACTAGAGCGAGTATAGCGGGTCCTATAAATCCAGATATACTGAATTTTTGGTTATTTTTGGAGAAATTTCGGTTTGTTAGCACGATACATCCCCCGAAGTGTATACAAGTAACAGTTTTATGATAGAATATTGTTCAGGGCTACGGATGCGGAAAAGTTAGTTTTAATCCTTCAAACCATTTATTTTCAACGCACTCAGATAAGTCTAAAATGTTTGTTTTTATCTGGTGAAACTGTAAGTCTGTCTGCTAGGACCTAAAATATGAAAACCATTTATAATCGGTTAGTTCTTACCGAGTGGTGCATCTATCCTCTGATTTCAGGATAGATGGACCAACATGGGGGAGGAGAGTCGGACCAATATGTTTTTGTTCTAGTACTATGCCAAATAAGTACGTACGAAAAAGACATGTTCTTGAACCAGGATATTGGACCTCTCAAGCGGTAAGTGATGTAATTGGGCGTCAATGGAGCCGCTAAGGCAATTGGAATTCCGAATACTGCATTTAAAAGGCGATTAAAATCAAATAACCTAGAAAAACACAACCGCCTGGGGCCCGACGCTCTATTGGGTTCAAAGGCTGAGCAAACATTGGTAGATCATATAAAAAACCTTCAGAAATCGGGTTTTGCACCAACAAGAAAGGAAGCGAGGATTATAGCATATAAATTAGCTAAACGATTAGAAATTAACTGTCTCGACCCTTACTCTGTGGAATCTACTCGTATTAGTGTTTTAAATGGAACTTACTGTTTCTAGTTAACTCCCCAAAATATTGAAAAAATGTTGAAAATTCTGAAAAATTGACAATTGTTTCCATATTACCTAAATATCATCGCCAGAATGACAGAAGTTATATTTCATTTGATGCCTACCTGATGTTTTATTATTTTTGGCTAGTCTTAGAAGTGATTGACTTGATATATGTTAATAGAAAAAAGAAGATATGATATTACAAATATTAAAGCTCAGATATTTTTAGCCCTATGGGGATATCCTGGATATAATTTTTCCCAATTAAAATCAGTATAACTGTGCAATGATATAGAAAACCAGGAAAACTATACCAGCTGATCTTTACAATTATCACAAAAGAAGACAGTTTAAAAGAGGAGAACTCCCTAGATTTATTTGTTCATTGACGACATCATATTGTGGGTTTCTTAAGTGTCTTCTAATTTCCAATTCTTCAAGGAAATTCCAGTTCTTGTTTCTTATCACAAGTATGTAGTATTTCTAGTTCGGGTGTCAATGAATTATTGGTGTCAAGTAGATGTCTGGCGTAGTGAGATTTATCTGGTTGTTTTAATCTGTATGCTCGTAAGTGTTCACTGTATCGGATTTCAAAATTTCGAACGGTCTGACCCAAATACACAGCATTACATTCTGGACATTTAAGTTTATATATACCAGATTTCTTTAACCTTTATAATACCAAGCTTTTTACATACGTGCGATACCAAGCGGGGTTCATTTGCACCCCATTTTTTTGTCTATCTTTGTAATTTTTACACCTTTTTAAAGTAAAGTGAAAAAAAAAGCAAATAAATTATTTTGTATCTATTTTTATTTTAATTTAGTTACTAAAAAATAAACAAACCTTAATTAGGTATTCAAAATTAATTTTAATTTTTTGCTTTACATGGGATACAATAAATTTCTTTTCCGGAGTGATTTACACAAACAAAACGCTCACATTTCACACAACGTTGTATTGATTTTTTATCTTTGGTTCTTTCACTGAGAAAACATCTACCTTGAGTTCCTACAGGTCTTGTTGAGTTGATATATTGCTCCAATTTTGAAACAACTTTAAGAATATTTTTTTTCATACTTGCTTGCAAACCATTAGTATTTCTAAATCTATAAATCATATTTTCCTTGGCCAGTTCCTTTCGCAATTGAAGAATATATTTTCTTCTTGTATCTAAGTGACCAGACCCGTAATTTGGATTATTTTTAATTTTCCATATTTTATAGGCATTGATAGCTCCAATATGGATCATATGGTAAAAAGGTACAATAGGCTATCTAGGAGTTTGTGGTTGAAAAATATATCTAATTGTCGTTCACTGTCCATGAAACAAGCTAATATGTCATCTACATATCTATACCAAAACTAAACATTTTTTAAAATATTACATTCAAAGATTTTCCTTTCTAAATTATCCATAGAAATGTTTGCCAAAATTAGCGATATTTGGTAAACCTTCATTTTTAATATATATCTTATTGTCAAAAGAGAAATAATTATTCTTATTAATACATACATCAAATAAATTAAGCATATCTGAGATTATTCCTGGATTAATATTTTTATCTTCTAGTCACTTACTTACAAGTATTAGACATTATTTACAAGGAGTTTTAGTGAGCATACTGGTAACATCAAATGAAATAAGCTTGAAGTTACCTTGCATGTTGGATGCTTTAAATTTTTTGATTAGTTCTATTCAATTTCTAATATAATATTTAGATGTATATCCGTAACTATTAAGTATATTGTTTCTTTGCCAATATATTATCAGGAGTATCAACATAAGAACTAGAAACAGTGAGTTTCATTCAAAACACTGATATGAGTAGATTCCACAAAGTAAGGATCGAGACAGTTAATTTTATTAAAAAATATTCAAGAGAAGATTTGAACCGACTGTACCAGAAGTTACAACTAAAACGCTACAAAGCATCACAAAACATTTGGTTTAACCAAGAATGCCTTAGAAAAGAGGTAATACAAAATTATGTGAATATAAAATGCCATACTAAAACACCTCAAGCACAAAAAGCTGTAAAATGTGCTCAACGAGTTTGGCTTGAAGAAGAATGTGAAAAATGGTTTAGAATAAGGGACTCCTCAGACAACTACATGAAAGTTGTATACTCTGAACTCACGTTCCAACTACATCCAGTAGACTTTGACTGTTTAGATGACAAAATCAGAGAAAGTGTCAGCACGATGAAGCACAAGAAATTGTAGAAACAAGAACAAAGAAATCAATTCTATCAACATCATGAAACTGTAAGTAATTACATAACAACACACTTCGCACCACGATTTGAAAACCTTTCAAACAATAATTTTAACAGATAGTGAAATAGAATTTTCAAATAAAGGTTTAAAGTACAGCATACCACCAAAATTTACGAATAATATTATACAGATAATAGCTACAGAGTCATAAATAGCTTTAAAATCGTATTCGAATAATTTTCTATATGAGAAACTAAAAATTGCCAATTTAATCAAAAATATTGAACCTTCACAACTTAAACGTCAAACAAAAAATGACATTATAGTTTTAAATTCAATAGAATAGAGAGTAGAAGATGGATACAAAATGGAGGGGAACGCCACTGTTTCATTGACAACTAATGATTATAATTCAAAGATATATAACTTTATTGAATCTAGCGATGTAAAAGTTCTTAGAGCAGACCCAACAAAAAAGTTTTCTAATAGTTATGGATATATATCTAAATATTCAATCAGAAGTCCAATAAAACTAATCAAAAAATCAAAATCATTCAACTTGAAAGATTACTTCATTTGATGTTACCAGTATGTTCACGAAAATTTCTCCTGAAGAATGTCTAATACTTGTAAGAATGTTACTAGAAGATAAAAATATGAATTCAGGAATATTATCAGATATACTGAATTTATTTGATGTATGTATTAATCAGTATTATTTCAGTTTTAACAAGAAGATATATATTCCAAAATAAGGTTTACCAATGGGAAGCCCTATATCGCCAATTTTGGCAAAAATTTTAATAGGCAGTTTAGAAGAAAAAAATGTTTGAAAATAATATTTGAAAAAATGTTTTATTTTGGTATAGATATGTAGATAACATATTAGCTTGTTTTATGGGCAGTGAACGACAATTAGATATATTTTTCAACCACATTAATAATTTACACCCAAAAAATAAATTTACATTAGAAGTTGAAGAGAATATTTCAAACAATTTTCTTGATTCAAAAATTCAAAGTGTTAATAATGTACTTGGATTAATTTTACCGAAAACCAACACACATTGATGTGACTATTCCATATAGTTCCAAAAATCCCATGTCACATAAACTAGCGGCATAGAATTCAATGATACATAGAGCATTTTCAGTTCCTATGAGCCAATGTAATTTTGATAGAGAGGTTAACACAATTAAACAAATAGCAACATCCAACGGTTACCCATTTCATATGAATAATAAACTAATTAATAAAAAAGAGGAAAAAGTGGCATTATAACTAATATTTCCTAAACAAATCAAAGAAATAAAAACTTATAATACCATCACATATGCAGGAAATATTTCTAATAATATTTCAAAGATAATATCTTTAGCAACAAATACAACGATTTCTTTTAAAACAGGAAGTAACATAAGTAGAAAATTGTTACATGTAAAAACAAAAATATCTCCGTTAAAGAAATCTGGTATATATAAACTTAAATGGCCAGAAGGTAATCTTGATTGGGGAAAATTATAAACAGGATATCCCCATTGGGCTAATAATATTCAAGCTTCAATAGTTGTGATATCATATCTTCTTTTTTCTATTAACATATATCAAGTCAATCACTGGGACTAGCCAAAAATAATTAAACATCAGGTAGGCATCAAATGAAACGTAACTTCTGTCATTCTGACGATGATATTTAGGTAATATCGAAACAATTATCAATTTTTTTAAATTTTTAACATTTTTTCAATATATTGTGGAGTCAACTAGAAGCAGTAAGTTTCATTTAAAACACTGAACGATTAGAAATCATAAATAGATTTAACGGAAAAGAAGTTGAGTTATGAATTGTTAAAACTTGTTTTAATATTAAGTAGACTAGGTCCCTACCTATCTATTCATTTTTTTAGGTAAAGCTAGCAAGGGATAGCTAGAGTTATTTTAATTGCACGATCTGTTAGAATGTCCAGAGAAACTGTTGAAACCAATTTCGCGGACCTTGAAAAAGTTATGACAGAACATGACCTTTTTGAGAAACCTGGACATTTATACAACGCTGATGTGACAGGTTTACAGTCAAACACAAGAGCTGGTCAAGTCTTAGCCGCAAAAGGCTCTAAAAGTGATCCGAGTATAAGCCCTGGAGAGAAAGGAGAAACTATAAGCGTCATAGCATGCTGTAATGCAAAATGTAGTTTTATACACCCTAACTGAATTTTTAAGGGCAAAAATAAAAAAGATGAACGGCTTCATGGCATGCCACCAGGTCCATAGGTCAAAATGTCTGAAAAATCTGCTCATGTGAATCGTGAAATATTTATGGATTGGCTTAAGACCCAATTTATTCCAAAAAAGCCTCCTGGTAAGGTATTGTTAATACTAGACGGACATACCTCCCATACGACCAACCTAGATTTATCGGAATTTGCAGAAGAAAACGACGTCATTTTATTTTGTTCAGCCGCCTACACGACTCATTATTTACAGCCCCCGGATCGAGCTTTTTTCAAATCTCTGAAGGGCTACTATAATGATGCATATAGAAATATGTTGAGGAATAACCCAAAAAGAGTTATACATATATTGCAGCACAAAACGCAATTTCCTCTTTTGAGTCAACGGTAATTGTCCTCTATAGCCCTTAGCCATACCCGATTACGCATTTTTGGCATAAAATCCTGTTTGCTCTATAGGAGATTCAATGCAGAATAAAACATTACAGGCAAGAACCTAATCTGCCCAATGAAGACCTGAATCTCCTCAACCAAGTACCTCTGGTATACAAAACCAACAAGCCACTCCTAACAAATCAACAGCTATTAAGGATATTACTGCTAGAAAAGCTCTGGATGAAGTTACTCCCGTACCCGTCGTATCTATAACTGTAAAAAGAGTTCGTTAGGAAGTATCAGGAGTTATTAATTCACCAGAATTTATTAAAGAAAAAGTGAAGGCACAATGCAAGAGAAAAGCTGACCCCAATTTAGCAGTGAGAGTGGTAAGTAGAAAAAAAAAGAAAGAATCATTTAAATGAATCTTCATCTGAAATTAACTGTCTCGACCCTTACTTCGTGGAATCTGCTCATATTAGTATTTCAAATGAAACTCACGGTTTCTAGTTAATTCCACAATATAATAAAAATTATCGAAACAATTGTCAATTTTTTAGAATTTTCAATAACTTTTATTATATTGTGGAATTAACTAGAAACCGTGAGTTTCATTCAAAACACCAATAGAATCTTCATCTGTTGAAGTGGAAGCTGGCGATTTAGCAATAGATAACCATTTCAATGAGGATGAACATTTCAGCGATTCGGAAAAAGAGTGGGTTGACTGCAGTGAAGAACAAAAAAGAAAGATGAATGGTTGCAATGTCTTCTGTGCAAGCGTTGGTTACACGAGAGTTGTACAAGTTTTATCAACTTTTGTCTGAACTGTGGAAACATAGCTTCTAATAAAATAGAATAGTATTGGCGAGGTCCATTCCTCTTTCCTACAATGGTCCATCTAACCTACCTCCATAAAGAAGGATAGATGGACCGTTTACAAGTTTAAGAATTAAATTTTTTTCAGTTTCATTGAAAAATCTGTTTTACCTCTTAACTAGTCCAAGAACAGTACCAAAGTTTGGTTAATTCATGTACCAATGTGCAGATTTGTAATTTGATTAATGAAGAAACTATCTTTAATTTCATAAATTACGGTCCATCTCGCCTCCCTTTACCCTATATCTCTTATACTTGAATCACGATCCTCGGCCTAGATTTTCTCTAGGTATCCCAG
This sequence comes from Galeruca laticollis, assembly GCA_963921935.1. Lineage (NCBI taxonomy): Eukaryota > Metazoa > Arthropoda > Insecta > Coleoptera > Chrysomelidae > Galeruca > Galeruca laticollis. Next base: position 93,278,756 of record OY998176.1, read on the forward strand.
GCATATTCACTTCAATCCATGGATGCATAAACTCATGAGATCCTTCCACAATATGTCAACTGCTTCTGTATAAATTGTTTTAAAAATACGTGTGTGCTTTGGAGCAACATTCTGCATTTATACAGGTTTATTCAAACTATTTCAATAACTTGAGCATAAATTTCTTCACACTTAAAATTATTATTGACAATGCAACGCTCACAAGCTTTTTCACATCTTTCGAAATAATTAAGATAATTCGATAAAATAGAATGATGTGAACAAACAAAATTACATATAGCGTTCAAATTCCGTATGTGTATAGAGGCCAGTTGTGCCAACTAAACGACGGAAATAACTTCGACAGTCACTTCAATAAGGCTTTTCAACGTACCAAATTTATCAACCATTTTTATTCATGGAATTGAGGTGTGCAATAGTTATTAAATGGATGAGCGTGTAATCTTAGTACAGCACCAGAAGTTATTTGAATTAACAATAATTTGGATTCCTCTATCGTCGTTCTCTCATTACTGAGAATCGTGATCACTGACAGGTTGTGACGTTATTTCTCTCCATTGACTTCGATCCCAAGCTATATTTACAGACCCGCAGAACAAACTACCGGTGACTTTTTGGATCTGATCAGTCCATCTGATTGGTGAGCGTCCTCTGGACCTTCGCCCCTATGTGTTTCCCGACACTATCAGCCTCTCCAGGTTGTTTTCATCTTTTCGTACGACGTGTCTAAAAAATCTCAATATGTTCGCCAGGTAGGCAGAAGAGAGTCTATTGCGGATGTTCAGTTCAGTCAAATATTGACTCGTTCACCCCGTGCGCCGTCCACGGAATTCTGAGCATGCGTCTCCAGCACCAGACCTCGAAGGCATTAATTCTTTTTCTGTCTGCTACTTTAATTGTCAACGTTTTAGGTCCATATCGGAAGATGGAAAAAATCAACGATTGAGCTAGTTTTATTTTAGTGTGTTTAGTAATAGATCTATCTCTCCAAATCTTGTGTAGTCGACTCATTAAACCTTTAGCTAGTTCAATTCTCCATCGGATATCACTTCCACTTGAACCCCTGTTACTAATATATGAGCCCAGGTACATAATATGGTCAACGATTTGAAATCTTTGTAGAGCATTTGTTAATTGCAGACTGTTTGAACGATCAACTATCATAATTTTAGTTTTCTTTGCGTTTATCATAAGGCCACAGTTATTGCTCTCTGTCTCCACTCTGTTTAGGAGATCCAGCATTTCCTCTTCTGACGCAGCTATTAATGTTGTATCGTCTGCATATCTCAGATTTGTGATCTTCTCACCCGCGATTGAGATTCCTTCATGCCATTCATCCAATGCCTTTCTCATCATGTATTCTCCGTAGATGCTAAAACAGCTGGTGAGAGGATGCATCCCTGACGAACGCCCCTGTAGGTCTTAAATGGGAGCGAGTGCTGGTTCTCTATTCTGAGCTTGGCCATGCTGTTGTTGTAAAGGTTTCTCATGGGTGCAGTTAGATGTTCAGGCACTCCCATCTCTCAGAGAGCTCTCCACAGTATTTCCAATTGACACAGTCAAAGGCCTTTTGGTAGTCCAAAAAGCAGATGACCATTGGGATATTGTATTCTTTGCATTTCTCTATGAGTTGTAGATTAAGCATCTGTTCTCTGGTACCCTTGCCCTTCACAAACCCTGCCTGTTCCTGAGGAACCTATCGATCCAGATATTTTTCTAAACGTCGGTTTATAATACGAAGTGTAATCTTATTCTTACGTTTGATATTGCTTCGATGTCCCCAACGACAATGCCATGTTCAGTTTGAATTGCATAATTGCGCGGTTTGAATTCTCTTGCGAGAAGTTTTACCTTTTGAAGCAGATTTTGGTTTCAATTCGGTGCGAGTGTGATTCTATCTCTTGACATATGTTGGATACGTACTTTCCTCTGTCTTTACGACATCTCTTCTGAATATATTTTAATAGGATTTTTAGGTCATTTCATCGAGAGGATCTTTTTTCAGTTGTTTTCTCTATTCTATTACTTGCCATGTCTCGTCGCTGATCCATGGTTTCCGACCATCCACATTTCCTGGTCGGCGAAATTGGCTAGCCGTTTTCAGAAGACCCTCTCTAAGATATATCCACGATTCCTCGGCGTCATCGTTGCATTTTATATTTGCTAATACTTGTTCAAATACCTGGGCTACCTCGTTACCAACAAATGGGATCCAGAAGTCGAGATCAGAAGCAGAATTGAACAAGCCCGATCAACTTTCCTTAAGCTTAAAAAATTCCTAACAAATAATGATCTCAGCTTTCAACTCAGATACAGAATGGTTAAGTGCTATGTCTGGTCCGTTCTGTTGTATGGTGTCGAAGCCTGGACTCTTAAAGCAACTTCGATAAACAGATTGGAGGCATTTGAAATGCGGACTCTTAGAAGAATGTTTAGGATCCCTTGGACAGATCTGGTAAGAAATGAAGAAGTCCTTAGAAGAGCCGGTCTGACCAGCCGTGAACTATTCGACGCCATTAAGAAGAGAAAGACTTCCTATCTGGGTCACAGCCTGCGTGGTCCTCGTTACGAGTTCCAACGTCTCATCCTCCAAGGAAAAATCGAAGGAAGGAAGGGAATAGGAAGAAAAAAACTTTCATGACTCAGGAACATTCGACAATGGACAGGAATACACGACTTTATGTCTCTCCAAAATGCTGTTCTAAATAGAGAAATCTGACAGGATGTGAATAGACGGTCGCCTACGCAGGAATCTGCTTGGCACTTTAAAAAGAAGAAGAATACTTGTTAAATACTGTCTCTGAAAGTATCCAATTCTTCTGGTGTTAACCTATTCTGTCTAGTCAAGGGTCTACGAATATTCGTATATCTAAGTCTGAAATTCATTACTAGCAGTTTATGGTCACTACCACAGTCCTCAACTAGAAAAGTTTTAGTATTACTCACAGAAGTTTTACATTTTGTATTGATTAAGATGAAATCTATTTGATTTCTATATCTGGAAACCTGCGATTTCCACGTGTAGAGTCGGCGTGGATGTTTCTTGAAATATGTGTTCCTTTGCAAGCAGAAATCCATCAGCTTCTCTCTCCTTTCATTCCTCTCATCCAGTCCAAATGCTCCGACTACCTTTCTCATGTAGTGGTCCATGTTCGTGGCACCTAGTTAAAATCTCCCAATTTAATTGTAATAACTTTGTAGGGAATATTGACAAGCTCAGTATCTAGAGCCGTGTACAAATCTTCTAATATGATCTCATTTGCCTTGGAGACGGGGGCGTAGACCTGAATTATGTGCAGAATGCATGTTGAACTTTGGAAACGGAGGTTAATGATCCAGTCATTAACTGCATCATAACCACAAACAAAATTCTGCAATTTCTTGGGCACTATTATCGCGACACCGTTAATACTTTCCTCTGCAGGGCCTGAGAAATAAATAATATTGCCTGAAATACTCTGGAGGTGACCCTTCCCCTTCCAGTCAGTTTCACTGATTCCTAGGATATCAACGTTATGCCTTCTACTTTTCCATTATTTGGAGCTTCTCTCGTTGTTGTACCAGTCCCCTCACATTCTAGGTAGCTATTATTTTGGGTTTCCGGAGAGTCAGTCTATTTTGACTCTGTGTGTTCATTTTCAAATCAGTTCCTACCGGAGATCCGATTGAGGAACTATTTAGATTACGGACTTGTTTTGAGTTGAAAGTTGCCATAATTCTCTTGGGAATGAAACATTTTTATATCTGAAAGTAGTTTCCCGTTGCCTTCCTTCGATCTGTAAAGGGATTTAGTCCTGTTTGATGAGAGTTATGGTTATACCGCCAATATTCGTTCGTCAGAGCCTCGTTCGTTATCTAGCAGGGTGCACCGGGTGATCAAAGATCACTACTCGAGCAGGTGAGGTTGACATTTGGGTAGATTTGATGTGCTGATGCTCAGTATTGCCCCTCACACTCTCATTCGGATATTGACTGGATTACTTCCAATATCTAGAAAAACCTCAGATAACTTTCCCATCAAAGAAGAATATCATTTTAATTTATATATAATTAATGGTTCTTCGCCAACTTCTTTTATAAGAAATAAAACATCAAAAGCTTTTCTTTGTTTCTTTTTTCAACGTTTCGAATCCTTTATTTAGGTTCATCATCAGGGCTATTCGCATAATACACATAATGAATGTTCTATGACAATTTCATTATAAGACAATCTGCCACTTTAACACATCAATTTTTTTTTAAAACAATTATAATGAAACATACATATAAGACGAGGACAGTGAACTTTTTAAAATCATTTTCAGAATGAAATTGTGGTAATTTTTATGGTCTAACATTTTTCCATTGCTCAATTCATTTTATATTTCAAATATAAATTGAAAATTTTCATACTGCCAATTAACCAATAAAAATATCATTTTATTTGGCTCTGAAATATTGTCTGAAGTATAGATATTGTATATTATCATGATTCATTCCTTAATGAAATCGTTCGCTATAGCAAAATATCTTGTCGTAGGTGACAGCCGCTGTCTAATCAAATACGGCAAGCAAAAAAAGTCGATTCTAATATTCGCATGATGTCTTGTTGATGCGACTTTAGCGAAGAAAATATTGGACATTCTTGTTTCCATTTCTATTTCACGGGATAAATCAATAATGTTTGGGACAATTATATTAATTAATCTCATCAATACTTTAATATGCAAATTATCAAGTAATATATTTGAATATCATATCCACCAGTTAGTACAATATAGCCTAAAGTCATTATAAGAAATAGTGATTCAGAATCTGCGTAGAGGTGAAAATTATTTATTAATGACAATATCAACTGAATAGATACTTCTAGATAGAGCAGCAATATTTCCATAATAATAAAAATGCTTGATAGTGCACCGATCTTTATGTGATTATTTTTATAGACAATGTCTATGGAGGTCGATTGTTGGTTGGTAGCTGCATACTAGAAATTCCAGGAATCCAAAGGTTCTAGAAAGTGGTTTTATTATATAAGCGACTACCTACGGGCGGTGAGTCAGATACGATGTACTCTGGTAATGATCAGACGTGAATATATAAATAGTGAATAATAGTGAAAAGTATATTTGAAATATGAATTGGTAGTGAAGTATTTATATAAATTAAGTGTAAGTGAATATAGAGCGTATTTAAATAAATCAGAAATTGAGTATGTACATAAATTAAGTATAAGTGAATAGTTAAGTGTATAAATAAATTACGTAAGTAGACATACCGTGCGTATAAATTTATGTCACCCGTTGTGTATTTAAATAAATAAGAGAAAATTACAATGGTAATATTGAGAGATACATCAATAGTTTGTTTCTCAAGCCTCCGTACTATTGTAACACGAAATATCTTGATTAAAGTGTGGAACGCAGATGATGGCGTTTTATTTTTTTGGGTTGTTTGCGAATTGTTCCGCACGATTTTTCATTTTCTTCTTGAAATTTCGTCTGTATCTGGAAACTGTGTCACTCTATGGTGCTGTTTACACTGGAAGTCGTAGTTTTGATGAGGTTAATGTTTCAATTGCACGGAGTGCACTAATCAGTTCTCAGTTAAATCAACTTTTGAGTAATCCCGAAATACGTATTTCCGAAATGAAATGCCGTTGACATTTTTTTTTATTCACTTGTTACAATGAAAGATGTCACCTAAGAAAGGTTTTACAAAAAATGTGAAATTAACTGAAACAAGCATATTAACAAGTTTAGATAATTTAAGAGAAACACTCCGAATATACAGAAGTGAGAAACAGAATCAATGCCAGAATCAAAGCCATGGAACGGGATTACTGGGCAAAATTTACAAGCGATATGGATTACGACCTATATGGAGCACTGAAGAAAGTCTGGAAGATGCTCAAGAATAGGAAAAAGCCAATAAACGAGTTCGTGCAAACAAAAGGAGTCACCAAAGACGTATGGGAAAAATACTAGCGAACTTTACAACACCGAAGAAGCCATAAGGATCGAAAACTACGAGTCAAATTATCAAATATCACTGAACGAAGAAGAGGTAACAGCAAAAATTAAAAAATTGGAAACCAGAAAAGCTCCCGGAACAGACCTTATCCCATACGAACTTCTAAAATATGCTGGACCCAAGCTAGGAAAACATCTGAAAATTCTCTACAACAAAATTTTAGAAACATCGGAAATACCTACGAAATGGCACAAAAGTATAACTATCCCTATATTCAAGAAAGGACGGAAGACACACCCAGACAACTACAGGGGCATAACGCTGCTGAACACAAGCATGAAACTCTCTACTAGCATTTTGAAAGAAATACTCGAGGCACAAATGACAAACAGGAAAGAACAACAAGGTTTCAGATAAAACAGATCCACGACCGACGCCGTATTAATTATCAAACAAATCAAAGAAAAATCAATAGAATTTAATACACCAGCGTATGTCTGTTTCATCGATTTGACCAAGGCATTTCATAAGGTTCGTCTCTCCGACATCATAGATATACTGATAGCGAAAAAAACGCCAGACACCTTTGTAAGAGTAGTACGCAGTCTCAATACGAACAACATGACCAAAGTAAAGGCAGGAGACATTTATACGGAAGAGATACCAACACCAGGAGGCATCAGACAAGGCGATAGCCTTAGCCCATTTCTGTTCAATCTCTTAATAGACAGAATTATAGAGGAAATATCATCACTAAATATGGGATACCGAATGGGACAGAATAAAAGGATCAGCATGCTACGCCGACGATGCAGTTATTATTGCGGAAACGCAAGACGATCTACAGAGACAACTGCACAAATCCTACCAGGTCAGCCAAGCGATGAACATGACCATATCAATAGAAAAAACGGAAAGCATAACTTTTGCTAAAGAACCTGTAAGATGTAAGATGGAAGTCCAGGAAAAAATCATCAAGCAAGTCTCACAATTCAAATATCTGGGTATGGATCTGTCGAGTTATCACGAGCCAGTGAAGGACCTAGGAAGACAGATTAACCAAGCAACTGCCATATCGGGCTGCTTAGAGCAAACAATATGGGCAAACGAATACATGCGAAAGGATAGCAAGGTTAGGATCTATAAGACTTGTATCAGGCCAATCATGACATATGGATTAGAAACCAGAGAAGAAACCAACAAAATGGAAAGCATGCTTAGAGTAGCCGAAATGAAAACGCTCATGACTATAGTGGGAAAAACAAGAAGGGACCGAATTAGAAACAATAACATCAGGGAACAATGTGGAGTGCAAGACATCGTAAGAGGGGGGAGACAAAGAAGAAGACATTGGTACGCTCATGTGAGAAGAATGGAGAAGAGAAGACTGCCACGCATCGCACTTGAAGGGAAACGAACAGGGAAAAGAGCACCCGGTAGACCACCTAAGAGATGGAAGGACAGTTGGCAGTCCACCTCCCAGGAAATGATAAAGAGGAACCTTCAAAACTAACATATCGCAAGATCTTAAATACGAATAAGAAGAAGAAGAAGATAATTTCTAAGTAATTATATTTAATATGTTGCAGGTGCAGCTAATTAACAGGCATTAACAAGCCTAATTATTCATTTTTTTAATTAAAACAATACGCATGCGTAAAAACAAAAAAAAAACACATCCATAGAATACAAAATTATCATATTCATAAGAAGTGTATCGCTGTCAACACAGCCAGTACATAAAATTGACATGATGGGAGTTTTGCAAATTAAATTAGAACAGTTATTGCATTTAACTGAATGTTTGTTATCATTTTTTGTTGGACACCTTGCGCACTTTCCCCGTGAAGGTCCAGGTACATTCGGTTGTTGCAAAACATTGTCAGGTATATCTTGTTGAATGCGAATTCGCTTTCCTATTTTTTTTGGGAGATACTGAGACGAGGAGCGAGATATTTGATGATTTTGTACTAATTCCATTACCACTTGCTTCAGAAATACTCTCCATTTAATGTTCGTTGTGTTTTCCTTTTTCATTTTATATATAACCAGAGCATTGTGAGCAGCAACATTTAGAAGATGGAAAAAGACTGCCATTGTCCACCTGTTTCTTCGCCTTCCTACATTATATGTAAGGCAAAGTTGATCACAAACATATACTCCCGCCTTTGTACAGTTATAAAATGTGATTAGTTCTGGTTTACGCAAATCTCCAGTGGCGTCATCAATTTTATCATCATGGTGCATGCTTGACACTTAAATGACACTCTTTGATTTTTTAGGTACTGTTATAGTTATTAAAGTTTATCGTTATATTGTTATATTTCTTTATTATTATTATTCTATTTTCGGCTAGCTCAAATTTTTATTTTCATTCCATATTATAAATTTTTTTTTAGAAAAAATATAGAAAAACAATTTCCAATCTTTTCAGTCTATTTGTAGGTTCAAAATTGTATTATGGGTCCGGTGCACTTCGCGACCCTCCGAATTTTGGAGCGATTTTTTTTTACTAGAAAGCCCTATTGTTATAGAACATTTTAAGAGAAAAAAATTCTTGGATTATGCACTTTTGAAAGAGAAAATCGCAATTGAAAGTACTAAAAAACCGCCATTTTTTTAAAAAATTTGACATTTATGTCTAGATTTCAGATAATCACAATTTTTAGGAGGAGAAGGAAATGTACAACGTTGCCAGTTCTCAATTCCGTGAGTCGTGACGGCTTGGAAATAATTTACACAAGATTTAATTATCTTCATGATCTAAAATATATTGAAACTGTACTTTATTGGACGTTTTATGTATGCTCCACAGGTACTAACTTAGTTCGTATATTTTATGTGGTTGGGATAAATATAAAAACTATGTATATGTTTGTGATTGTTAAAAATTAACGTTAAATGTTCCGATAAGTATAAATATTCTTTTTATAACGAGGGTATTGTTGATACTTAAAGGTGGATTGTTTTATTCAATTTTAGTCATATTTTATATTTATATTGGTATTATTTTATATTTGACAAATGTTCAATTGAATAAATTGACAAATATAATTCGATTTGTGCTATAGAGCACTCTAGCGAACTGTCATTCAATTTTAAACAAGACATCTGTGGGTCATACCATAGACAAACCAAATATGGTTATTTCTTTATGGGTCGTACACAGCTGTAGAGTGCATTGTACACAACGCTTGTTTAAAACCCTTTAACACGAATTTTAATCATTTTTACAATAGCTAATCGTGCAAATGCCTGCTTTTTGTTGTGTTGAGGGATGTGGAAAACGTGGGGAAAAACACAACGTGAAGTTTTTTCGAATACCCTCGGTTACAAACGCGCATTTTCAAAATCTGTCGATAGCTGTTCACTCAATTGGGTATATATTCGTAATAGTATACCTATTTGAGCACGTATTATTTCATAATAATGTGGATAATCATTTGAGTTATTGAAGATCGGATTTCCCTTTGAAATAGTAAAGCAGATTGATATTGCGAGCGAAGCGAGCGCGCCGGTTCGACGTTTCGCAATTCGCGCGCGCGAATTGCGAAACGTCGAACCGGCGCGCATTTTCAAAATCTGTCGATAGCTGTTCACTCAATTGGGTATATATTCGTAATAGTATATCTATTTGAACACGTAATATTTCATAACAATGTGGATAATCGTTTGAGTTATTGAAGATCGGATTTCCGTTTGAAATAGTAAAGTAGATTGATATTCATATATCTATTACAACACAAAATTAATTCAACTGAAAGAAAATAAATACCATTTGACAACGCCGCTAAAAATCACATGATGACAGAAAAGTCTCCTAATTTGTGACCCTGGCTGCCTAGACATAAGATGTCAGTGTCTAATTTATAACCTATAAGTGTCAAGTGAAAATAATGATGCCTAAGAATATTTTTTTAAAATTGGCAAAATTAAAGTGTTTTCTTCCGGTTTTTTTTGTGAAACAGACTTATATTTAGTTCGAGATAATAACCTTAACAATTTAAATTGAAAATATTTATCGTAAAATAGCATTAACTAGTGTTGAAAAAGTACTATTTTTCGAACTAAATTCGTGATTTTTAAAGTAATTACTGAATGATCCAGCGAAATGTTTGTTCTAATCTACTTAATTTAAGGTAAGCTATCAAACAAAATTAAAATTAACATAAAATTCGGAGGGTCGCGAAGTGCACCGGAACCATTTATTATATACTAAATTCTTACATATTATCTATAAACTACTAATCTACTATTTCTAATAATAAATACCTTCAGTCCTCAAAATTGTCCTTTTCTAACAAATCGTTGTATAGTCCGTTTCTAAGTTCTCCAGTTTACACACAAAGTCCATTCACATTGTCCCAAAATTGTCTCTTAACTCCTCCAGTCCCTTCGAACATGTTCACTACCTAATTTTCGTCCTTCTGGGAACCCTCACTTATAAGTTTGTTTCACTTTTCAAATGTCTATTACTTCTTCTCACCAACACTTCTTATCATAAAATATTTACATTCCTAATCCTCAATTTTACAATCTTTATCAAACTTAAAACGCATTTTCCAAAAAAATTTCATCTCCTACGTGACAGTTCCCAACCTTCTGACATTCTTCTCTCGAATTTTTTCAACTTCATGTCACCAATGTATATTTTTGGTTATGGAACTGTCACATTAAACGTCATCCTAATATTAAAAGATATATTTTAAATAGTGAATCATAACAGTACGTAAGAAACTATTGTTATATCTTCCGTAAAACCAGAAAGACTACTTTTTTCTGGCCTCGTTCTAGCAGGAAGAAACTCTTTCCGAATCTCCATTTTATTTTTACGCAAGGTACCAAGGTACAAACCATCGTCAACTTATAATCCGTGAGTAATGACCTCACAAAAGGTATGATTGTATACAAATTATCGGAAGTCACATTACGATTGGTATTATTTATTGGTTGAACCAGACGTTTTACAATGTCTGACGGCGAATAACTGGTTCTATACAAACCTTCTGGATGAGTTCCTGCATATATTTTGAAGGATTTCAAATAAAATGTCCTGGCATCTACCATAGCAAACACTTTAATGCCATATTTGCCTGGTTTGTTTCGCATATATTGTCAAAAGCTGCAGCGACCACGAAAGGGAATCAGTTGTTCGTCGATTGTAACATATGCTCCTGTTGAATAAGAAGAAGAGACATTTTCTGCCAAAATAACAATAAACTGTCTAACGGCAACGAGCTTATCTGTCTGTTTTTTTTTTCATCTCGAGTTGCGAGGTTGTCAAATCTTAGACATCTCAATAGGAAAAGAAATCTTTTAGACGACATTGTTAGGGGAAACAGTTCACATCCTGTGCAATCTGTTGCCCACAACTCCTCAGAATTTAGATGCGAAGACTTCAAAAAGCCACTAAGAATAAGCGGACCTATGAATGCGCTCATTTCTTCATGTGTTACATCCTTGGCGTCTCTTTGTCTTGCAAAATTTCCTCGCACATTCGCAATATACATATTTGTATATTTCACAAGTAAATTCAAAATTCTTTTATCAAAAAATAAAGAAAATGTTTCGAGAGGAGTGGATGCATTTCTTGCACTTTGTCTTGTAACTAGTAAGCAAGAAACAATGTCTTCTGGTTCTAACATTTACCGGTGAAGTAGTTTTTCTCCACTTTACGTTTTGATCTCTGTGTAAAAGTAGTTTACTGATTGTACCTGTTCGTCTTAACGTTCCTCCTTAATGCTATCTTCACTAGCATTGCATGAATAAACTGCGGGAAGAGAATTAAGAAAAGGGCAAAGGACTGTGTGGTGACGTATCAGTAGCCAGTTCATAATTATTCATACTAGTGATTGCGTTTAATAGAACGACCACCCCTAAATAGGGGCAAACACTATAATGAAAAATATGTTGTATATATATGTACAATGTAAAATAACGATGTGCATCTACAAATGTTTTTTCAAAATCACTTTCTATATCAACTCCATCATCCGCGCTATTCCGTCTTCGGCCAACTTATTAATAATATTATCTACAACAGTATCAGAAAGTGGTTCATTGTTCATAAATGTATTTTCAATCTCTTTAACATGGTCACATCTGACTTAAAAAAATTGCGAAAATTGTGTCAAAAATTTCATTACAGAATTCTTTAACCTTTGTGAAATTGAAGGTAACATTCCGTTTGGCCACAAATTCCCGCCCAAACACTTTCGATCGGATCTAAGGCCGGGTAATAAGGGTGTAGCCTTAAAACTTGCAATCCATGTCGAATAAATAATTCATTAATTTTATAAGTTTTGTATTGCGGTTTGTACATTTTTGCAACGTTATAAAGATCCGGTTTTAACATTTGTTCACTGTAATATATGTTTCTTTCATAAAGCCAGTTTTCCAATTTTTGTTTAGTCCAAACATTCTTAGGTAATTTTTCATTGAGAACATTGTGATGTGGGGCGTTATCAATTACTACAACAGCGTTTTTTGGTAGGTTTGTAATACCTTTTTCTTGAACCTACTTCTCATAATCTTAGTACGCCATTTCATTATGATAATCTACTATTTTTGATTGGGAGTTCCACATAATATCAGCATTAGGTACAAAACCATTTTCACTTCCTGCATGCACAATGATAAGCCTATTACCTTTCGAAACGGGTTTTCTTGATCCTTCGTTACTCTTGCCGCGGTTCGTTAAGCAAACTGCATTGGTACTACAAAATGAATCATTGTGACACTTGATTTACAATATACTATTGTCTCACCCTAATGTCACTTTTTTAAATCGTTTCACAAATAAATATTTTATGTACGAAAATCGATTTAAAAAATTTACTATAGAGTGTAAATTTGTTAAATAATTACTTTGGTTTAAAAATGTTATGCAATTATTGAAACTTACTTTTGTTAATGGAATTGTCGACTTGACATCGTTTGCCTCTTCGGTCGTTAAATTTTAAACGTTCATAATCATTTCACGACACTGCTCACTCAACTTTACTCTCTGGAATCGCCATAACATGTTAGTATTGCACAACCCCGGTAATCACACTTTTCTCTGAACTGTACTGTCGAAACAAAACTTACGAATTCTGCCAGCGAAGTGGGCTCTTGCAATCCGCATTCGTCTTTGCTACGGCGCATCGGAAGTGACTAAACTTCCGACTGCCAAAATTAATTTGCCAGCCTGTATAATATATCACCTAAAACTATCTTATTAATTAATATTTTTCCGTTCGATACTGTAACAACTCTTTCGCTAGGGCCAATTGATATTTGGAATTTAATATCGAATGATTTTCTAAATTTATTTGGCTGTATATCTCAATCACTAACAAGACACTCGTTATTCAAATATATGTTAAATTTCATAGAAATCAGGTCATTGATATACTGATAATGCAGTCGAAGACGTCGTGGAAATCCTAGAATATTTACCTTAACATATGATCCCTGTTAAATGCTCGAAAAACTGGTATGTTAGTCTGAAACTGCATGTTTTTTGCTTCCAGAGAGTTTGAGATTGATATAATCGAATTCAATATGCAATTGGGATAAAAATGTTTGGCAATGATAGGCTTTAAGATTGATTTTATACTACCAGTGTCTATAAGCAGTTTTAATGGGGATTTAGAGCTACTAATATAAGGTTTATTTAGACGTAATGTATAGTTTGTTGGAGTCATGGGGATTACTGAGGCACTCTCTTGAAAATGTTCACAGAAGTCATCATGCGTCTATTCGTATTTCGTCCCGATGTAGTCGTTAGTAAATAATTGTTCAGCTATGAAATTTGGCCTTCGGCCATTATTTTGAAATTAGTTGTTTCTAACATTACTCAATATATTACTTTATGATAAGGGTTTTCTTGAAATTGTAGAAATAGTCATTGGTTCATGTTATGGAATGCAAAGATGCGTAGGAAGTTGATTGAAAACATTAGGGGAAGGTCCGAATGTTTCTGAATTAGTTGGGTATTTACTGTGTTGTAATGTAATAGTTGTGGTTGAAGGTGAATAGGTTGACAAGACCACGCAGATATAAATACTCAGAAGTACGGTGCGATAAGTAAGAAGAAGATGAGTGATTATTATAATGGTGATCGTGGTGTGGATGAGTTCGGGGACCGTCTTTCTGATTTTTGAAACTATTTTTGCTTTAGTGGGACCTTTGATCGTTTGAATGAGAATAAAGTGATGCGTCTTGCTTTAAATGCCCGTTGTTCCTTAAAGTACCGGTGCAGTCAGCCATAAATATATTTAATGCCTTATTGTCGCAAAATTGCATAAGAATGCTTCCCTCATTTTGGTTAAGATTATTCTTATTACTAATCCTTTGTATGAAGCCGCTCCTCATTAATTGCTACTTATTCTCGAATTCTATTAAATTTTTATGCGGCCCAGTTCGCGTGACCTCTTGCGGTTAACGTTCTAAATTACATTTGTCCGCAAAACATTGCATAAGCGCACCTTTTAGCAATTCCGAACTATTTAATTCTATTCTATCCCCCACCATTAATTAGACTTTTCCGACAGAGTTTCCTGAATATATTCAAAATATGATCGTCGCGATTACGCTATCGCAAAGAAAAATAAATTCGTGTCCTCATCATAGGGTTTGATATTCGAAATTTTTAACTTAAACTTCTCCCATTGACTGCTTGGCATTTTAAGTTTGCTTTTAATACTTTGACTGCTAATATTTTTTAAACTCTTAAGATATTCTACTATGGAATCAGTATCGATCATAATGTTTTAATTAATTACAAATAACATTGTCTCAACCACTATCCTACCAAAATTAATGAAAGTAAGGAAACGGGTAAGATGAAACTTCGCACTTACCTCGATGGTTTTCTGCCTAGTTGTACCTTCCTCGAGATATTATTGTTCACTCAAGTAACTGTACCACAGAAGGGACGATTTCCACTGAAGGGATAATTTCCACTGAAGTGTCGAGTTCTACTGAAGGGACATGAATTTGTATTCTGTAAACACCCTAGGATAACACGCGTTATCCTACTGACTGCGCCAGATACGTATTTCCGGACTGAAATATCGTTTTAAAAAATTTATTTCATTCAACTCTTACGATGAGAGATATTAGTCTGGCAGTGGTTCTACAAAAATGTTAAAATTACTGAAGCAAGCATGTTAATAATTTTAGATAATTTCTAAGTAATGATATTCAATATGGTACACGTGCAGCGAATTATGAATCTGCAATTCACCCGTATTTTTTCATGGGCTGTTTATATACTCGCATTAAAAAACTACCAATATGACTAAATGCGTTTTTATGAACACAGAGTGTAACGGTAACAATGAGAATGTGTTTCAAATAGTCATAATTCTCATCTGTATTTGGAGACTCTTAATATCTTGAAGGGATATATCTGAAGTCGTATTTCAATAAAAAAGAAATAAATGTTTTCTAGAAGTATAATCAATAGGATATACATCCGAAATAATTAGATGATTACAACCGGCACGTGATGTTTGATCTATATTCCTCTAAATAAAAGTAAGTTTCGAAGAAAAAAAATTATCATGATAAATATCTTCCCACGTGGCTTTGCCGGAATAAAAATATTTTGAAAATTATAAACATGATGAAATAGTAATTAAAAGAAGTACCGGAATTATAGGGAAATATATTACATTATTCAATCCAATCCTTTTTTATAAGTATATATCATGTAAATATTCAATAGACGAGATAATTTGTTGTTAACTTCTGTAAAACTGAATAAAATAATTAGTAAGCTGAAACAGAAATTAAGTAATATTGAAAACTTTATTATTGATAATATTCGAATGACAAATAGTTTCATAGTTTGTTTGGTTAATTGTCAGGTCATGTAATGACATAATTGTCAAGAATAATTTAGATCTCATTAATATCAATCATAGAATATGACCACAAGAACATAGAACAATACATTCTGAACAAATTTTAGATTGAACGATGAAATAAAACAATTTCATTTGTTCAAAACTTCATTATATTTGAACTAATGATCAATTTAAACTAGTTACCCAACAATCACAGACTGGCTGGTCCGATAATGGCACGAAAGTGTTTTGCTGAACTGCCGCATCCGGCCCGCTTACAGCTCCCGGCTCGGCGTGTAGGTAGGGCATGTATGCCAGGTCATAAGGTGGCTAAGAGTAGGCTGGCCAACCATTCAACCACGGCAACGCCTTTGAATAACCGACGACGGGCCGATGGTAGAAAGCCGGTAAAACCGACGACGGGCCGATGGTAGTTAGCCGGTAAGTGCACGGCATGCCAACGATGGCTCGCAAAGGGGCAATCCTCTAGTAAGCCACCATTTATCGGCCAGACGAATATGCGCAGACGTAGATATATAAAAAAAATAAAAAAGATTTTAATAGTAAGAATTAAACGGCACAGTTTTTAACAACTATAACAAAATACCCTAATTTATAATTGAGTAATGTAACAAATGAAAATGGACTAATCGCCTGAAATTAAAATCTATAAATACAATAAATTACATATTTTTTACTTTTTCGATTGGCTCTTCCTCCTACTCTATCTGGAGCATTTTTGAGCCAATTGCGAATAGCATTAACTATTTCCGAATTTTTCGCGTTTGCTGTTTCCGGGTTTCTTCGAACGGCTCCTTAAAAATATTGAAATAAATGAAAGTTTCGACACACTGTGCCCTCTTCAGACAAACTGGATTCTAAAATAAATAAAAAATAAATTTTCTCAAAAAGGCAGTGTGTCGAAATGTAATATGTAACGAAAGTTTCGTAAAATAAAGTGAAAATCATGAATTTCTTCTTCTTAAATATTAAAATGGACAAATTAATCAAACATTTTTTTACAAACGTGTTAAAAATCCCACTAGCGTTAAATATGTTAATCTAAGGCAACAGTACCTTGAAGACTTTATAGTTCTTTCAACACTTTATATCATATTAACATCATTAAAAAAATTATGGATTTTAAAATTGTTGATTATTGATACCTTAATATAATTTAATTATTATAATAACTTGATATTTTTATATCTTACCATATGTAAGTTTCAAAACTTTTCAAGCTTTTGTAAGCTACCTTTCTAATTTTCCCCTATCCAATTTAGACTCAGGGATAGCTCACGGCTCACCAAAAGTGACAAATTTTTTCTTGTTATGTCGTATTTGCAATTAGCATTCAATTTGGAATAGCAGTGAAAGGTAGTAAAAAGTAGTATTTTAAAATCAAGTTACCATTTTGTTAAAGTAATCTTCGTTCAATGATGATTCGTTAAACTCTTGGAGCTCCTCGTAATCTTTGAAACGAAGCTGATCATCCAGTTGTTAATGCTGGGCCATCTTATTATTGTTTGATTCCAAAACCAAGCTTTGCCATTCAGCTATCAGTTGCGAATGACCACAGATGTCCGTATCGGCAAAATGGTCGATCGACGTCACGGTTTTCGAAGAGGATGTAGTTCAATATTCTGCGTGGTAACAGCCAGGAATGTGGTTGTTTTTCCCATCGAAGAACGGTCAGACCAATAAGTTGAAATTATTGAAATTTCGACTAAAAGCAGGTGTAGTAGAAAATCGAAATTTATGTTTCATATAGACACCACGTATTTCATGAAATTGTATTCATTTTATTTCATACGACTAATACGGTCGAATTTATGTTGGTTCGCAACTGAAAGTGGATATGGCGCCACCTGACTATTTCTCGCTTGTGTGTAACTACACGAGCCAAGTAGAAGTTGTCGAAGGACGGAATCTTTAGTTCGGATAAAAGAGAGTCTGAACTGGAAGGCATTACGGCACTTTTGAAGAGACTCAAGAAGATCGAAACGCGTCAGTGTACTATGCCATTCCGCTATCAGTTGCGAATCACCACAGATGTCCGTGAAATGATCGATCGACGTCACGGTTTTCGAAGGGGATGTAATCCAATATTCTGCGTGGTATTAGCCGGGAATGTAGTTGTTTTTCCTTCGAAGAACGGTTAGGCCAATACATCGAAATTATTGAAATTTCGACTAAAAGCAGGTGTAGTAGAAAATCGAAATTTATATATATACATATATATATATATATATATATATATATATATATATATATATATATATATATTAAGCCACTCCTCTAGTATAGATAAATATTCATATATTAGATTGAATTAAAAAGGAATTTTTTTTGTATATACGTATGGTGTATCATTAGACACTACCTAATTAAGAACAAAATTTAACATAAAACGAATGAATGACTTAAGCAAATGTATTATAAAATATTGAGTACATCAATTTAAGAAATGGATTAAGGATAAGGAATAGAATGGTAATGATAATATAGAAATTAATTCTTAAGAAAATGTTACCTTCACAAATAAATCCTAAGGTCAAGTCAATGTCAACAATTTTCATTAAAATCAATCTGAACGCTGCTATGTCCACACTTGAATCAGGAAAAGGATGTTAATTTGTTCAAAACCTAAAATAATAAGAATTAATAATCAAATCACTAATTTATTAACGATATGCAAATACAATAAAAAGTTGCAATTTGAAAAAAGTAATTTATAAAAATAAAACTGTATGAAATATGACATTCGGAATAAGAGCCATATTGTATGTCATAGAAATCTAGTAATCAAATCGAAATCAATGAAGGAAGTGATTGAATCTAGTTATAATATTGCCAACCTAAATTCAATGAGTTGGAAGTTAATATAAAACAGAGAATGTAAATTTGAAAATAAGTTAGAATTTATATAAAGCGAAATTAGTGCTAATTAAAGAATTAAAAAATAAACAGTTCCATATATATAAATCATAAATTTAGATTGTAGAAATTGTATATTAATTGTAAACAAATTTACTAAAAAAAAGGAATTACAAGGATTGAAACCATTGTAATACATGTAAAAGATTATTTATATATTCTATAAGATATTGTTAAACCATTTATACAAGTGATTTCACTCTCCAAGACTATTTTAATTGAAGAATTCAGTATTTCCATAAAAAAAAACATTATCATTGACAATTGTTGAATAAAATAACAAATTAGGAGGCTGTGTTTTAGAGATTGTAAAAATGTTGTTGATTTTTAAAAGAAAAGAGAGTCGAGAGTTAGTTGGGGAATGATGAACTGGGATGTAATTCTCTGGGAAGATTTTTGTAAAAACTTTAGAGTAAAAGTAATAATTTTAAATCTAAATCAATAAAAAATTCATAATATCAATGTCGATTAACCCCTGTGAAAAAGTGAAACGTGCCGAACGAGTATTTCTTGGGTAAGGCATACCTAAGAAAAGAGACGAGATGTTGCAGGTCCACCACGCCGAGAATGGAATATAAGGTCTGTGTTATTTGATTTTTTTATTTGGAATTCCAAACAAACAAAGAAAAAGTGAACTTTTGAAATTAATTTGAACATTTAAATTTGAATAATCTAAAATTGGCCAAAGAAACTTTAAAATAATCAATACCAAATTTTATCCATGGATAATTAAAGAACTCTAATTTTCTGCAACAATAATTTTAGATATTAAATATGTACTTACTTGTAAAAAGTTTTTCGTTTGTAAAATAATCAAAGTTCACACCACTCATAAATGCTTTTCCAATCTTAATTTCCGCTTTGCATGCTGACCTATTCTTATAACTATCAAACACACACTTAATTCACAACTTGAATTATATATGTAACTGTTTAATATAAGTTTTCAACCATATCATTCTAAATGCACTAAATTGATGCACATTGAACGGTTAAACGTTTGCATCCTCCATGTTAACTGTGTACTATAATTTTGTGACGATGAGAAACGTTGAACCGGAAGAGTTGCTCCGTTGCGCCGAAGCAGCTACTATAAGCGTTCAGTGCGCATGACCATCAAAGAATACAGAGGAGGTTCAGGAATATTGGTGTGTGTAAAATTTTGAAGATTTCATCAACAATTTATTAAAATATTTTTATTTAAGTGTTGGTATTTTTCTTATTCCAGTCAATGTCCATAACACTTTTCACGAACATTGATTAAATCATTCATTCGATTATCATATGGTGAGATGATTGAAATAAAGATATATAATTTATTCAGGAATAGACCTATCACGAAATCATAATAAGTAAATGTTCATATATGTTAAAATTTTTTCTAATAGGTGTCCAGGACTCAAAGAGAGAAGTCTCATGCTTCCGACTGCAATATAAAATTTAAACAATACATACAATTTAAAAAAATTTCATATAATCATATAGGGCTAGCCGAAGGTAAAAACGGGTAAATAAAGGTAAATCATATAAGTATAAATATTAAAATATAAAACATATCCACTATAAATTGGCACTCAAAAACGTGGGGCGATTATAAAAAAAATATATTAAAAAAAATAAATAAATTAAAAACAAAGAACAATGGAAAATAGGAAAATGATGTTGCGCGATGGGAAGCAAGTTGGAAATGATAGTGGATCTGAGGAGGAAAGAGAAGGAAGAAGCCATGGAATGGGAGATTTCCAGGTGCAATACCTCATCCAAGGACAGCAATCGGAAGATGATGCACAGGAAGAAAGGAGAACAGGAGATGAAGAATATGGAATAGAGGTAGAACGAGTAGAAGAAGGATTGGATAGAAGTCAAGAAATACAAGAGAGAAGGGAACAACAAACAAGAACAAGGAATGATAACCAAATGATGGATTTGATGCAACAATTGTTGAACCAGATGAATACAATGAAGGGAGAGTTAAATGGAAACATGAACAAAATGGATCAAAAGTTGAATGGAAAAATAGACAATATGAATGGAAATATAAATAGCATTAACGGAAATATGGATAGAATGGAGCTAAATTTGAGGGGAGACATTCATATTATTCATGAAAACATGAACAGATTGGAACGGAAGATAGAAGAGGTTAGATTTGAAAACTGCAAAGAGATTAAGGAACTTAAGGAGAATCAAGAAAAACATAAGAAGAGTATTCGGCAAATACAAGAAGACATAGAGGAAAATAATAAAAACATAAGACAAGAAATACAGGAAAATGGTATGAAAATCAGAGAAAACATAGTAGAAGAAGTATTAGAATTTAGAAGAGATCTAGAAGAATATTTACCAGAGAATATCAAAGTAGAGGTCTCAAAACAAAATAAACAAATAACAAAGGAAGTGGAACAGATGAAAGATAACGTAAATAGAAAATTTAAGGATTTGGATGGCCGGATTGAAGAGAGAACGGGGATGAGTCTAACAATAACCGACGACATAAATCGACAAATGAATAAAGAAATCGAAGAAATGAATCGGAAATTAAGGATCACGATAGAGGAAATGGAGGAAAATTTGAGAAGAAATGGAGAAAACAATATATACCCAGGAAATTTCCACAATTTAGAAATCGGAGTGAAATTTGATGGGAATATTAACAATATATATCCCAAAGTATTCCTCAAAATAATTAGAAACAAAATTAAAGGAATCAGAGATATTGTTGAGATCAAGCTTATTATAAGGAGCATATTACAGGGCCATGCTTTATTGTGGTTTTGTAATAAGGAAGAACTAATACAAAGCTTAGAAGAGTTCGAGCAACAATTCTTAGCCTATTTCTGGGGAGAATCGCAACAAGCAACATTCAGAGAGCGGTTATACTTCGGGAAATTTGATTATAAGAAAAGCAAAAACCTGAATAATTATGCGATGCAATTATATAATATAGCCCAGTACTTAGATCCGGGAATGAAGGAGGAGGAATTAGTGCTATACATTGGCAGACATTTCAATTCAGAAGTAGCTGAAACAATAGCGCTTCATAATATTAAAGCCATGGATAGTTTATCAAGATATCTACAAAGAGTGGAACGGAGCTATACAAATCATAACGATACAAGAGACAATCGATTAAATGAAAATGGGAATGGACAGAATAGAAGAGAAAATGAAAGGAGAAATGATCAGAGAAATTATGAAAATCGAAATTACGAGAGAAGAAGACCAGGACGGGATGATAGAAATCCGAGATATGATAATTACAGAAACGGAAACTATTGTAATGGGTATCAGAATGGTAATAATGGGAATCGGAATAATGGATATAATGGAGGAAATTACCAAAATTATGGAAGACGGAATGATAACGACAATCGTAATCGGAACTGGCAACAATACAGAAAAGAGGGGAGAAATAATGAAGAGGACAGAAGAAATTAAAACAGAGACAGGAATTATGATCAAAGAGATAGTCGAGGAGGTGAAGATAGAAGACAGGTGAACATGATACAAAACCAGGAAGAGATAAGAAGGGATAGTGATCAGGGCCCGAGTTCTGATCCAAATTTCGAGTAAGTTGCTCTTATGTGCATAATATTGTCTATTCTTCTAAATATCAACATCTTAGAGAATTTATATTAGATGAAGAACCAACAAACCCATAATTAAATAAATTAGTATCTATAGAGGGAAATTTAGATAACATTAAATGTAGAGTTTTATTAGATACGGGTTCCGAAGTTTCCATTATAAATCAAAATATAGTAGACAATTTAAAACAGGACAATATTATGGTGATAAATACAAATAAAATATCATTAATAGGGGCAAATGGAAGAAAATTATATGAAACTACTAAAACCATTATGACAAACCTAGAATTAAATGGTGAGGTTTTATCAGTACAATTGTTGATTGTGAAAAATTTAAAATATGACATAATCATGGGTACAGATGAATTAAGTAAACATAGAATTATAATAAATTATAAAATGCAAAACATAATATATAATAATCATACAATATCGTTTATAACAAATTATCAAACAGATATAAAAAAAAACGAATGTGCAATTGGACAAATAAATCACATTGCTGAAGAAGAACAAAACATGAGGGAAGAATTATGTCCGGAGGAATACAAACAGAGAGTCTATGAATTACTTGATTCTCACAAAAAGCTGTTCAATGAGGAAGTATGCCTTGCGACTAGATATGTTCACAAAATTGAAGTCATACCAGAATTAAAAAATTTTAAGATCAAAACTTATCCTATACCTTATAAATTAAAACAAGAGGTATATCAGGAAATTAATAAAATGTTACAAGACGGTATTATTGAAAGATCTAATTCACAATACATAAGTGCAATAACCTGTGTAAAAAAGAAATCGGGGGATATTAGAATATGTTTGGATGCTAGGAATATAAATACATTTACTAAAAAACAATACAAAAGTCCATTAAATATTGAAGGTATATTTGGAAGAATTACAAAGGCTAATATATTTTCAAAATTAGATCTAAAGCATAGCTTTTGGTTAATTCCATTGGATCATCGTTGTAGACAACACACTGCATTTATGGTAGATGGAGTGGTGTATCAATTTTGTGTGGTGCCATTTGGACTCCAAAGTTCTTGTGCAGCCTTAGTACGAACGTTGCATACAATCTTGAATCCGTATGAAGATTTCACTCTCCACTACATAGATGACATTTTGATTTTTTCTGAAACAGAAACGAAGCATCATAAACATCTGGAAATAATATTAAAGGAATTAGAAAATGCCGGACTTAAATTAAACTTAGAGAAATGTCAGTTTTATAAAAGAGAAGTGGATTATTTAGGATATGTTTTAAGTGACACTGGTATAACAATGAATCCTGAGAGAATTAAAGCAATCCTAGAGTATAAAACACTACATAACTTATGAACTTTACGAGGGTTTCTAGGTATCATCAATTATTTCAAGAAGTTAGTTCCTGATCTAAGTAAGAGAGAAATTCCTCTTATAGAATTATTAAAGAAGGATATTAGATGGAAATGGGACGAGAGAGGAGAAAAGGCATTTCAGGAGTTAAAGGAAATTTTTCTAAACAACCTAAAAGAAACTGGATTCTGAATAGAGATACTACTCTAGAAGAGACACTAGAAAAGGTGAATATCAGAATAAGGAGGAATGCAGAAAAATATATACGGGATCAGAACAAGAAAATTAAGAAGAAAACAACCTTTAATAAAGGAGAATTGGTTATAATCAGAGCATTAAAGACATCTAATAAAGCAGAAGACCAATGTATTAAATTGCAATTGCCATTCGAGGGACCTTATGAAATAATAAATGATAATGCACAAAATAGTTATAAATTGGCATACCCAGGAACAAACATGATTAGGGGTATTTTTAATATAGAATCAATTTATAAGTATAATTCACCATAAAAGAGTGATAAGAGGAATAGATAATATTATGTTACTTACATGTAAATAGATAGTAGTATAGGTAGATGTAAGGTTTTTTTTTCGATTTGACTTCATAATACGTATTCTCATATACAACGTGAAGATAATGACCAAGTTAAACATAAGATTTTCAATTTTCATAGGTAGTGTACTAGTAGGCAGCATACAGTATCCGTGGTTAATGTAATCTAAAAAATTGAAACATAAGGAAATATAATGTATTAATGATAAATGAATAATATCAAAGAAAGATGGCAAGTTAAGCTTTAGTATAATAGTCAATTTTTATGAGAATTTCTTAGATAAAGGACATAATAAAATTAAATAAACACTCATTAATAAGGACAGGTAGGAAATAGGAAGGATAAGATAGGAAATAATTAAATAAACAGTAAAAGAGATGAGAAGGAAAGAAAGTTTTCAAATCAAGATATAAGTAGGAAATATTCATGTCAAGAAAAATTTTATAGGAATTAGGGAGAAAAGTATAGTGAAATAATGGAAAGAAATATTTATAAAGTATATGATATGATTAATTATTATGAGATAGGGAGATATATGATAAGAAAATTATGATATAATGAATATATTTATGAAATAAAGTTGATGAATTATGATTAAGAAATATGAAAATAAATATAAATATGGATAGAAAGTAAAGAGTTAAAGGTTCGACTATAAGAATAGATAAATTGACATGAATATAGGTTGAAAATTGATATGAAATTATAGGAAATCATTGAAATAATTAAAAATTATGTTCTTAGTATAAAACATGAAATAGAAAAAATAGAAGAGTAGATAGGTACAGGAGGAAGTATAAGTATTGAGATTTTGAATGAGAAACGGTGGAAAAGAGTAAGGAATATAAGATATGAATAATTTAATAAGAATAAGAATTATGAGAATAAAATGTAAGAATCATTATTGTTATGTCCCTAATGAGAAATTATTTTGGAATGAGTTTGATATGGTTAAATTATAAGAATATCATAAAAATAAAAATAATAAGAATAAAAATAAAAATGTTATCAGAAATGTAAGTACTGAGCTGAAATCTATAGATCGATTAGCATGGATTACAGATTGAAAATTGAAATTTTAAGAAGTTATCTAAATAGACACCTTTTAAAATTTAAATTTGAGGGGAGTTAAGCCAGTCCTCTAGTATAGATAAATATTCATATATTAGATTGAATTAAAAAGGAATTTTTTTTTGTATATACGTATGGTGTATCATTAGACACTACCTAATTAAGAACAAAATTTAACATAAAACGAATGAATGACTTAAGCAAATGTATTATAAAATATTGAGTACATCAATTTAAGAAATGGATTAAGGATAAGGAATAGAATGGTAATGATAATATAGAAATTAATTCTTAAGAAAATGTTACCTTCACAAATAAATCCTAAGGTCAAGTCAATGTCAACAATTTTCATTAAAATCAATCTGAACGCTGCTATGTCCACACTTGAATCAGGAAAAGGATGTTAATTTGTTCAAAACCTAAAATAATAAGAATTAATAATCAAATCACTAATTTATTAACGATATGCAAATACAATAAAAAGTTGCAATTTGAAAAAAGTAATTTATAAAAATAAAACTGTATGAAATATGACATTCGGAATAAGAGCCATATTGTATGTCATAGAAATCTAGTAATCAAATCGAAATCAATGAAGGAAGTGATTGAATCTAGTTATAATATTGCCAACCTAAATTCAATGAGTTGGAAGTTAATATAAAATAGAGAATGTAAATTTGAAAATAAGTTAGAATTTATATAAAGCGTAATTAGTGCTAATTAAAGAATTAAAAAATAAACAGTTCCATATATATGAATTATAAATTTAGATTGTAGAAATTGTATATTAATTGTAAACAAATTTACTAAAAAAAAGGAATTACAAGGATTGAAACCATTGTAATACATGTAAAAGATTATTTATATATTCTATAAGATATTGTTAAACCATTTATACAAGTGATTTCACTCTCCAAGACTATTTTAATTGAAGAATTCAGTATTTCCATAAAAAAAAACATTATCATTGACAATTGTTGAATAAAATAACAAATTAGGAGGCTGTGTTTTAGAGATTGTAAAAATGTTGTTGATTTTTAAAAGAAAAGAGAGTCGAGAGTTAGTTGGGGAATGATGAACTGGGATGTAATTCTCTGGGAAGATTTTTGTAAAAACTTTAAAGTGAAAGTAATAATTTTAAATCTAAATCAATAAAAAATTCATAATATTAATGTCGATTAACCCCTGTGAAAAAGTGAAACGTGCCGAACGAGTATTTCTTGGGTAAGGCATACCTACGAAAAGAGACGAGATGTTGCAGGTCCACCACGCCGAGAATGGAATATAAGGTCTGTGTTATTTGATTTTTTTATTTGGAATTCCAAACAAACAAAGAAAAAGTGAACTTTTGAAATTAATTTGAACATTTAAATTTGAATAATCTAAAATTGGCCAAAGAAACTTTAAAATAATCAATACCAAATTTTATCCATGGATAATTAAAGAACTCTAATTTTCTGCAACAATAATTTTAGATATTAAATATGTACTTACTTGTAAAAAGTTTTTCGTTTGTAAAATAATCAAAGTTCACACCACTCATAAATGCTTTTCCAATCTTAATTTCCGCTTTGCATGCTGACCTATTCTTATAACTATCAAACACACACTTAATTCACAACTTGAATTATATATGTAACTGTTTAATATAAGTTTTCAACCATATCATTCTAAATGCACTAAATTGATGCACATTGAACGGTTAAACGTTTGCATCCTCCATGTTAACTGTGTACTATATTTTTGTGACGATGAGAAACGTTGAACCGGAAGAGTTGCTCCGTTGCGCCGAAGCAGCTACTATAAGCGTTCAGTGCGCATGACCATCAAAGAATACAGAGGAGGTTCAGGAATATTGGTGTGTGTAAAATTTTGAAGATTTCATCAACAATTTATTAAAATATTTTTATTTAAGTGTTGGTATTTTTCTTATTCCAATCAATGTCCATAACACTTTTC
The DNA here is from genome assembly GCA_963921935.1 of Galeruca laticollis. Lineage (NCBI taxonomy): Eukaryota > Metazoa > Arthropoda > Insecta > Coleoptera > Chrysomelidae > Galeruca > Galeruca laticollis. The sequence goes on from OY998176.1 coordinate 93,305,995, forward strand.
ACGAACATTGATTAAATCATTCATTCGATTATCATATGGTGAGATGATTGAAATAAAGATATATAATTTATTCAGGAATAGACCTATCACGAAATCATAATAAGTAAATGTTCATATATGTTAAAATTTTTTCTAATAGGTGTCCAGGACTCAAAGAGAGAAGTCTCATGCTTCCGACTGCAATATAAAATTTAAACAATACATACAATTTAAAAAAATTTCATATAATCATATAGGGCTAGCCGAAGGTAAAAACGGGTAAATAAAAGTAAATCATATAAGTATAAATATTAAAATATAAAACATATCCACTATAATATATATATATATATATATATATATATATATATATATGTATATATATATATATATATATATATATATACATGAAATTAACTCTCTTGACCCTTACTTCGTGGAATCTACTCATTTTAGTGTTTTAAATGAAACTCAATGTTCCTAGCTAATTCCACAATATAATGAAAAATGTTGAAAATTCTGAAAAATTTACAATTGTTTCGATAACTGAATATCATTGTCAGAATGACAGAAGTTACATTTCATTTGATGCATGCCTGATGTTTAGCAGTTATTTTTGGCTAGACCAAGAAGTGACCTACCTTGTGATTGACTTAATATATGTTAATAGAAAATCGAAGAAGATGTGATATTACAAATATTGAAGCTTAGATATTATTAGCCCTGTGGTGATATCCTGGATATCATTTTTCTAATTAAGATCAGTATAACTGTGCAATGATATAGAAAACCAGGAAAACTATATCTGCTGGTCTTTACAATTATCACTTAAGAAGACAGTTTAATAGTGGAGAACTCCCTAGATTTATCTGTTCATTGACCACTTCATATTGTGGGTTTCTTAAGTGTCTTCTAATTTCGAACTCTTCAAGGAAATCCAGTTCTTGTTTCTTATCACAAATATGCAGTACTTTTCATATATATATATATATATATATATATATATATATATATATATATATATATATATGTATGTACACTGTGTCCGTAAAGTATGGAATAAATTCATTTTCAGTAGTAATAACCCAAGGACATTGATAATTGTTCGAAAAAAATTTATAACAGATGTGATGTTGTTATAAAATTTTTGAGCATTTATCAATGTTCGAGGGTTATTCGGATAGTAATTTTTTTGCTAATTATAGAAAAGAAGTACAGAGCAAAAACAACACAAAAGTCCATAAATGCTTTCTACACAAACTTTTCACTGTAAACAGTATTTTTTGGTATATTTGCTTATATAACTTCATTTATATTCTTCAGTATTATGACCAAATCGTGACTTCTTGAAATATTAAATATTTGAAACGTCAAAATCGGAATAAATAATCAATTTGTATCCATATCAACATGATAGAGTGAAAACAGCCCATGGGATCTGTTTTCAGTATAATGTTGTTCTGATTGGTTGTGTTCAATCAAATGACTTAAAATAACTGATTTCATTGGATTTTTATTAGAGCAAACATTTTTCAGCTAAACAGACCATTTCAAGATATAATCCTGAAACACGTCGATTTTTAATTTTAATTTACCGTATTTCAAAGTAATAATCTAATATACAGGGTGAATTACTTTCGAGTAAAGACGTCACCGTCATTTTTTTTTAAATGAAACACCCTCATTTTGTCTCAATTTTCGGATAACTTTAGCTAAGCTGATTCCAAAAATGTATCACATGTTGATTCCAATTGACACAGGGTGGACAAAAATACAATAGTTTTGGGTGTGCTCATAAAGTAACGCGTAACATTCTTTATTAGTTAATTTACCAATATAATCAAAAATACTTATTGTCTAGCGGACAGAGTATGATGAAATACATGACTTTATAAATGTTTGAACTGCAGTCCTTGCTGTATTTGACAGTAATACAAACGGTGTAGAAATTCTTGTTGAAGCTTGTTTATTGTGTCTTGAGAAATATTGTTTATTCTTGTCCGCATTCTTGAATAATTGCTGGCTTCGTCTAATACACAACATTCTTCAGATGGCCCCACTTAAAATAATCCAAAGGATTGAAATCTGGTGCCCTCGCTGGCCATTCAATAGGTGCACGTCTACCAATCCACCTGTTCGGAAAAATTTCATCTAGGTAACATCTACAGCAATGTGGAGGTGCACCATCCTGTTGGAACCATAAACTTTCATCACAACCTCCAGGATGACGTCTGCTGGGAAACAAATTATGTGAAGTAGGTACGAGATACCCCGTTAAAAACTCAAGGTACGTTGCCCCGTTTAAATTACTTTCGATAAAGTAGGGTCCGATGATTCGATTTCTTACAATTCCAGCCCATACATTTACCTTTGGCGGGTATTGTGTATGATGCTCACGCATCCAGTGGGGGTTTTCTTTTGCCCAGTATCTACAATTATGATGGTTAACCTCACCATTTAACATGAAAGTGGCTTCATCAGGAAAAATAATGGTTTGTATCAAGGGAGGGTCTCGGTGACATTCATCCATCATTATTTCGCAAAATTGGATTCTTCTATCGGGATCATTTTCGTTTAATTCATGCACAAGTTTCATTTTATAAGGATGTCATTTTTTAAGCTTTGATAATTTGTGTACCGTTATTTTGCTAACACCGATATCGCGACTAACTTTACGCACATAAGTGTACGCGTCTTCTCCAAAACTAAGTAAAACATCAAACGCTGTATCACCATTTGCAGAGGGACGACCTGCTTTGCATACATTTTCAACCGTACCAATTTCTCGAAATTTCTTCTCAATCTTACTGACTGTTGATCGCGTTATAGGTCTTTCCGGATATTTATCATTAAACAAATTGCACACTAAGTATTTCAGTTTTTTGTTTTACACTTAATTCCATTCCCATTTGAAATTAAATCTAAGCAATAATTAAAACATTCACGAATATCAAAAATATTGTAGTACTAAACTGTCTCTGAACATCAATAAATTACTAAACAAATAATGACATTTCACATAAAACTAGACGACCATGTTTTTTTAAAATTGATAAGAAATCATTTCTCTTATATTCTGTCTGCTAGACCATAAGTACCAAACATGTTTGGAAACAGCTCATTTTTATTAATCTAAAAATGTAACTGTTTATTTGCGAGTATTAATTAATATGAAATAACACTACCTTATTCCTTACAATTTATTTCAAGACTGGCTAATCAGTACAGAACATTTTATTTCCCAAATCATAAAAATACGTACCAACACCAAAGATAAGGAAACAAGTTTTTCTGACTGTCGAAACCCAAATGCTTAATTACTATATACAGCATCTCCCTCTTTTATACCAACACTACCCCAATATTTCTTATCATAACAAAATTTCCTCAATAATAATTTAACCAGAAATTATAATTATTCATTAAAGCCATAGCGTTGCGGTTTTACAATTTTGCTACGACGACGTAATTTCCTTCCGGAGTTATCTCCTTCTTTTCCTACATCGTCAATTTCTACACTAACACCACTATTTTCATTTGACTCATAAGTATCAAGAAACGTACTTCCCTCAATGTCACTGTTTTCACTGCTTTGTACATTATTTACATCAAGTACAACATTATTATTTACTTCTGATCGGGGTATGATTGAAACCACTTCTGGATTCACACTACAAGTAGTTTCATGCTTTGATTTCAATTGAACAGTGTGTCTTTTCCAATTCATAGCACTATCAGTCTTAACCATGTAAGTTCTCCGACCCAAGACCTCTGTAATTATGCCCGGACATCAAGGCGAACTAGAATGTAGTCGAAAATCTTTTATCCATATCTTATTATTTATTTCGAAAATAATATCCTTAACGCGAAACGAAAATTTTGTCGTTCTTGATTTGATTTTATTATTTCCACGGTTGAAGGCATGAGTAAGTCAATTTTGGTTCTTATTTCTCGGCCAAAGAGCATTTTTGCAGGTGATTCGCCTGTTGTGGTATGCGGCGTATTCCGAAAATGAAACCAAAATCTCTGCAATATCAGATTTAATTCTAATTTAGGATTTTCGTACTTAGATTTTAAAATGACTTTTTTTAAAATTTTTACTGCACTTTCCGCTTGCTCGTTTGTAGGAGGATGATAAGGAGCCCCCGTACTATGTTTTATGCCACCTTGAACTAAAAATGTTTGGAATTCTTCTGAAGTGAAAGTTAGACCGTTACCAGTGCATAGCTCTCTCGGCAACCCAAATCTACTAAAAACTTCCCTAAATACTTCAATTGTTCTAGATGCCGATAGATGTTTTACCTCATAGACTTCCAACCACTTAGATGTCGCGTCCTGAATCACTAAAAATGTCTTTCCATGGATTGGCCCAAAAAAATCAGCATTTAACCTTGTCCACACTTCTTTGAGCCATACAACCAATGAATTTTTGTGTGTATTAGAGCTGTATGCATCACAAGCCTCACAACTTCTAGCCAACGATTCAATATCAGCATTCAAAGAAGGCCACCAAAAATAGGATCGAGCCAAAGGTTTCATTTTTACTACCCCCATATGGGATTTATGTAGTTCATCTAATATTTGACCATAAAATTTTTTAAGTGTAATAAGACTGTATCCCCATAATAAACAGCTTTTTTCGGTTGATATTTCATTTTTATACAAAAAATATGGCCTTATTTCTGAAGAAGGACAATCTGCTGGCCATCCATTTTGTACGTTGAACATGATTTTAGTTAAAAGTGGATCGGAGTTAGTTCCATTTTTAATCTTTTCAAAATTCAGTGGAATTTGTGATTCTTGCATATAATTCATAAATGAAACTTTAGGATTGATACTTAAATTGAGAATACTTTTCTGTCCATTAAAAGAAATATTCCTTTCCGGTAATCTCGAAAAACAATCTGCTATATTTTTTGAAGAAGGCACAAATTTAATTTCGTAATCAAAACAGAAAGTATGTGAGCCCATCTTTGTAAACGGTTCGCGGCAAAAATGGGTAAACCCCTTTTGCTTTCAAAAATTGCTAAAAGAGGTTTGTGATCCGAAAATAAATAAAATTTTCTTCCATATATATATATATATATATATATATATATATATATTGGAAAAACTTTTTAACCCCAAATATAATTGCGGCTGCTTCCTTTTCAATCTGTTAATAATTTTGTTCCGCAGAATTTAAAACACGAGATGCAAATGCAATAGGTCGTTCAGACTTATCATCGAATATATGTCTAAGAGTGGCACCTAAAGCAAAACTAGAAGCATCTACCATTAATTTTATCTTTTTTTCTGGGTCAAAATGTGACAATACCGATGAGGACGATAATATTTTCTTAATAGCCTCAAAGCTATGTCTGCAATCATTTCCCCAGTACCAGTCAACGTCCTTTTTTAGTAAGTTATACAAAGGTTTTAAAATGTGTGAGACATTCGGTATAAACCGGGAATAAAAATTTACCATACCTAAAAATGATTTAAGTTCGATCGTTGAGCTCGGAGTTCCAACATTTTTGATTGCAGAAATTCTTTCATCCGACATATGTAGCCCTTCTTTATCAATCACGTGCCCTAAATATTTTACCGAATCTTGAAACAAAAAACATTTTTCTTTTTTCATTTTAAGACCACATTCCCGCAATATTTGGAAAATATTTTCCAATCTATCCAAGTGCTCTTGATCATCCTTCCCTGTAATAAGAATATCATCTAGAAAACATGCTACCCCTGGAATTGAAAACAGTTGTTCGCTAATATTCTGAAAAATGGATGGAGCTGTTTTTATACCATAGGGTAAGCGGGTGTATGAGAACATACCTTCATGTGTTTTTATCGTAACAAGCTTCTGAGATTCCTCTGTCAGTAGAACTTGTTGATATGCTGCAGATAAGTCAATTTTTGAAAATTTTTGACCGTTTTGAAGTTGAGAAAAAAGATATTCAATACGAGGTAGGGGAAACTGTTGTGTTACTAAGTGGGAATTTGAAGTAATTTTAAAATCTGCGCACAGCCTTACAGGATCATTTGGCTTTAGGATAGGAACAACAGACGTAGCCCATTCTGAAAATTGAGTAGGTTTTAAAACTCCATTGGCTACTAATCTATCTATCTTGGTTTCTATTTTTGGTTTTAATGCGGAAGGAACTGGTCCGGGTTTGCAAAATTTGGGAATAGTAACTTCTTTTAATTTTAAAGAAATTTTATATCTATTAAAACAACCAAGATTTGGCTCTAAAATTTCTTGATAAGTTTCAAGCAATTTTTGAAGTCTTGTCGGAAAACTTACATTTTTGTGTGCAATAATATTTAACAAATTTGAACTTGGTAGTTTAGAAATACCTAAATCTAACATTTTCAATCCATTTCTGCCTATGAGGGGTGGTCTCCTATTTCTAATAACATAGGTTTTTAATATATAAGATTTATTTTCAAATATTATATGACGTTTCAAAAATCCTAAGGGTTCAATAGTCATACCAATATAACCTCTAAGCGATAAATCATTTTTTTCTAACTTTAAACCTTTAAAATGTTTGCGATACATTGTGTCAGAAATGGCCGAATGTGCGAAACCAGAGTCCGCTTCAAAATGCATAGGGGTGCTTTCCACGGTTAGTTTTATAAAAGTCGGCTTAATGCTTTGTGGAGAATCGTCACCCTCTATGTTATTTATATCCTTTAGATTAAAAATGGACTCAGTTTCATCAAAATTATCCAAATCGCTTGAACAATGTTCATCATTATCAATATTATTTTCCGTCAAAAAATTGTGATTATTTTTTCTACATTGAGGTGCTAAATGACCCTAACCGCCGCATCTATAACAAGTGCAACCTTTGAAAGCATAATCACTAGCGAGGTGATTGCCTCTACCGCTCACAAAACATTTTTTTTGGTTCTGATTGAAAGGTGATTCACTTACCTAGAAATTTCTTCTGTTACCTTTATTTCCCATTAAAGATGTAGGTCGATAGATATCACTCGACCTATATGTTTGTTGAACTCTTTTTTTGTTGATGGAAATTCAACTCATCTTCTTGTTTAATGTGAACGCCCGCTACTGACTGCCTGTCAGAATGGTCCTGACTCATTCGATAACGCTACTTTCATCATCCTGTTCAACGTTGTAACACTTTCCGAGGCATCTTCTTCAAAAAGACGGTCCATAATTTTATCATCATTCATACAAATGGTAAAAATATCTCGCATATCTACTTCCAGTTCCTTTCCAAATTCACAATTGGATGCTAACTTTTTAACCCGGGCTGACCAATCGGAGACATTTTCATTATTATCTCTCCGTGCTGAATAAAACTTCAATCTTTCGGCAAACCATGATTTTACCGGTGCGCAATGTTCACTTAGTAACGTTACTAGCTCATCAAATGATTTATCTGCAGGTAAACTTAGAACACATAAATTCCGTACTAGTACATAACAACTCTCCGATAATATGTTTAATAATATCGTTTTTTTCTTTTCTGCTTCCTCAATACCATTTGCTATAAAAAATTGATTCAGTCTTCCATCAAATACCGAGAATTCGAAGTCTTTGTGATCAAATTCTGTTGAAGTTCCTAAAAAGGCTTGCATTTTCAACACGAAATTACAATCACATATCAAAACTGAACAATTTTACTTGTTAATTCGACACAAAATCCTCGTCGCCACTGTTTATTTGCGAGTAATCATTAATATGAAATACCACTACCTTATTCTTTAGAATTTATTTCAAGACTGGCTAATCAGTACAAAACATTTAATTCCCCAATTCATAAAAATACGTACCAACACCAAAGATAAGGGAACTAGTTTTTCTGACTGTCGAAACTCAAATGCTTAATTACTATATACAACAGTAACAATTTACAGGGTTTTACATTCAATCCAATTGCCGCTAGACAATAAGTATTTTTGATAAAATTGTTAATTTAACTAATAAAGAATGTTACTAGTTCCTTTATGAGCACACACAAAACTATTGTAGTTTTGTCCACCCTGTACCAATTGGAATCAATATGTGATACATTTTTGGTATCAGCTCCGCTAGAGTAATCCAAAAATTGACACAAAATTGGGGTTTTTCATTCAAAAAAATGACGGTGACGTCATCACTCGAAAGTAATTCACCCTGTATTTTAGATTATTATTTAGAATACGGTAAATTAAAATCTAAAATCGACGTGTTCCAGGATTATTTCTTAAAATGGTCTGTTCAGCTAAAAATGAATTTGTTCCATACTTTACGGACACAGTGTATATATATTAACAGTACTTAAGCTTAAATACAATTTTCAACAATGCAACTGACTTTCATAGAGTAATACACCTTGAAGTGGAGGCCTCATTATTACTTCTTTTGACGGTGTATAAGGAAAATATAGACAGCATCAACTAAATTGAGAATATCTCTTACTTAAGCATCGGAGCAAACCGTGACATTCGAACTGGAAAGGTTGGTGAAGTGTAATTTAACGTGGACTATATATTTCCCGAATTAATTTTTAATCTTCTCGTATTCAACAATACGAGCAATACCTATATACGCAGGTAATCTGTTATCTGATGCGCATCACGTCCGCCTCGCCATTTATAAGAGTAATCCCATTGATTTCATTTGAATCCCTGACAATTCAAGAGGGAGCCATAACATCGACTAGCTACGATTGACGTTCATCCACAGAACGAACCCCAGGTGAACAGACCAAACAATAACCCGCAAGCGAAACCGTAACAGTATTGCATTGTTCCGCAACACTTGACTATTTACGTAACAGGATCGTTTATTGACAACACTTATTATGAATTAGCTTCAAATTTATACAATATTCAGTTGGGAATTTTCAGTATCACTCATAATAAAAGTACTAATTATTCAGTCTATTGAAGCGCATTAATAAGATTTACATTTATAGTGGACTTGATACACTTAGCTTGATATCATGAACGATCAATATTACTGTAACTTCTTACTACCAGGATAGTTGTTGCAAAGCTATCAACATTAATGTTAATAATGACAAAACTTACAAACAGTCCAAGCTCAAAATATTGCTGTCTTAGAAATATGCGTTGAAACAAAAAGGAAGAATACACAATTGAGAAAGCATTGAGAATAATATCTTCTATTAACTTCTTGAGGTATATGCCACGAAGAACTAAGAGTCCTTTAAATTTTGCTGGAGTTCGAAAATGGTTGGAAACTGATTGGTATTATGCAAATTTTATGTTTTAAGTAATAATAATTTATCTTGCGTTTAGTGAGGGATGATTTCTTGGATGAAAAAATACGAAATTATTCGATAGAAATCCTTCTATTCCAGTATTCGCCAAACTTTTTCCACATATATCAAGCAATGACGTAATAAAAGACAAAAATGCTGGATAACTGTTTTTTAAGTCTTCCTTTATTTTGACTTTACTACACCTGTTCATGAGTGATTGACACCATAGCCAATCCAGTGATTTTTGTCGTCCTCCGATCATGTTTTGATATTCAAAATTTTCATATATGGTTCAACTGAATTCAATATTTTCCTTCTCGCCAAGCAATTGTTTTTTTTCTGAAGTAAGTTAATTTTGTTGTTAGTAACTACTTCTAATCCCGTCTAAACATAGATCTGAAACAATTTGTATGCACCTTCGTCAAGCTAGTAACTTATTTAAGTTACCTACGAAATAGATTTTGCCCTGACATACATTCGCCCTAATTCACTAATTATTGTCCTTGTTACGGTAGCGTTCGGGAGAAGCATTATACAGAAGAGTATAAATAACACATGAGCAGAAATAGGACTTCACAATTATATGAAATTGAATGAGCAGAGTAATATGATATATAGATAATGATAGTAATAATAACTTACAGCTTATATTTGTAAATAAACACGGTTCTGAATCTGAAAACTTACTCGGGTATCGAACGAGTACATCCGATGTAAATATATAAGATAACAAAATTATTCGAAAATAACATTAAATTTCATACTACAACTAGAGGTACTATTTGAATTTTGCTCCATGCATATACTCCATTCGTCTGGGATTCCTTTCTTTCAGTTCTCTCAAAATATGTACCAGTTTCTCTTCCATTTCTCTTTCACGGCTCAAACGGACTTAGATGCAGAATACGCCTCGGATATCAATGAGATGATGTTTGATTCAATTTTTAGTCCACGCTTTCTTTGCTGACAATCCGAAAAAAGACACTGGTTTCATGGCAATGTTAGAAAGAGGTTGTATTTTGTTGGTTGAATATCATTGGCGTGATATTTGCAAGTTAATCGATGTAATGATATTGAAACATCATTTAGTCTCATCTACACAATTCAGTCTCATTCACTCCTACTGAATGTCCACATGTATCAATATATTATCCAACAGCAATGTGTTACGCGCTGCGTCCTTCACATCACACAGGTTCATACCAACTGGCGCGTCATTTTGGACATCCTGGATGCAAAGTTTTGAAACTAATGCTCGCGTGCTAGACTATTTTACGTGGTTTACTCCACGTCCCCTTGACCCTTAGCGTCAAGAGTTCCAGGTAGCCTCAGAAGGAGGTTACGGAAAATTCCAGGGATCTCGTTAAATTTAACATGCCTAGAAAACTATAACCCTGAGACGGCGATGCTACGGTATATGAAGAAAACACTGATTGTATTGATTTGTATATTACAAATCCTATTGGAAGTATATATACAAAATAACACATAAAACAACTTCTGAGTATTTTCAAGCGGTACCGAATCAGTTAAATATATACAGTATGCAAATGTGTTCAAGCTTTATGTTATTATGCACCATGCGAAATTTGCTGGTATCAAGGAATGTGAGCAATGACACAATAAACCAGCTGTAAGCAAGCAAATGCAATTGTTGATAACAGCGGAAGCGGTATGAGCAGTTTGTAATTATTCCGTAAGCAGCAGCAAAACAATAATTACCTATCACAGTAGTAAACGGGATATAACTATCTTCGCGGTAAGGATGGTCAATCATAATAGGTGTGAAAATGAAACCAGACCAGTTTATAACAAAAACAAAAACCAATGAACATAAACTAGATTATCAATCAACCCGTGGCAACAGCCTCAGACTTGGTTGAGAATCTTATTATTGTAGGAGAAAATACACTTTTCTAAACATAATGAGTGAACATGAAATAAGTTACTTCCGGCTGACGGCTGAGCAGCTGGTGGCAACTGCCTCTGTTCTGCCCCGCAATCAGTTTTTAAATTTTCAAATTATCGGTTAAAATGATTCTAAAATTTTGGACGGAAGATAGGACAGCGGTTACCCAAATACAAGGAAAATGAAACAACTGTGTCTTAGAATAGATACAAAAATGAAACGAAATCATTACCGGCTGAGAGTGGAACAGCCTCTGATACGCCCGACACTCAGTTTTAAATTTTCCAAATTGTCGGTCAGACAATACTATATACCATTTAGAACTAAGATAAATTGAAGGTAATTTTACCGAAGACGATGTCCGTTCCGAAGGGAGACGACTGGTGGCAACAGCCTCTGATCCGTCCCACGGTCGGTTTAAAATTTTTCAAATTGCCGGTTAGTTAAAACTATATATAATTTAGAACTAAAATAAATCAAAAGTAATTTAGAGGAAACGATGCCCGTTCCGAAAGGGAGACGGCTGGTGACAACAGCCTCAGATCCGTCCCACAGTCGGTTTTCAATTTTTCAAATTGCCGGTTAGTTAGAACTATATATAATTCAGAACTGAAATTAATCCAGGTAATTCACAGGAAATTATGCCCGTTCCGAAAGGGAGACGGCTGGTGGCAACAGCCTCTGATCCGTTCCACAGTTGGTTTTCTATATTCAATTATGGGAAAAAAAGAAAAAAAAACCTAATATGTATTTGGGTAATATGAAATAGGACAATAGGTATAACAAGCTAAATCGCGAAATTAAAATCAAAATACTGGTTCAATATATTGAAGGTTCAGACACAAATTCCAAATAACAATATAAAGAACGTGATAATAGAAACTGTAAATAAATTCTCTCTTTATCGCTTCAAAAAATCTGCTTACTAAAATACGGTGTTATATTCTTAAATAGCCAAACTACTAAATCGTTTACTGAAATGAAATATAGAACTTTTAAAACACGGCGTAATCTTTTATTCGGTTTTCGAAATAAATTATCACTTACTCAGAAAATAAGGGACGGTCGGACACTAGACTTTTAAAACTATCAATTTATCAACTTGACTGACGCGGTAGCAAATTGCATAAATCTTGTAAACGGCCACAGGTAGAGACCGAGAGATATCTCAATGCACCTCCCCTAAACGCTCGGTTTTTGGAATTTATAATTTAATTCCTACATAAAATTTTTGGCGATAACGGTGGTGAGGGAATTGACTTGAATCGATTTACTTACAACAAGGAATATTTCTACTATACTGGACGGCTTTGGTTTTAATTAAAATAGTTTAAATACCGGGCTTCCTCGATAATTTGAATTTTGAATTTCTGAATTTAATAAATTTTACATATTTCTTTAGATGGTAATTCATGGCTTTTGAATTACCAATGAAATACATACTCAAATTAATGTTACGGGACTGAAACGGTACCAGAAATCAAAGTTGGAAAGTAAGTAACGAGTTGTATGCACTTATTGAAATTAAAATACCATCGGAAATGCTTCAAAAAAAAAATGACTCGTTACGTGTGAAACTAGCTACTTGAAATTATTATACCTTATCGTGGAGAAGATTACTACTACTACTGAAAGCTTGCTCATAGCCTAACCAGGTAAGACTATGGAGTGAGTAGTAACACTTACTACTCATATCGAGACCTCACGTATATTGTTCATCACACTTGTTTTATCAAATGGACATGACTACTTCGAAGATTTTCTAGCTGATATTCTGTAATTCTGCAAAATCAAAGCCTCGATATTCTACGAATTCCAAGGAGCCTCGCTACTGGCTTTATCTCAGCAAACGACTAATCGACGATTTAATAAGGAAGCAAGAAGTACTCAATCTAACAGATAAGCCAAATGTTTAATTTACATAGTTCACTGTTAAATAATAAGCCATTATGCGGGTGGAAGTGGCTAATAGGTTCCGTGTGCCATGATTGCTGTGACATTCTATTGGTACGTATTCAACTCAATCGAATCACCATAGCAGTAATAGTTGTTATATTGTTGGGTATCCCCTCAGATTAACAAATAAAATAGATATGTTTGTTTTGACTTTTTCCTGCCCCAAACATTGAGTAACATTCTAAGCTTACTTGCGGACCCTTCCACTGCTTTGCCATATTTACAAATCCTCTTTAGTTGCGGGAAAAAAGATATTAGAAGTTTTATTGAAAATTTCTCAAAAAATTATGCAAATAAAAAAAAATCATAAATATTTATGCATTTGAGTCGCTGCTTTTAAAATTAATTAATAATACTAGAATTTTATTTGATCAAGGCATATTCTTATATAAATTTCAAACAAGTATTTGTTGTATCCTTAGATACCTTTATGGTTATAACTAAAAGTGGCAACATTGCTCAAAATATCAGTACCTGTTTAATGTGTCAATAGTAATCTATTTAGTAGTTTTGTCCTTGTTTAATTACCATATAAAGAGAGATGCAAATATCGTCAGAGTGTAATCGACGATCATTTTAAAAACGCTGTAGTATTGTAGTAAATAATGTCGAACGTGGTTTGTTTATACGAGCGCCATTACGACTAGAGAGTGAACATTTAGTTATTTAGTTTTGATGTGTGTTTCAACACTTTTAGTGACAGATTAAACTTTTAAGTTAATTAATTCAATGTTCTTGGATTATCATGGTTCGTCGGTGCCAAGTTTGTCAGAAAACCAGCCGAAATTACCAAGGCCATGTATCTACAATACTAACTCCACTTTTTGTGATTCATTCATTCATTCACTACTGTCGTTTAGAATTGTTGTCCGCAAAAATAAAAGTGTTTATGAATGAATAACCCTCTCTATGTATATTATTACTCTAAAGATATCCCATAGTTTTATTTTAGTCATAGATAACTTGGTACCATCCACAACTACCATTCATACTAACTTGCAGTTTACAACTAAGCATTACCCAGGTTACCAAATAGCGATACCACTTCAGAAATATTATGAGCGATTGAGAAAGCATATTTTTTCAGAAAAGACGTATAATTAAGGCAATACTTGATATTTATTTCTTTTGATGAGCGACATGTTGGGAGTATCCACATAATAATAAGCTCAACGTATTCTTCGACTTCAGCGGGCCTCGTGATTATAGTTTCTCCTGTATTTTTTGGAATAATTCTACTGTGACAACTCCCATCTTTGTTTTAGAGGATGAGTGCCTGGTCTTCCTCACTTTTCTCCTCTCCTTAATTTTTTTATCTCACTTATCTATATTCATCAAGAACAACACGGAAAAACGGTTTTTACTAAAAAAAATGTTACGTGTATGTCGTCATCGTTGTCTTGTTAGCACGATACAGCCTCCGGAGTGCAAAAAGTCATCAATTTTATGATTGAATATTGTTCAGGATATTTCACACATGCATCCTATTGATATTCAGCTCACCAGAGCAAGTACAACGGGTGCTATAGTACATGAAGTACGACATTTTTGTCATTTTTTGATAAATTTCAATTTGCTAGCACGATACAGCCTCCGGAGTGCAATAAGTCACCAATTTTATGATTGAATAGTATTAGGGACATCTCAAAGATGGAGTCTATTGATTTTCGACTCTATAGAGCCCGTATAACAAGTGCTATAGTACTTTAAATACGACATTTTTGTGATTTTTGGAGAAATTTCAGTTTTTTAGCACGATACAGCCTCCGGAGTATATACAAGTGATAAATTTTAAGATTGGATATTATATAGGACGCCTCAGAGATCAACCCTTTTGATTTTTAGCTCACTAAAGCCAGTACAACGAGTGCTATGGTACTTGAAGTACGAAATTTTTGCCATTTTTGGAGAATTTTCAGTTTGTTAGCACGATACAGCCTCCAGAGTGTAGACACAAGTGACCAATTTTGTTAGTGTTTTAAATGAAACACTTTCTAGTTAATTTCACAATATAATAAAAGTTATTGAAAATTCCGAAAAATTGACAATTGTTTCGATAAATAAGTGTCAATTTTTCAGAATTTTCAATAACTTATATTATATTGTGGAATTAACTAGAAACCGTGAGTTTCATTTAAAACACTAATATGAGCAGATTCCATGAAGTAAGGGTCGAGACAGTTAATTTTATGACCAATTTTATGATTGAATATTGTTCAGGGCGTCGTATAGCTGAACGTTATTGATTTTTTGTTCATCAGAGCTAGTACAACGGGTGCTATAGTACCTGAAAAGCCACATTTTTTGTCCTTTCTGAAGAAATATCGGGTTGTTAGCACGAGACAGCCTCCGGAGTGTATACAAGTGACCAATTTTGTGATTGTGTGTTGTCTAGGGTATCTAACAGATGTACCCTATTGATTTTCAGCTGACCCGAGCGAGTACAGCGGGTTCTATAGATCCAGGTATACAACATTCTTGGATATTTTTGGAGAAATTTCGTTTTGTTAGCATGATAAATCCCCGAAGTCTATAAGAGTGACAATTATATGATAGAATATTGTTCAGGGCAACTCACAGATGCAGAAGGGTTAGTTTTAATTTAATTTAATACTGTTTATTTTTCTGTATAATAGAAAATATAATACTCATAATGAATTTTAGTATAATATCATTGTTTATCTAATAGCAGTGTGACCCGGTTATATTTCAAATATCAAATGATTCAACTGTCGTTATATATAGTTACTTTAACTGGAACAAGTTTGGATAATTACTCCCTGTAATATCATGCATCAATAATTCATTATACCAATCATGTAAGTTTATCACACAGGTTTTGTTCGTTTCTAGAACTGAGTTTGTTCTACCTCTAGCTCTCTCAGTTTGAAATTCCTTTGAATTTCCAGAACTATTTAGAAATGCTGCTATCCCGGATAATTACTTATTGATTACCTTGCACATTGTTCCTCTCTCTACTGACTTATCTGTAATGTAGGGTACTTAGGATATATTTGTGTCTATTATGTCTTTTCATACAAAAACGTTAGAACTATGAAGAGGCCGATTAGAAAATAATCCTCTTAAAACTAGAATATTGAAAAATCTAAATGAAAGGGATGAATAAAAAGTTTGAAAAAAATATTAAGCTGGCAACAAAGTGGAAATTTACAGAAAGTTATTGAGAGTCTTTGTCTCTTCTTTGTAATAATTTTATGCAAGAATTATTATTTATTGGGAAATAGTTGCACATATTTGTCCTGCACACAGTGAATAATAATTCATTAGATTTGGTGGCCAGGGAATCAAGATTGGTATGAAAAAGTAGCCAGTCGTCAAAGTTTGAAGAATGAGAATTATTGATGGAATTTCGTTATCTTTGGAGTACCTTGAATATATTTGATTGTCAAGTCATGTTCACCATGGTTTTTTGTAGTTTCCAATTCATTGCGAAGATCTTTGAGTCGCTGCTTTTGGATAAGTGTCTTATCATGTATTATAGAGGAAGATTCAGTGGCTTGGTTCCCCAACAGTTCTGATGTATTTCTTAGTATCTGTTTAGCTTGGTATTCCGAAGACATTCCAACTTTTAACATGCGAGGAAAACGCTGGTTTGGTTTTGGTTTACCTACTCTGTAGAATGCCAGGTGATTTTCTTGACAACCGACAACGTTTAACACTGACTTTACTTTATTCAAACCGTGATGCTTTTTGGACTGAATATCACGCATGTGCTCTGGAACGCCCCTAATCAAAATATTTTTCGCACGATTTATGCGGTTCATAGCTCCATTGGCGAAAGTTTCGGTCATTTCCGTTGATTTTAAAGAATCCATTTGATTTAATCTGTCATTCACTTCTGACAATTTGTTTTCAAACTCAGTTATTTTATTTTTAATATCCTTTTTAAAATCTAGCAAAAGGTCTTTAATTTGTGCAATGTTTCCAAAGTTTGAATGACAAGGGTTGCATAAAATACATAGTCCTCGTACTTTCTGCCTCGTGACTCGATCATCGGTAGACACATCAGTGCAAGTGATGTGGATCGGTTGTTTATAATCATCACACTGAAGCTTGCGATCGGCAGCTCCTACCGATTTCGAACAATTAGCACAAACTGATAACGTATGCAGGGTCAACTTTTTGTTGGGTTAATCGATACTAAATTTTTGAAATTAAAGTTTTGTATTCACTGTAAATTAGTTTCTATTGCACTTACATTTCAACTTTCACAAATAAATTTAGCACTGTTAATTGCTACTATATAACTGCGTTGGTTTATATAAATTTCGTTAATTGAAGATATTCAATTCTTTGACAAATTAAGAATATTTACGGATACAAAAATAAACGTTTGCTCGCCATACTAGTGGCGCAAAATTATGTTCTGGAAAATAATTGTTATAACTTTTGTAAAAATAATTCTAAAGTTGAACGTTTGGCAGGTGTGGTTTCGATATTTCGGTAATAAAATCACTGTCGCCAACGGTGATTCATTTCTTGCAGGTGTGGTCGTCGATAACTGAGTTTCATCCGCCCTGAGTCTCGAACCGGACCGTTATTCTTGACATCGTTCCCATTGTCATGTATACGCAAGCCTGTGAATGCTCTATTTGCGAATAGTTCTTAAAAATGATATTCTCGGGCACCGTTCCTAAAATCATCGAATTGTATCGTCTTCACGTTTAAATATGCTTGACAATAACTTTAGTTGACGTTACAATACAAATGTCATTTTTCATTTTGTTGTGTTGAATGTAAAGAAACTATTCAAATATGTTTATCAATTTCTTCTATAGAAATGAATTCTACAATCAATATTAAATCCAAATTGAAGAGGCACACAAATAATAATTAATTAATTTGGAACATTTTCATGAAGGGTGTATCGAGCCCAACAGCAAAAGGATTGTGAAGTTAGGTTCATCATCGATACACAATTTACCAGGTAAGGTTAGAGTAGTTAAGGTAGGTTAAGCCAGCTAATAGTGCATAATCGACAATTTATAGTTCATAATGCATATTTATTGAATCTTAACATTTAAATAGACATGTTTATACAGCTTATAGTGGATAGTACGTAATTTAGTACATAGTTTGTAATTCATAAAGCTACCAACTTTTAACTTTATGATTGTACACAAAACGCTAGCAAGCAGGCGCAATCTTTTGATTTGTTAAATTTTTTGTGTCTCGCCAAATTTTCGTAATAAAATGATTCAAACTAAAAAAATTGAAAATGCACCTAAGAACAATTGAAACAGAGGTGATCAAACCAAAAAATGGTTACAGGAAATGAAACAAAAGAAAAAGATAAAATATTTTCTATTTATCAAAGCTGTCAATAGTCACTGATAGTCACTACCTAATGGATTAAAATTATAATCACATGCTTTTGACAGCAAATAGTGCAACCATATACCAAAAATTGGGCCAAGTCTTATACATTTTTTTTATTGCCAAACGCTTTTTCAGATCAGCTAAAAATTAGTTGGAAAATAACTATGTGTATATAAAAATAATTTTCAGTCAATAAAGTGAAAATTATTTGGAAGAATGTTTCTTTGTGAGTATGAATTGAGAATAGAAAAAGGAGGATAAATTTAATATACGACATGGTATTTTACGTGATTTAAATTAGATCAGGTACTTTAATTATTCATTAAATGGAAATTTTATTCTTTTTAGAGTAACTTGAAACGTGTTCATGGCGCCAAGTTTTACTAATATCCGTAGATAGCAGTTTTGGTAGTATACAAATAACGTAAAATTATACAGACCAATAAAAAAATATATGCTCAATAATGATTCACTTCTCTACTTCATTACCCCATACATTCGGAATAGGCAATATTTTATGTATCTTTCGTTGGATTAACTTTTTAGGGATTCCATCATTTGTGAAAGTGACTAACCAAAACTCTTCTATGTATCTGTCATCAACTAGAGCCTACTCTCGACTTCCATTTATATATCATCTTTAAATCTTGCGATACTCATTCGACTTCTTGATTCGTTAATTTGAGGAACGAACGATCCTGTTTTCTGCTCAAAATTGACCTGACATATATTTCGATATTTTTTTTAAATACATTCCCCTTGGTTTGCATATTATATTTGTGTTTGTTTTTCATTCCCATCCAGTTCATTCGTGGAATATGTGAAAATATCAAGTTCCACTTCTTTTTAATCGAATATATCATGAATTATTGCGTGAATATGATATCTACATGAAAAATTTATCTTATAGCACAACATATTCCACAAAAAATACCACCCGCCGTATAAGAACGTATAATGTTTTTTTCAGCACAAATTCTGGTTCATGAAAATATATGAAAAATCCCACATGCAATTATATTCAAGTGCATATATTCATTGAATTTTTATCGAGCCTATTGGCCTGTCATAACCGTAAGTAGTAAGTGGTTGGGAAAATTGGGGCGAACTGAATCTAAATCGAAAATTTCCATGAATATACGTTTTCCTGTTTGTATCCAGCTCGGTTCACCAGAAGGCATTTTATACCAATAATCGTTCTGTTATTAGAAAGTATATTTAACTGTTCACAGTTTCATGTATAACTTATATTTGTTATACACTATGACAATTTCTGCAGACTGGGCAAAATTCTGAAGTAGCTTTGAATCAATAATATGAAAAAAAAACATTCATCAGTGAAGTATTCTGGTGATTTGAGTATGTGAGGTGTTACAGGAGAGTGAACTAACGAATTATAAGACATAATGTGGCAAAGGTAATACTACCAAAACTGGCATCTACGGATGTCAGTAAAACTTTGCGCCATGTACACGTCTCAAGTTACTATAGAAAAAATAAAATGTCCATTAAATAAACAATTAGAGTACCTAATTAAATTTATACCACAAATAATTTTGAAATCACGTATATTACCATGTCAGATATTAAATTTATCCACCAGTTTTTATTTTCAATTGATACTTACAAAGAAATATTCTTCCAAATCATTCTCAATTTATTGACTGAAACTTATTTCTGATAAATTTTTTATATATTGATAGTTATTTTCTAACTAATTTTAAGCTGATCTAAAAAATAATTTGGCAAGAAAAAAAATGTATAATACTTGGTCCAATTTTGGGTATAAGGCTGCCAGAATTTTTGTGATTTGAATCTAATTAGGTACTTTAATTGTTCATTAAATGGGAATTTTATTCTTTCTAGGGTTACTTGAGACGTGTACTGACATCTGTAGATGGCAGTTTGGGTAATATTTTAATTATTTTTTTAGTTTGATCTTTTAATTCGTTCTATTGTTCGTTTAGTGACTCGTTTTATCTACATGTGACAAGAATATACTTCTTAATCGAACAGATCTTTATCTATGACTAGACTATCTAAAAAATACATTCTTCAATTTTTCGAATATTGTTTAAGCCAACTAGATAAAGTGTGGCCAGTATTTTTCTAGCGGTATATATATATATATATATATATATATATATATATATATATATATATATATATATATATATATAACAACAAAGAGAATCATGGGTAATTCACGCAAAGTAAAGGGCTACTGAAATAGAGTGGTAACCGTGGACATGCATGTTTCTTGCTCATTTTGCCTCATCAGCACGGCATAACCAAATAATGATGTGAAATTTGGGAGCAAAGATGTTAATCGAAACATGGGAAAACACAAAATAACGGATTTCAGCAGGGAAACCAAACGCTCATTTGTGTCTCCAATTGGAAGATCCCGAGTTTTCAGGACATCAACCAACATCGACACGGAGGCGCATATAGCCCCCCCGCCATGAACCTTCCAACCCATAGTAAATAACAAAGAAGATGTAGGAATATCGCGTGATATGTTAACAACAACAACAAAGAGAATCATGGGTAATTCACGCAAAGTAAAGGGCTACTGAAATAGAGTGGTAACCGTGGACATGCATGTTTCTGGCTCATGTTGCCTCCTCAGCACGGCATAACCAAATAATGATGTGAAATTTGGGAGCAAAGATGTTAATCGAAACATGGGAAAACACAAAATAACGGATTTCAGCAGGGAAACCAAACGCTCATTTGTGTCTTCAATTGGAAGATCCCGAGTTTTCAGGACATCAACCAACATCGACACGGAGGCGCATATAGCCCCCTCGCCAGGAACCTTCCGACCCATAGTAAATAACAAAGAAGATGTAGGAATATCGCGTGATATGTTAACAACAACAACAAAGAGAATCATGGGTAATTCACGCAAAGTAAAGGGCTACTGAAATAGAGTGGTAACCGTGGACATGCATGTTTCTGGCTCATTTTGCCTCATCAGCACGGCATAACCAAATAATGATGTGAAATTTGGGAGCAAAGATGTTAATCGAAACATGGGAAAACACAAAATAACGGATTTCAGCGGGGGGGCTATATGCGCCTCCGTGTCGATGTTGGTTGATGTCCTGAAAACTCGGGATCTTCCAATTGAAGACACAAATGAGCGTTCGGTTTCCCTGCTGAAATCCGTTATTTTGTGTTTTCCCATGTTTCGATTAACATCTTTGCTCCCAAATTCACATCATTATTTGGTTATGCCGTGCTGATGAGGCAAAATGAGCCAGAAACATGCATGTCCACGGTTACCACTCTATTTCAGTAGCCCTTTACTTTGCGTGAATTACCCATGATTCTCTTTGTTGTTGTTGTTAACATATCACATTTTTTCAAATGAGACCATTACATGGAAACCATTCACTTATTGAACATATATAAACAACAAAATGTGAACTGTGTGGTCGTTCATAGCACCAAAAACGAATGAAATCAATTTTGTAAATCAGTATTATTTTTTTTTTGAAAAACAAAAAGAAGACGGCCTTGTGAAACGAAAAACTTAGTAAATGACTCTTAACTCAAAATTAGTTCACAACGAAAGAGAAAGTGATTAAAAAGAACTGTGTTGCATTATAAAAAACATCAGTACAGAACATACTCGGTTAATCCTCTCACTAATAATTGCTCTGACCGTTTGATGAGGGAATGATACAACCCAGGACATGAATAGGTAGATTGATTTCATGTCATTCTCCCCCACATCCTGCAAATCACTGTCACTAGTTTGCAGGGTGGAGGGGAAATATGTTTGAACCACGAGCTGTGAAGATGATGATAGACAAAAATGTGTCGGTTAGGTTAGTTGTTTTTCAATTTTTGTTGAAATAAAAATTGAGGATGTTCCTCATCCCCTCATCCTGTTTTTTTATAGACATGTTCTCCGAAGATCTAAGTATTGAGCTGGCATTCGAGAAATATCCCGAAAAGGCGATTGTTTTTGCGTAAGCCACAAACTAGAATTATCTAGAAAAAAATGCCACATATATAAAGGACCGACCAGCGGGAGAATTCAGTTTTATAAAGTGATCTAGACAAATAAACAAGAATACTCCGAAATAGAGAACAGTAAAGTGTTGATATAAATTGATAATTAAGTTTGTGTGTATATAAATTGTATGTAAGTGAATAGTTGAGTGTATATAGAATAATTGTAAGTGAGTAGTTTAGTGTTTAAATAAATTCGTAAGTAGCCATACCGTGTGTTTAAAGTTTATCCCACCCGTCTACTGTTTAAATGAATAAGGAAAACATTACATTGGTGTTAGAAGTGGTGTTAGAAATAAAAATAAATGAAACGTAAATTTGGCCAAGAGACTTAGTGACCTGAAAGTGGCAGAGTTCAAGGCAGAATTGAAAATCGTTAATCGTTAGTTGATAACGAGCGGTAAGAAGAATGAGTTAGTAGAAAGACTCAAAGTGGCACTGATAAGTGACGGCTTGGATCCAGAAACATTTTTATTCACTGATGAGGCTTCCACCTTAATCTCGTCAATTTCTGCTAATATTTCTGCTAATATGAAAAACGATATTTCTGCCATGGAAGCGAAGATTTCAACCATGAAGAACGGTATCTCTGCTAACATGGACAAACTTTCTGCCGATATCTTATTGAAGAAAAACGACATTGCCGCTGACATTGAAAATAAAACTTCGTCTCTAAAATCGGATATTAAGGATAGAATGACAACGATGGAAGATAAAATCAAGGATTTAGAGAGAAAGATGACAGATTCAAGAACACAAGACACGCCAGCAGAATGAAAGAAGATCGAGATATGCAAGCCAGAAACACAACTAAAGACAGAAGATATTACCAGTTTTGCCCGAGTCAAGGCTCCAACATTCGACGAAAATATATCGTGGACAAATTATGTGAAACAGTTTGAAACCGCCGCTAGTGTGAATAATTGGCCCGTTAGGGAAAAGGCAGTAAACATAACCATCGCGCTTCGGGGAGATGCCTTAGATGTACTTCAGACGATACCGCTGGAAGAAACGAATGACTTTGAGCAGCTGAAGAAGAGGTTGGACATGCGATACGGTCACGGACATTTGTACCAATCCCAGTTGAAAAACCGAAGGCAGAAACGGGATGAAACCCCTCAAGAGTACGAAGTGGATATTGCCCGACTAGTTCGATTTGCTTATCCATCAGCACCAGAGAATACATTGGGACGTCTGGGCATCCAGGCCTTTATTGATGGCCTACGTGACCCCAGTATGCAGAGGAAGCTCCGTTTAGCCCATCCCAAAACATTAGTTGACGAATTGACAGCTGGAATATGAAGCAGCCACGATGGCTCGCGGTACAACAAAGGTAGGACCATGCAGGAAGAAGATGACGATGACAAACTTGACCAGATCGTCAACTTGTTGAAAGGTATGGCAGACAAGAAGCCGATGATGATGAAATGCCTGAAGTGTGGCGAGCTAGAGCACGTACGCAGTCCGACTCAAGACCGCCAGTCACAGGGAAAATCATACAGGGGTGAACATGCAAGCTGATATGAATTAGGGAAAAGCCAACTCTTTACCTAGACGGTCATGCCCTGTAGACTATACTCAATGCAACAAAAAAAAATCTAAGGAAGCTGCAGTTTCAAGAACTACTGTAGTCACCGAAAAATGGTCACCCTCCAGGATCAGAAAAGATCAGGAGAATGCTTTCCACCTAAAGAAGATTCGGAAATGGAAGGAAGAAAATCAGCGACATACCTGGCAAGAAGTGTGAAGATTTTTACCAACACTCAAGGCGTCTTGGGCTCAGTGGGACTTCCTTATCCTCGAAGGAGCGCGGTTGAAAAGAGTCCTTAAAAACGATAATGCTTCCGAAATGAGGAGACAGCTTGTTATTCCGACAACAAGAGTAGCTGAGATACTAAGGAAGTTGCACAACAGTCCATCGGGAGGTCATCTGGGAGTGAAGAAAACCCTCCAGCGAGTCGGGGAGAGGTTTTATTAAATGAACAGCTCCGATGATGTGAACGACTGGTGTAAGAAATGTACGACTTGTGCTACAAATAATGGACCATATCGCAAGAGAAAGGCACCTATGAAACAGTATAATGTGTGAAGCCCTTTCAAAAGGATTACTTTAGACATCGCTGGACCATTTCCGACGGCAGAAAATGGTGGTAAATACATCCTGGTTATAATGGATTATTTCACAAAGTGGTTGGAAATTTACGCGATTCCGAATCAAGAGATAACAACAGTCGCGTATGTATTGGTGAAAGAATTTATCAGCCGATATGGAGTACCCTTGGAAGTCCACGGTGACCAGGGAAGAAATTTCGGAAGCCATATATTCAAGGTGATTTGTGACAAGCTGGGAATGAAGAAGACCATGACAACAGCATTACATCCACAGTCAGATGGAATGGTCGAAAGAATGAACAGGACTATTGGAAAATACCTGTCCAAAGTAGTTTCCAGCCATCAGAGAGATTGGGACCAATATATTCCCTTATTTGCATTGGCTTATCGATCTGCCGTCAATGAGTCCACGGGTGAACCACATTCGAAAATCCTGTTTGAACTTGAAATGAGGCTTCCTTGTCACCTACAATTTGGCGGTCGGCCTGGAGAAGATCCAGCAGGAGAAGACTACGTGATCCAATTGAGAAGAGGGTGGACGATATTCATGAATTAGTTCGAACAAATCTTCAAGTTGCCAGCGACAGAATGAGAAGTCGGTACGACACGCAGGCCACAGTAGGCAGTTTCAAAGAAGGGGACGAAGTATAGTTACACAACCCGACGAGGAGAAAAGGGTTTTCTCCAAAACTACAAAAATCTTGGGAAGGTCCATACTTAATCAAGGAAAAGATCGATGATGTTATATATCGCATAAGCAAGATCCCCAACAGAAAATCAAAAGTGGTTCACCAAAATCGACTAGCGCCATTCGAAGGAGACCATGACCTATAGAAAGGAATAGACCATATTCGAGATGTGTCTGACCCTATCCTCGATGAATTTATGGGTGCGTATGGAGGTACTGGGAAAGCTAGATATGGAGTCATTTCAGAAAAACGACAAGATTTGTTCACTCTTCCGGAAGATTATTCACTGACATACAACATCCCGGCCCGTATCAAGAACGTACGAGAGTTGGCAACCGTCATTCGAAAGAAGTTCGGGCAATTAGAATAACTTGAAGACCAGATTCCGGCTCTTTGTAGGACACTGAGACTGAAACACAATTCGCGGTACGTCTTCTACATGGTAACTAAAAATTAATTTCAAGATCGAACTACCAATCGCAATGTGTGGAAAGCACGTCGAAATCTTCGAGACCATGTGTTGGAATCCATTTTGGAGAAACTGGCTATGCCTAAGATGGCGAGTAACCAGTTGGATTGGCGAGTCATCCGGAATATGGTAGATGTGATCTTCCAAGGTATCGGTGCCCAAATATTAATTTGCAGCTACAACCCCCGTTATCAATATCCGATGAAGACGTTGCCCTGTTACTTCCATGAAATCGGAAAGTGTAGAAATAGGGCCAGTGGCCGATTCAAACATCCAGTCTCGGCTACAAAAAAGTTCCAGGAGGAACTTCCATTTAAGGAGGGGGTACGAACTCGCACACTGAAGTAGATACTAAGTACGGTCCTGTAACCTTACGTTAACAGTGTTAAAAAAACTGCGAGCCCGCCGAATTCTGAGAAGGTCTATTAGGATTTTTTCGTGACAGTTTTCTTTATAGACATGTTCTCCGAAGATCTTTTAAGGATTCGGCATTCGAGAAATATCCCGAAAAGGCGAATGTTTTTGTGTAAGCCGCAAACTAGAATTATCTAGTAAAAAAGGCACTAATATTTAAAGGACCGACCAGCGAGACAGATTAGTATATAAAGTGATCTCGACAAATGAGCAAGAATACACCGAAATAGCGAACAGTAAAGTGTTGATATAAATTAATAAGTAAGTTTGTGTGTATATAAATTAAATGTAAGTGATTAGTTAAGTATATATAAATTAAGTGTTAGTGAGTTAGTTTTAAATGAATTAGTAAGTAGCCATGCCGTGTGTTTGAAGTTTATCACACCCGTTTACTGTTTAAATAAATAAGAAAAACATTACAATAATCTAGACATACACTGAACTTAGAAACTTAGTCTATACGATAGCCCATAAAAATAAAATCAACATAGATCATTTTTATAATATACGGATAGTTAGTCATCTCAATACTTAAATTTTAGTAGATTTGCGTGGTTGTAGTTAAAACTAACAAAACCGCCAAAATTTGAAACCCCACATGAACATTTCAATGTTAATGTAATTTTGGCGTTCTCAGAAGTATCGGATACAAAATAAAATACTTGTTCATTAAATGTAGAATAATCAAATGCAATTTTTTTATACAGAGGAAATGTTAATATTTTGCTTTCTCATTCATTTAACCGTAAGAATATCACAAGTTCAAGTTAATGCCAATTTTTCCTAATTTTAATATCGTTCATTCATACATTCAGAATATTTAATACCCGAAATTCATAGTTTACTGCGGACGCCGCAACCTGCAAATTCGATCACAGTACACGACTTCACTTGAATACCGCATGCCCTGGAAAATAATTCTGAAATCTTGTTTTGAAACAGTGAACTCAGTAAGTAGTATATTATAAGTATGAATGAAACATCTATTAAAAACTCTTCCTTGAGAAATAATAATAATTTCAATAAGAACACTTAAACTGTTCCAAGGTATATTAATGGAAAAATATTATACTCTTCTTTTTTTTCTCGTCTCCATGGCGTTCATTTACTCCCATAATTCCAACACTAATGAGACAATTTGAAATATTTCTTTGTAACGTTCCGCTTCCTCGTTACTTTCATTAATAAGACTCATTATCACTAGTCTTTGTAGGTGAGCAAGAGAAAATGCTCCATTAAGTGATTCGCTTGGAAATCATTAAAAACATCTTTTGCTAAAAAAAATGCCAGAAATATAAGAATAATTAAAAAGATTTCTGTGGAGTAAGAGGACAGTAATGCTTTGGTTCCGGAAGGACATTTACGATTCATTTTATATGTATAACTTACCACTATTGATTTTTTCATCCAGGAATATGTAACGCGATGTTCAATATTAGGGTAATATTAGGATATTCTATTAGATTTGATTTCAATGAGTATTTCATTGGAAATATGTTGTCATTAAATCATCGTGTCAACTGTCTAAAAGATGTTTCTGGTAGAAATTACAGTCATATTCTTATTTACGTTTATTGTTTAACAATAACAACAGACATTTATTAGTATTCTTATTGAGGTCTCCGTACCAGGTACAGCTGACCACATTACCCTGTATATTCCAACCACAATTAGCGGATAAAATATCCTGAATCTATTTGTTAGGCGTGATTCCAAACAACTATTAGTAGACTGAAAATTCTACGTAACTTTTAAATTTGAATGGAAAAACTTACCAATTAACTTGGTGAAAAAAGAAAACCCAATTCTGGCTGTCATGTCCAGGTTTCTTCCATATGAAACTAGTATTCAAGGTACGGGTGAATATGACTCATTCAAATATCTTTACACTTGCTCCAATGTCGTATTCGTATTCCGTGCAATAATTGCAGTGAAGTATATATTGGGTAGACCTCGCGCCCTTTGTTGAGCCGTATTTCCTCACATAGGAGTGATTGTAGATTACATCATGGAAGATCTGTATTGGCGGAACATACTAATAGTGAGGGTCATGTGATGCGTTATGATGATGTCAGGATCTTGGCCACAGAGCCTAGCTATGTTAGGAGAATTTTTCTGGAGACGGCTTTCATCTCACAGGAGGTTCTAATAAATGGGTAGTTCCTTTTTCCATCCTTATGGCGAAGCAGTGATTAACTCAGCCGATATTGCTGACTCATCACACCGCTGTCACCACTCTAATAAATGGGTAGTTACTTTTTTCATTCTTCTGGCGAAGCAGTGATTAACTCAGCCGATACTGCTGACTAATCCCACCGCTGTCACCACTCTAATAAATGGGTAGTTCCTATTTTCATTCTTCTGGAGAAGCAGTGATTAACTCAGCCGATATTGCTGACTTATCTCACCGCTGTCACCAGTGTAATGATTTGGGGTCGGTTTCATCTCTCTGGTTTTCCTTTTCTCTGGTTGTAGTGACCGGAAGGGCCCTACTGTATACTCCTATCCTAGAAAACGTTGCAGCGTACTCTCACCAGTGCCTTACGGCACAAAATTTGGAGCCAGGAATCTCCCGGTGGGTTACCTCGAGGGAGGTTTTTTTCTTCCTGGCACGAGCGATCAAGGTTTTCGTGGGGCCTCTTGGGCTTATACAATGTGCCAAGCCTGAGTTCGAAATACAGGTCGAGTCAGCCCGTTCTATTTGCTTATACGAGGGTGAGGGCTGTGGTTGGAGGAAATAAAGTGGAAGGTCAAGTATGTACAAGTATATATTACAAAAGGATAGTAGTGAGTCATACATAACAATAAAGTTTGGAATCGAATGAAATATAATAACTAGGCTATCCCATAAATTTTTGGATGTCCTATATAATACAAGATAACAAAATATCGAGCAGGACTTTTGGAATTATATCAGAATAAAATACGGTATTCTATACACTATAGAAAATTCATATATAACAATAGAATTTTAAAGTCGAATAAAATAATTATGATTCCCGTGAAATATAGTGAATAATGAAAAAACTTCGGCAATATGTGGATATCCTGTACAATATAGTAAATAATAAAAAACTTTGGCAATATGTGGATATCCTGTACAACTATAGTAAATCATATATATGTTACCAAAATTTTGGGATCGAAAATAATAATGAATCTCGTGAAATTGGACAACCATGTACAATATAGTAAAAACAATTTGTATCAACCAAATTTTGGATTCGAATAAAATAATTACGATTATCCGGAAATTGGAAAACCTATATAATATAGTGAAAAAAATCTATATCAGCAAAATTTAGATTAATTATGATATCTCGGGTATGCGGATATCCTGTACAATAATAAGGTAATAAAATATCGGACGAGACTTTTCTTTTTGGAATTAAATCAGAATGAATATGATACCCTGTACAATATAATATCTTTACACAACTACAGAAAACAAATATATAGGGAGATGATCCTCGAACATACGATATCTCCTATAAATTTTAGACTAGAATTGGTAGATGTAAATAGTACACTCAATATGACCGAAAATATGAGTTTCCTTACCTTTTGAGACACCCAGTAAAGTCAAAAAAAGAATATGATATAACAGGTCAATACAGTATATAAAAATTAATTATACGTTAAAAATTTACGTTTTGGAATATCACAAATCACAACTACACAATATTACTGTTGACGGTAAAGGGGCCGTCCGTACTTAAACCACTTAGGGAGAGTTACTGTATCTCTCTCTAGATTCAAAAATTCCTGTTATTTATTCCAGCATTACCTCGTCTATGCCCTTGTGTGAAGGTTAATTTTATATTTCAATATTTCAATTTGTAACGTATTGTTTAGATTTATTGATAAACAAAGCATGGCAAAACCATCAGCTGTAGTGTTTATTAACCTTGTAAATTATAACAGAGTTGTTTGTATCAATGTCTTTCCTGGAGGTCAACATTTATCAATCATTTCGAATTAAGAAAAATTTGTCTATATAGGGCGTTCTTAAAATTTCCTATGTCATATCTCGTGTTTATTACAAGGTTAATGCTGTGAACAAGAGAAGGGTTATTTATCAACTAAGCACATTGTACTCTTATTTACTGTACTTGGATAAGAAAAATATTAATGATATATCTCAACCTGATGAGTTTTGGGGATGGGTTTTTGGAGTAAGTAGCGCTATAGTTGTGAGAGAGCTGGGACGCTGTGGTTCTGATAATTTATCCCCAGGTCTCACTTCATTGTTTAGAAAGTAACTATCACTGCGTTCAACGTTTAATAATGAAAACTTGTTCATTAGCGGTATGGTAACTGTTGCTTCTATACGGGGCTTACGTCTCTGTTATGAACGGTGCTACTATTTATCAGTTCAGTTTCTAATTTAATTTCCAGATTCACATGTAACAACTGGTATACTATGATTGGATCATTTTTATCATTATTTTTTCGCACCATTGGCAAGTTAACATTATCATTCAATCAGCATATACCTATCACTGGTGGTGATGAAAGAATTAAATCACATAACAGTCTGGAGGTTCAGCTCGTGAGAAGTGAGATACTCACGTGATGTACCCCTAGTCCGAGTCTGATACTATTGTATAAAATATCTGGTGCAAACCTTCTGAGGGGTGACAGACTTCGTGGGAAGCACCAGTTTTCACACTTGATTTCCATGTAATATCTAGTATTTGACTCTTTTCTGTTTCTTTCATAATATCTAATAATCTCAGATAATATTTTAACTAAATGTCCCATGTACTATGTTTCTTTATTATTCAATTTGTTCCAAATTTTCTCTATGCTCAGAATTCAGTCAGTTGCTGAATATCTTAGGCATGGCTGTTATTACATTATAGTGGTTGTTTTGGATTGGTGCCAAATGTCAGAATTCCAATATACAATTTAATCAATTCCTGTCTGAATAATGTGAAAAACACATTCATATTTTTTTATTGCCACAAGGACTTTAAAGTCGTATTTTAAATCAATCCTTTTCACTGACTAAGAATGCTACATGTGATAGTTACAACTCAGAAATACTATTTTCAACAACGTAAGTAGATTGTTCCATTTTCTTTCTCAGTTGATATTATAACATTAATTCTTCTTGTAGTTTTTCTTGAAGATGAAAATAGATATTTTCGGAAGCTTGAACATTAGTTAATAGAGTGCACTTATTTCAAAGGCTGAAAATCCCAATGTTCAGGTGAATTAGGTTTTCATAGTGATTTTTATTCGTTTTTTATCGTGAATAATAAATCCATTTTTCCCGAATCTTTTTTTTATCGATTCACTTCATTCCAGTTGAGGTCATAAAAAATAGTGTAACGGAGGCCGAACACCACAACCTGGTCAGACCGGGGAAGTTCACGTTACAATTGGCGCCCAACGTGAGACCCCACGACCCTGAGATTAAAAGTATCATGCTCTACCGACTCTATCCATGGATTACCGTCATTTTCTCGCGTATTCTTAAAATTCTTGGAGGGGTATAATGATCCCATATATTATACAGAAACATGATGCCAAATAAATCCTCTAATTCGGGCATAACCATAAATTGGTGAGGTATAGAAGTGACTGGAGTACTGCGAATTGAATGATTGAATATACTAAAATTAGCATAAGTATTTGCTGGAGATAGTAGCTGTGATTGAGGCTGAGTAAAATTGGAAAATTGGCTATCCTGGTAGTTTTGGAATCGAATTTGTTGTAGCACAGAATTTCGAAAGTATGACTAAAGAGTATGAGTACTACGTGATAGCGAATTATCAAAATTGGATGAACTTTGCTTGAGATGGATCATGTTTGCTTTGAGCATAACATACATAATATCCTGTTTAACAGTACTGTGTAATTCAGATGAATATTTCGGTATTTTGTTAGCATCCAAGACTTCCTAATATTTAACATTCATTTTACTCCCGAGGGTTATTAGCATTAACTGACGCTTCTGGCAGCATTTTATATAATTTCTCTAAATCTTGATTCCTCTTGTGGCGTTTTGTACTAGGTTTCGCTTCCATAAGTTTGCTTTTCGGTGAGTTTTCTGTAGTCTTCGTGTTCTCTTATACAGAAAAATTTTTATCGTTATCTGCAAATGCTGCTTCGTAATCTGATAATTACAGGAAAGCTTGTAGAAGGAACTTATTAAACTGTGACCAATGAACCAATATCTTCGCTATTTCCATTCAGAAATATTTCCATTAACCAAAAATGCAACACGAATTGGAGAGGCATTGGCATCATAATTTTAAAATTAAAATCGACGTTTCTGGCGAAATAATTATGCGTAATTTGTAATTCACTACTTAGTCCAGGAGAATTAGACCCCAAACCTTTGAAATATGGTTGTATCGTGACGTAGATTAGATATTGGTTCGAATTGTTCGGATATCATCTAAGGAAAGAAAATATGAGGGTCCCCAAGCTGAAAAAATTGTGCTATTTGTAGAAAAAATCATGAACTGCAAAAAAACGCAAAAATCGCTCATTTTTTCCGATATTTCTTTAAATATGCAAGATAGAGAAAAAAAGTATACACACGAGTTAGTTTTTAATGAAATTCCCTACAAGATAGAATCGGTTTAAAATCGATATATTCAATATTTTCGTTGAGAAAAGGCGATAAATGCAATAAAAGTAGCTAAAAAACGAGGTTACTTTGAAGCATTTGTTTCGCAGATAAGAAATCATCCAATCCGCTATAAATTGGGATTTGAGAACCTTATTATAGTATAAAACAATATGCCAAAGGCCGATTGAATTGGCCAGATAGTTTTTACATGAATTAATTGTTAATTAATTTCCGCGAAGAAATTAAAGTCATATTTGAGTTATTGTCAGACTTACAGTTTTGAGTTGTAATTGGCGCCAATTTTTTTACAATGACTTGACCTCAAAACTATAGTACACAATAGATATAATGAACAGTAATCAAGTTTTTATTAATTTTATACGCGATTTTGAAAATTCAAAAAATTTCGTCTTAAAAATATTTAATTTTTGAATCAAATATGGATACATTGGATACCGAAGAAAAATACTCAAAGTACCTGAACAAAGTTTTCAGAAAGACGCTCCTTCTAAAAAAATGCGTTCAATATGGCTGCTGAGATGATAAACGTCAAAGATCCAGAGTGTTTGCGGTATAACTATTAATGTAACAATAAAAAAAATGCCAGCAGATACATTTTTCCGAGAAGTTTTAGTATGTGCTTTGAGATATAACATCGCCCTTGTGCATGAAGTAGGAAAAATCAAAGAAAGTTGTAGCGGTAGCGTTCGGTGCGTCAAATCTGAGGGGAGTGGGGATACAGAGTGGAACTTGAGATCGACGTTTCAAATCGAGCGCGGCCCAAAAAGTTGCTGTATCTCGGCTTCTATTGGTCCGATTTGGATGATTTTTTCAATTGGATGTAGCAAAATGGAAGAAACTCATTTTTCAGAATGGGGTCTACCAATTATCACAATTTAAGCATCTACAGTAACTACTTATAATTTGGCATTTTTTTATGTTGGTAATAATCATTGATTATAATTATGTCCACGCTACGATTGTGTTGTTCATTGCAAATTCGTATAGTTAAAAGATTTATAAAAAAATATCAAAATCGGCCCAATAGAAGCCGAGATTTGAAGTGTCGATTTCAAGTTTCGCACTCTATCCCCACTTCCCTCAGATTTGACGCGCCGAACATTTCCGCTACTACTTTCTTCGATTTTATCCTACTTCATGCACCAGGGCGATGTTATATGTCAAAGCAAATACAAAAACTTTTCGGAAAAATCCATCTGCTGGCATTTTTTATTGTTACAACATTAATAGTTATACCGCAATAACTCTCGATCTTTGACGTTTATTATCTCAGCACCTATTCGGCCAAATTAAACGCATTTTTTTTAGAAGGAGCGTCTTTCCGAGAACTTTTGTTAGGTACTTTGTGTATTTTTCTTCGGTATCCATATTCGCTTCAAAAACTAATTATTTATAAGACGAAATTTTTCAACTTTTAAAATCGCGTAAGAAAATGATAGGAACTTGAAAATTGGTCATTATAACTATTGTGTATTATAGTATAGAGGTCTAAGTAGTTGTTAAAAAATCGGCGCCTATTACAACTCAAAAATGTAAGCCTGGCATGAACGCAAAAATGATGATTTCGCGGAAATTAATTAACAATTGATTCATGTAAAAACTATTAAGCCAATTTAATCGGCCTTTGGCATATTGTTTTATACTATAATAAGGTTCCTAAATCAAAATTTATAGCAGGATTGGATGATTTCTTATCTGCGAAACAAATGCTTTAATATAACCTCGTTTTTTAGCTACTTTTTTTGCATTTATCGCCATTTCTCAACGGAAAAATTAAATATATCGATTTTAAACCAATTCTATCTTGTAGAGAATTCCATAAAGAACAAATTCGTAGATATACTTTTTTTTCTCTATCTTGCATATTTAAAGAGTTATAATAACCTTCATGGGACGGACATCAAAATTTTACGAAAAGGACTAACTGGGGTCCGAGAAGACCCCATGCGTAAAATTGCAGAAATGCTGTATTTTTCTTTAAATTAAATATATAGAAAAGAAGTTTTATTAAAGTTTCACTATTAACCATTTATTAGTCAAAAATCATCACGAAAAAATACAAAATACCCTAATCACTAATACTACCAGCTACATATCATTTTAACATTTTTTACACACTATCTCCGATTTTGAATGTTCTAGGCACACAAAGTTATTATACCTAATACATATTTTTCTGGATTTTCTGTCTTTCTCTCTTTGACACATATGGCAGCGCCCCCTGGTAATGTTTTGTTGTTCAACTCTATGTTCTGTTGCATCCAGTAGTTCGGGAAAAAGTCTGTGATATGCCGTTTCCTATTCGTCTGAATGTATTTATTATTATATCGCCGGAAAACGTTTTTCTTTATGAGTTCTTCTCCTAGTCCCAAAATATACATTTTACGTTTATCCAAACCGTTTTTTCGCCAATCCGGGTTTTGCAGTAACCACAATTTATAAGCATTTACTCCTGCGATATCTATAAGATGCGGAAATATTGCCATTGGCCAGCGGTTTGACTTTCTCTGCACTGTATATTCTTTGGCCAACTTATCTGAAGTGTCGACAGCACCTTTTGTTTTGTTGTAATGAATAATAATTTCTGGTTCATAGTGCCGTTCTTCTCCAGCTACTTTACTATCAGTATGCTCACTTGAAAGTGAGATGACAGCATGTTTTTGTTTTGGAACATAGGATACTAGCGTTCTTTGGTTTCTAAAAAACTCTTTCTTGTACGATGCCGGTAGAAGTTCCCTGGGAATAAATGTTTTATTTTTCTGGAGGGTTCCACATAAAGTAATATTTTTTTTTCCACAACTTGTCAGCAAGTTCTAAACTTGTAAAAAAGTTGTCGGTCGTTATTCCAAATCCGCCTTCCAAATGGCCTGTCAAATCTAGGACAACCCTTTGACCTTGACCCTTTTCCGCTTTGTTACCTTGTTTTCCTAAAAATTAATAGATACATAGGATTATAAAGTTTGCCTATATTGCTTTTCAGATAACTTACCCAAATAATCTTGCATGTTTGCAATATAAGAAGTGGTGCAGTCCACAAGAGCCCATATTTTGATTCCATACTTATCAGGTATACTCTTCATATAGACTCGGAATGGTGCCTTACCCCTAAATGGTACAAGCTGCTCATCTTCACATAGATGGTCGCCAGGATTAAGTGATTTTTTACAATTAGAAGTGAAAATATCGAATATATCTCTTATCGGAGCTAGCTTATCTACTAATTTTCATTCTTGTCTTGTTTGAGAATTATCAAAGCGTAAAAATGAAGTAATTTGTTTGAATCTGTCTCTTGACATTGCAGCAGGAATTATAGGACGACAGTGAGAAATATCTTGACAACAGAGCATATCGATAGCCTCTTTCGATCCGTGAAGTGCGCGTGAAGTGCGCCAAGAATAAGCAACAGTCCAATATAAGCTTCAATCTCTGTAGAATCAACAGGTACAATAACATTAATTTTATTCGGATTTTCTATATTCTATTCATAATAATATGATTGTGCCTTTCTGTTTGTTTCGGTTACTATTATGTACAGAATACCCGGAGATAGGAAAAAAGAAAAGCGTCTTTTATACTTGAGATATCAGAACTGTAATTTGTAAGGCCTAGAGCATGTCTCCGAATATTAGCTTTTGAACGTCTAACTTTTGTGTTTCTTGGAATTTCTTACCGCTCAGTTCCATCTTTAGATTTATATACTGGAATGCCCTGGCTGTTACTAACTGTTGGTTCGTCTGGGTTCGTTTTCTCTATACTTTGATCAACAACTATTACATCATTTTCTTCCTCTACTTCTGTGACAATGTCTTCATCTTCTAAGTCACTCGACGTTTCCTCATTGATAAAACTATCAAACTCTGGATCATCATTTTCAAGTATACGTAACATTTCATCGTCAGTGAGCCCCTTGCGATTGTTTGTGAATAAAAACTGACTTATTTCCAAAACGATGTACCTTACTCGCAATATCACAAGAGACTAACCCGATTATTCAAGTCTAAAAATTATATCGCAGTGCGATATAATTTAATGGTAATTTACATTTTACAATTATATGGGTAAATTCCCTGTGAGTAAACAAAAGTTAAATGTATGGGATTCCCCGATTTTACTAACAGTTACCGGGATTATTTTATCGGACGTAAAAGGCTGACCGGGGTCTGAAGAGACCCCTGGAATATAAAACTATTTTTTGTTTATATCAGCCAATAAAAAGTACTAAATACATCATATTGCATAAAAATAATTCATAAACTGCAGCTAGATGAAAGATCAATGTTCAAAAATTTGCGTTTGCAAAGATACAGCAAAAACATACGTCATGGGATACAAACGGACCCCGGCCAGTCCTATGAAGATTAAGAAATATCGGAAAAAATGAGCGATTTTAGCGTTTTTTTGCAGTTTATGATTTTTCCTGCAAATAGCACAACTTTTTCAGCTGGCGAACCTTCATATTTTCTTTTCTTAGATGATTTCCAAGCAATTCCAACTAATATCTTATCTACGCCACGACACAGCCATGCCAAACTGTAGTGCTTCTGGCCTAACTTACAGTGCTTTGTGTTTTACGAAATTTGTTTTTGTCCCAAAGGAATAGCAAAGTGTTAAAGCGGACCAACCACTTTCGTAGACATCTGAAAGCCCTGTAATAAGTAAAAATAAAATTTGTTATTGGTAAATCAATAAACAAATATGGAAAAGAAATTAAAGTTCACTCATACAAACTTACTTGTGTCCGTACCGTGGCTCCTTTTAATTTCGATTTCCACACGCCAACAAAAGAACATTCTTTTTTTTGCATGCATCTACTGTAGACCGAAACTCTTCAGCAAGTTCTTTCCAAGAATCATGCTTCTTTATATTATTGTAATATTTGTGATGTTTTGTATCCCATAAAAGTATATTTTCTGTTTCTGAAATTAATGGTAGATTCTTTAGTCCACTTCATAGCGATGTCTTCAAATTTATTAAAAGGAAAATCGCGACTGAGTACCGCAAACTTGTCCATACCTCATATCCAGTGGTGATACTCCAATGCATATCATTTCTTTGAAGCGGCGCAAAAAACCGACAACCGATGGGGTGCCTCGATGTTACTATGTGACGCTGATACGCAGTGCTGTCCATAATTGTTACGCGATAGCGTTATGATACGAAGTTTTGTTAAGGCGAGTATCCATATGTAAAAAATAGACCGTAATGTAAAAGCGTGTGACGCGCATTCCTGCCGCTTCGTCCACCTTCACCTCTCACACAGGTTATTAGCGAGTGACGCGTCACTTTGGACACCCTCGATGCAAAGTTCTTTTGCAAACAAATGCTCGGGCGCCAGATTATTTATTTGGCTTACTCCACGGCCCCTTGACCCTCGGCGTCAAGAGTTCCATGTAGCCTCAGATGGAGGTTACGGGAAATTCCAGGGGTCTCGTTGAATTTAACACACCTACAAAACCTATAAACATTAGACGGTGATGCTACGGGATAATAAGAAAACACTGATCGTATTTATTGGTATATTATAAGACCTATTCAAAATATATACATATAAAATAACATTCAACAATTTCATATTATTTTCAATCTGTACCGAATCAGTTGAATATATACAGTAAGCAAATGTGTTCAAACCTCATGTTATCATGCACCATGCGAAATTTGCCGGTATTAAGGAATGTGAGCAATGATACAATAAACCAGGTGTAAGCAAGCAAATTCAATTTTTAATAACAGCGGAAGCGGTATAAGCAGTTTTGTAATTATGCGGTTAACAGCAGTAAAACAATAATTACCTATCACGGTAGTCAACGAGATAAAACTATCTTCGCAGTAGGGATGGTCAATCGCGATAGGTGGAAAAATGTGACCAGACCAGTTTATAACAAAAAAAAACTAAAGAATTTAAACTAGATTATCAATAAATCAGTGGCAACAGCTTCGTACTTCATTGAGAATCTGATTTTTATAGGAAAATTTACACTTTAAATTTTCAAATTATTTCAAACTAGATTATCAATCAATCAGTGGTAACAGCCTCGTACTTGATTGAGAATCTAATTTTTTATAGGAGAATTGACACTTTAAATTTTCCAAATTATCGGTAAAGATTATTCTAAAATATTGGTCGGAGGATAGGACAGCGGTTACCCAAATACAAGCAAAATAAAACTGTGTCTTACAATGCAAATAAAAATCTAATATGCATTTGGGTAATTTGAAACAGGACACTAGATATAACAATCAGTATCGCAAAATTAAAATCAAAATGCTACTTCAATGTATTGAAGGCTCAGACCTGAATTCCAAAGAAACAATATACAAAACGCGGTGATAAAAACTGTAAATAACTTTGGTTTTTATCGTTTCAAAAAAAAATATACCGGCTCACCAGCCTTATCAAAATACGGAATTATATTCTTTAATAACGGAACTATTAAAACTATTCGTAAAATTAAAATCCGGCTGCCGGCTTAATCAAAATACGGAATTATATTCTTAATAAACAAACTACTGATTTGTTTGTTGAAATTGACTATAAAACTTTGAAACTCCGGTGAACCATTTCATCCGGTTTACAAAATAAATTTTCACTTACTCGGAAAATACTGGACGGTCGGACACTTTACACTATCTATTTACTGCCAAATTCTAGCTCACTCTAAATCAATTCAATAACTTAATATCAATAACTGAATAATCTCAATAACTTAACATCAATCACTGAATAATGCCTTTTGAACGCTCGGTTTTCGAATTTATAATTTACTTCCTACCTAAATTTTGGCGATAACAGTGGTGAGGGAAATCGATTAATTACAACAAGAAATATTTCTACTTGTACTGAACGGCTTCGGTTTTAATTAAAATAGTTTATATACCGGGCGTCCTCGATAATTTAAATTTTGGAAAGCGGAATTTAATACATTTTACATATTTCTTTAAATGGTAAATCACGGTTTTTGAGTTACTAATGAAATAAATACCTCAATTAATATTACGGGACTGAAACGGTACCAGAAATCAAAGTTGGAAAGCGAGTAACGAGTTATATCCACTTATTAAAATTAAAATACCATCGAAAAAATCAATCAAAATTGCTTAAAAAAATAACTCGTTAAAAGCGAACATGTTACGTTACGACTAATGGAGATGGAACTCTGTTGCATGATATTCGTAGCTAATTTGGCACGCGTAACCATTACAAGTTGAACCACCATTTGTCGATTTCTAGCCGTCGCATCAAAGGAATGGTGAGTTACGCAAGGAAGCTAGTTGAAGATTGCTACCTTTTGTATGGTCTGGCATTCCATAAGTTTGATTCAAAACTAACTACAATGGGTGAACAAACTCGTGGCGTTGTGTAGTAGTATCGTAACATCGTTTGGTTAGGTTTCCTGTTCGATGTTACGTTATGGGGCATAAGTACATATGGATACCCACCTTTATATGTCTGTACGCACCTTGAAGGCGGGTATCCATATGAGATCACGGCCCGTAACGTAACACCGAAAATGAAACGGGCTCGTTGCAATATGACACGCTTTCGGAAACAATTTCCTTGTTTTTGGCCGTGTCCATTATCCCGTAACGTAACAAGACGATGTTACGATACTACTACAGAACTCAGCGACATTTTTAGTTTTGACTCAAACGTATGAGATGCAACGCGATACAAAAGTAAAAACATCCCAACTACTTTCCTCGCGTAACGTAACATTCCATTTATGCGACGACAAATGGTGGTTGGGCTTGTAACCGTTACGCGTGTCAAATTGGTTACAAATATCATGTTACAGATTTCCGTCTCCAGTAGTCGTAACGTAACATGTTCGCTGTTACGTTACGGTCCATTTGTTAGATATGGATACCCGCCTTAACACTAACAATATCAAACGACCATCTCGCCCAATATGAGACTTAACAACTGGAGATAATAAATCTGTTCTATTTTGGGAATTTTATTGAATGAATTATATTGAAGAAAATTTTTGTTAATAATTGCGCATTATTCAACAGTGCATTGTTTAGTACTAAATTTCAAATAAATAAATTATACTATTGGTGATTTACAGTGGGATTTGTTTTGTTTGGATAATTTCTGTACACTATCCTGTTGTTCATATTGTTGATGTGAAGATCTTTGACACTTTCTTTTGTTTTAGGTAAGTTCGTGATTTACCCCTTCCATAAGAATAAAACTGGTGGCGCTAAGTGAGTATATTATTATACATTAACATCAAGAATTTATTTTTAATATCGAAAATCACACGTGAATTAGGTTTAGTTTACGGGGTACTAACTCCAACATTTTATTAAATATACAGTGTGGGGAAGCCAAATGGAATAAACTCATTATTTCAGTTACTGTACATAATTATAAAAGATCATGAATATGAATTATAAACTAACATTCTTTAATATGAAAATGTGAAGTATGGAATTGTAATATATCGTTTGAAATATGTCTTCTTTCTCTATCAAAACATGTTGTCATTTTAACGTTTATTACAAAAATTAACAAAAAAAATTAATTTATCTGGTTACCAATATGTGTGTGAAAAAATATCCTCAAAACTGATATCAATACACTCAAAATTCATTTCCCGTTCAGATCTTGATTATAAGAAAGTAAGCAAAAATCATGATAGATTTTTAGAAGTTATCCATTAAAAATATATTTCGTGCCAATAATTTTCTTAAAACTTCTTTACAAAATATTTTGTAATAATAAGTTGTCAGTAGTAATATCACAACAGAGTGGGAATAAATTGAAAATATTTCGATATCTTATAGAAAACTTGTTGCCAGGCAATAGACACGAAAGCCCGAAGGGCTCGAGTGGCTATTGCCCAATAGTAACAAGTTTGAGAAAATGCCTGGAGAATTATTATCTAATTTATCGAACTCTCGTGTGGTATTCGATAGATTATTTTTTGACGTTACAATCAAAATCATTATTAAGATTTTATATTTTTATTTCAACAAATTTATATCACTCGACTCAATATAAACAGAATGAGTTTTTCAAATTAGGAAGCATTGAAGTTTTGAACATGAAAAATACAATTATTATAAATGTTTTATTCTTGTGTTAAGAATTTTTCAACATTGTTTTGTTCTGATGTGTTGGAAGTTAATGCTGCTTCCCCACTCTCTCTCTCTCTCTCAGGTTATCAATTGAATTTGAATGATGTTCATTATCCAATTTCAGGTAAGGTTTCAATGAATTGGATGAGCTGTGTCCTGAGATTTTTATAATTTCCTGCTCATTGATACCTGCTTTGGCAAGGTGAAACACTGCAGTCGATCGTGCGGAATGGTTAGTAATTTTAATTTTTTTAATATCGAGTCCAATCATCTCGGCAGATTCTTTCATCCACTTAGACATCATGTTCACCCCAATCTGCATATTTTTGTACCATCCTGAAGTATATGGTTTATCCCAAGCGATACTAACTGTTAAAAATAACCTCTCAGTTTTGATATTTGCATTTCGCTTGCTGAGTAATTTCTTGAGCAATCGAACAGGGCAAATATCAGGGTTCTTGGTATGTGGTATTAACCATTTACTGTCAGCACATCTTTGTGCTCCCCCTCGCGCCGTCTTGGAAAATATAGGGTTATACTCTATTCTTGTGGTGGTTAAACCTGCATTGTTCGTTTCGTCTTTGAAATAATGCACTAAACATTGAGAACCTTCTCCACCACGCCATGCCAGTTCATATTAAACAGTATGATAAAATTTCTTCTGCAAGCCAGACGGTGTGTTTTCGTCCTAGAGTTTTATCATGTCCAATATTTCTCCTTTGCTCAAACTTGCAGAACTTTAATTCCTTTTTTCGAGCCCCTCCTGTAATAACTTACGCTTGTTTTTAGCATCTCTGGCGGATTTGAATTCGATATCATTGAATGGATCGAATATTGTATTAAATTTGTCGTAGTATAACTCTTGTATTAATTTTGGGAATTTATTCCACATTGTCTTGACCACAGCTTTTTTATAGTCTTCTCCATTCTGTTTCTTCATATTGAACCCGTAGTCTTTCAAAATAATGGCTAGTTTTGTTGTTGATGTCTTCTCGTCCAATTTATATCCCCTCACGTTGCAAAATA
This sequence comes from Galeruca laticollis, assembly GCA_963921935.1. Classification (NCBI taxonomy): domain Eukaryota; kingdom Metazoa; phylum Arthropoda; class Insecta; order Coleoptera; family Chrysomelidae; genus Galeruca; species Galeruca laticollis. Next base: position 93,348,836 of record OY998176.1, read on the forward strand.
ATTGGGATTGATTCCAAATCGACGCGCTGCTTATTTTGGTATTCTTACATGCACTTTCAATGATTTTATTTATATCATAGATTGATGATTCACTAAAACGGTTGGGATTCATTTCACGAATTTCTTGAAAATTTATGACAGACGCGTCAAATCAAGAAAATCCGTTGTCATGTGGTTGTCATTCAATAAAAACAATGTACATTGAATTATTCTCGCTGGAAGAATGTAAGTAGATTATTTCCACTATAAAAATGTTCTGATTGGCTAGAACTTATATGAATTACTGAAATTGAAAATTTCTATTGAATTCGAGAAACGTCAAAAAATAATCACCGTTATCTTTGAATTTGAATTCGGAAAAATAGTTAGATTGACAGAAGAAACAACAGTTTCACAAATGATAAAACCCTAACCATAGCTCTATTATTTCCTGAGTAATTACCGGATTTGCCACATTTATCTAAACGGACAATGAGTAGAATAGATAAGCAGTTTGGACATGTAACACAGACAAAAATAAACGGTTTCAAAGATTGAAACTAACTTTTCCGCATCTGTGGCCCTGAACAATATTCTATCATAAAATTGTTACTTGTATACATTTCGGGGGATGTATCGTGCTAACAAACCGTAATTTCTCCAAAAATAACAAAAAATTCAGTATATCTGGATTTATAGGACCCGCTGTACTCGCTCGTCAACTGAGAATCAATAGGGTACATCTGTGAGACATCTTGAACAATATTCAATCATAAAATTGATCTATCGTATACTCTCTGGAGGCTGTATCGTGCTAACAAACTGAAAATTCTCCAAAAATAACTAAAAATTGGTACTTCAAGTATCATAGCACCCGTTGTACTGGCTTTAGTGAGCTGAATATCAACATAGTGTACGTATGAGACTCTCTGAATAATATCCAATCATAAAATTGGTCCCTTGTATATACTCCGGAGGCTGTATCGTGCAAACAAACTGAAACTTCTCCAAAAATTACAAAAAAATCGTACTTAAAGTACTGTAGCACCTGTTGTATTGGCTCTGGTGAGTTGAAAATCAATAGTGTTTATCAGTGAAATGTCCTGAATAATATTCAATCATAAAATTGGTGACTTGTTGAACACCGGAGGAGGCGGTATCGTGCTAACAAACTTAAATTTCTCAAAAAATGACAAAATGTCGTATTTCAAGTACTATAGTACCCGTTGTACTGGCTCTGGTGAGATGAAAATCAATAGGGTTCATCTCTGACATGTCCTTAACAGCATTCAATCATAAAATTGGTGACTTATTGCACTTCGGAGGCTGTTTCGTGCTAACAAGACATGTAAGGAAAAGTGGCCGACGACGACGACATACACACAGGATTTTTTTTCTAAAAACCGTCTTTTCGTGTTGTTGTTGATGGAAAACGTAAAAATAACTCAAACCAATACTTTTCTCGCATATAGATAGGTTGGGCAGAAAAGTAAAATCAGCTGTCAATGCTGTGAGTAATTACGTCAAGATGGACGTGATACTTGAGTTAGTGGAGTACCCGCATGAATCGAAAAGACAAGCATCCACATAAATGAACCCTATAAAATGATACCTACTCAGGAGCTAATGAAATAAATAGTGCTATTCAACACTTCTATCTTGATTCCGATTTTGATTATAATCGAAATCGAAAACGGATTGATGTTTGTTGAACGACCAAAAACAATTGTCATTTTTAGTGACATATCCTCATCATTATTTTAGTTCTTTTCACGTGTATTTCTCACTTTTCACAAGTTCATTCAGTTTAATCACGTTTAATGTTATACAAGCTGTTCTGTTAACTGAAAATGTAATATACAATTGCAAAATATCACTCACATTACATAACCCATAGACAAACGGTAGCTTATTTAAATTTTTCGACCAATCACATGATTCCGATTTACGATTGTTTTCAATAGCATCATAATTTTAGACCGATTATAATCAAAGTGATCGATTGATATCGAAAATGTATTGTTGAACATGCTGTTTTTCAAATGACAGGAAATGATTGTAATCGATTGACGCGTTGAATAGCACTAATATTTTGATACGATAACTTATTTTTGTGAGTGGATGATGGTCATGTTGGATAACAATATTATCCAATTAGGTGATGTAATGATTTTTGATGAGTGAACTTTTTCACTTAACAGTCATGTTAATCGTCAAAATTGCCGCTACTGATCAACGGAAAATCTTGACTGGATGACAGACGAACATAAGCAATACCCTCACAAGCTTAACGTTTTAGTAGGGATTGTTAAAAACCATATTATTGTTCCTATTTTTATCGGGGGCGATTAAAATGATGATATCTATATCTGTAAGAATTTGGAGGGTGGATGACCCCACAGCACTTAGACCACAATTGGCCAGTGCATCCTTCTAAGGTTCAGACTTCCTTCAAGCTTGTCATCTTGCCTACTTGATTGAAGTAGGCGATTACGTCGCCTGAAGTATGTCCCCTCATACTGGCGTGCTCTCCGAATACAAAAAATCTAAATTGAGAATGTCGGACATTCACAAAGAATATTTTCGACACTCTCATATTCTTGTTCAAATTCTCCACAAAGTGGGATGTCAGACAGACCCAGTTTATGGAGTTGTTTTCGTATGTGGCAGTGACCAGTTAGAATACCCGTGGTAGTTCGTAGGCTCTCCCTGTTCATGGTCGCGTATTCTTTGGCTACTTTGCTGTCCTTGGCGAGCCTCTGGCTGCTTTGTCCGGATACTGAAACAGTTCCTTGGTGAGCCTGCAGCCTTCTGCGTCATCCCTTCTAGTCTTAAAATTACTAAGGCAGTGTTCCTCTAATACGTCAGCCTTTGCTGACGCCGATAGACCAATGAAAGGACCAGGTCCCAAGAGTTTTTGTTCGGCTGCTTTCCTGACTAGCGAGTCGGCAATACGATTTCATTTCGATTTCTCGTGGCCATTGATCCAGCATAAAGTGACTGTGTTGATTTTACAGGCTTCGATTGAGGTCATGTGAAATTATAGTACTAGGCCTGATGTAATGCATGGTCTGTTCAGGGCTAGTAGTGTTTGGCTACTATCCATAAGGATGTTACTATTATTACCTGTGTTGTTCCTTTTGGTAATGTCTTTTGCAGCGATGCAGATAGCACTTGCATTGCAGCCCATTGCCCATTTTATGTTTAGATTCAGGGATCTGGAAAAATTTCACATCCTGAGCATACAATGGTTTTAGACCCCTCTATGAAGATGCGAATTGCGCCTTCTTTCAATGGGTCTTGTGCGTTATTTTTGAGGATTACTTTATTGGGTTTGTGAAAGGCATATCGCGGTGGAATCGAGTCCGTATTGGCCTGCAGCAGTGGGACCTCCCTGAGGACCTCATGTTATAACGAGAAAAACTCAACCAATCAGTGCTCGTTATAGATATGCGGGTTGTCTCCCGTAGTACAACCCGTGCTCGCCAGTGGAAGAAGGGGTGGATTCTTTAAAAAGGGCGCCAGAGAAGTTTTGGCAAGCACCCAAGACTTCTTAAGTTATGCCCACAACTCCTGGGTGGGTTAACAGCACTAATCAGACACTTTGAAAAGAACTTAGGAAAGATAATATTAAAAATGAAAGTTGGCAAATATTTGATATATTGATGTTTAATATTTTCTTGGACATTATGTCTCTTTTCAAAATATGAGATACAAGTTTACAACAAAAAAAAATAATGAAATGAATACCTGACCTCAGCGGAAGGCCGTAGCTTCAGTATGTAGTTAGGCTGAAGGCCAAAATATACATAAAAACAATTCGTATGCTAATTTAGCAGCTACAAGCAAAAAAAAATCTTCAAAATACAATTTGTAAATCAATCAAGCAGGTTCTACGATACCTGAGTAGATCTGAAGGCTACTAACTCAGGGTGCAGAAGAGTTGAGGGTCCCAATCTACACAGATGTCTCAAATCACAGTTCAATTACAGGATACGACCAAATGGTTCATGCACAATTTTTCAAATTCGGTGAAACTCTAACACCAAAACTACAATTGATTCAACAAATTGGGTCCACACTACCGCAAACTATATGAGTTTAAATATTTATTAATGCCATCACATAAATAAATGGAAATTGCCAAAATATACCTTAATATCGCAGCACCCTGGTAGATACCGTGGTATACCTAGCGTTTAAAGCCAACAATTTAATATTCAAATAAAATGTTTAACGTTTTAAACATTGAACGGCGAATAAATCCATAAAATCCAAGTTATTTTAAAAAAAAACCTGAATATTGAGTTCCTCGAACAAAACGTCTCACAAAATATCCACGTGGTTGTTTAAATCCAGCAAAAATCCTGGAACTCGCTGCTCATCGAAACGGTTTTCCACAGCAAAAGCCGGGTCGAACCCCCTGGATGCTAACTCACACAGTATTTTCCTTCCCTAATCAGTTAATATACTTTCCATGTAAAATGGCTGCCTAAGTGCACGAATTTTTAAAACTCACACAACGTGGTCCATTATTCGACGTCTGATGGGGAACTAGCTTAGTTCTCATCACACTGACCTCTCGTCAAAACCATCGACAGTCTTGCCAAATTTAATTTTCAACGGTCGGGCGATTTTTCGCGTTACAATGTCTCAGTTTACCGGATCCTATATCATGTTGTATACCGATAGAGCGTACACGTATCATGATCATCAAGACAACCTTCTTGATGTGTATATGGAGGAGAGTGAGACCAAGGATTACCTCCGTAACTCTTGTTGGTGTGGTTTCATGCCACCTGTTGTATTGAGGCATGCTGTTCTTTGGATTGGATCCAGTTGTCGGACGACTGTTAGCTGGTGTGCTTTAATTGCCCAGGCTATCGCGTCGCGCGTCAGCATGGGTTTGATGATGGCAGTGTAGATCCAGGCAGTGACCCTAGGTTACATTCTCCAGGTACAGCCGATAGTTCTGCGACACTGTTCATAAGAAATATATGCTTTATAAATGAGAGTTCCACGTTAACTTACTGTCGAAGGTGACCCCTAAATATTCCACCTCTGAAGAAAAGTTTGGTATTTAGGAGCTTTGGGTCTTGATGTTTTACAAGCTTCCTTTTTTTTCGTGAAAATAACCATCTCCGTCTTCTTTGGATTTGGATTTATTGACCGTGAATGGTCTTTGCACCATTGTTCTATGATATTGAGGGCCTCTTGCAATAAAGCGCAGAGTGTCTCCTCGAATCTTCCTGTTAGCAGAATCACTAGGTCATCTGCATATGCTATTGTGTAGAAGTTGCCATCGTTATGGCGGCTGACCAAGGAGTCTAAGACCATATTGCACAGCAGTGGCGAGAGTACCCCTCCCTGTGGACAACCTTTTACAATCAAGCCTCTGATGGTTAAGTCATCTACACTGATTTTTATTGCTCTTTTTGAGATCATGTTGTATATCCAGCCCCGTATGTTTTGGAGGATATTCTTGTTGGTAAGTACGTTTCTTATTTTAGGAAAGGTGATATTAGGCACTATTACGTTAGGTACCTACTAAGTAAATATTCAAAAACCATTACCTAATAATGAAATGTCCTACCTAATTACATCACTGGCATTTTGTTACTTTAAGTAAAAATTATTTGTAACATTTTAAACACAATTGTTATAAACAATACTTGTTTGGCTGTTAGAGTAGTTGATGGTTCATGAAATTCTGGTTCCAGTCCAACGGTAGATGCCGATACCATACTGTGGTTACCTTTTTTCATTGACTTATATTCACCCCTCATCATTTGCAGATAAGAGTTAAAGGATTGGCTGTTACTGGTTCCAGTTATTTTAATAAGTTGTTGCTCGCTCTGCATTGTTCGTTTCGTCTTTGAAATAATGCACTAAACATTGAGAACCTTCTCCACCACGCCATGCCAGTTCATATTAAACAGTATGATAAAATTTCTTCTGCAAGCCAGACGGTGTGTTTTCGTCCTAGAGTTTTATCATGTCCAATATTTCTCCTTTGCTCAAACTTGCAGAACTTTGTTTCCTTTTTTCGAGCCCCTCCTGTAATAACTTACGCTTGTTTTTAGCAACTCTGGCGGATTTGAATTCGATATCATTGAATGGATCGAATATTGTATTAAATTTGTCGTAGTATAACTCTTGTATTAATTTTGGGAATTTATTCCACATTGTCTTGACCACAGCTTTTTTATAGTCTTCTCCATTCTGTTTCTTCATATTGAACCCGTAGTCTTTCAAAATAACGGCTAGTTTTGTTGTTGATGTCTTCTCGTCCAATTTATATCCCCTCACGTTGCAAAATAATTGGAATTGTTTCCAAATCGACGCGCTGCTTATTTTGGTATTCTTACATGCACTTTCAATGATTTTATTTATATCATAGATTGATGATTCACTAAAACGGTTGGGATTCATTTCACGAATTTCTTGAAAATTTATGACAGACGCGTCAAATCAAGAAAATCCATTGTCATGTGGTTGTCATTCAATAAAAACAATGTACATTGAATTATTCTCGCTGGAAGAATGTAAGTAGATTATTTCCACTATAAAAATGTTCTGATTGGCTAGAACTTATATGAATTACTGAAATTGAAAATTTCTATTGAATTCGAGAAACGTCAAAAAATAATCACCGTTATCTTTGAATTTGAATTCTGAAAAATAGTTAGATTGACAGAAGAAACAACAGTTTCACAAATGATAAAACCCTAACCATAGCTCTATTATTTCCTGAGTAATTACCGGATTTGCCACATTTATCTAAACGGACAATGAGTAGAATAGATAAGCAGTTTGGACATGTAACACAGACAAAAATAAACGGTTTCAAAGATTGAAACTAACTTTTCCGCATCTGTGGCCCTGAACAATATTCTATCATAAAATTGTTACTTGTATACATTTCGGGGGATGTATCGTGCTAACAAACCGTAATTTCTCCAAAAATAACAAAAAATTCAGTATATCTGGATCTATAGGACCCGCTGTACTCGCTCGTCAACTGAGAATCAATAGGGTACATCTGTGAGACATCTTGAACAATATTCAATCATAAAATTGATCTATCGTATACTCTCTGGAGGCTGTATCGTGCTAACAAACTGAAAATTCTCCAAAAATAACTAAAAATTGGTACTTCAAGTATCATAGCACCCGTTGTACTGGATTTAGTGAGCTGAATATCAACATAGTGTACGTATGAGACACTCTGAATAATATCCAATCATAAAATTGGTCCCTTGTATATACTCCGGAGGCTGTATCGTGCAAACAAACTGAAACTTCTCCAAAAATTACAAAAATATCGTACTTAAAGTACTGTAGCACCTGTTGTATTGGCTCTGGTGAGTTGAAAATCAATAGAGTTTATCAGTGAAACGTCCTGAATAATATTCAATCATAAAATTGGTGACTTGTTGAACACCGGAGGCGGTATCGTGCTAACAAACTGAAATTTCTCAAAAAATGACAAAATGTCGTATTTCAAGTACTATAGTACCCGTTGTACTGGCTCTGGTGAGATGAAAATCAATAGGGTTCATCTCTGACATGTCCTTAACAGCATTCAATCATAAAATTGGTGACTTATTGCACTTCGGAGGCTGTATCGTGCTAACAAGACATGTAAGGAAAAGTGGCCGACGACGACGACATACACACAGGATTTTTTTTCTAAAAACCGTCTTTTCGTGTTGTTGTTGATGGAAAACGTAAAAATAACTCAAACCAATACTTTTCTCGCATATAGATAGGTTGGGCAGAAAAGTAAAATCAGCTGTCAATGCTGTGAGTAATTACGTCAAAATGGACGTGATGCTTGAGTTAGTGGAGTACCCGCATGAATCGAAAAGACAAGCATCCACATAAATGAACCCTATAAAATGATACCTACTCAGGAGCTAATGAAATAAATAGTGCTATTCAACACTTCGATCTTGATTCCGATTTTGATTATAATCGAAATCGAAAACGGATTGATGTTTGTTGAACGACCAAAAACAATTGTCATTTTTAGTGACATATCCTCATCATTATTTTAGTTCATTTCACGTGTATTTCACACTTTTCACAAGTTCATTCAGTTTAATCACGTTTAATGTTATACAAGCTGTTCTGTTAACTGAAAATGTAATATACAATTGCAAAATATCACTCACATTACATAACCCATAGACAAACGGTAGCTTATTTAAATTTTTCGACCAATCACATGATTCCGATTTACGATTGTTCTCAATAGCATCATAATTTTAGACCGATTATAATCAAAGTGATCGATTGATATCGAAAATGTATTGTTGAACATGCTGTTTTTTAAATGACAGGAAATGATTGTAATCGATTGACGCGTTGAATAGCACTAATGTTTTGATACGATAACTTATTTTTGTGAGTGGATGATGGTCATGTTGGATAACAATATTATCCAATTAGGTGATGTAATGATTTTTGATGAGTGAACTTTTTCACTTAACAGTCATGTTAATCGTCAAAATTGCCGCTACTGATCAACGGAAAATCCTGACTGGATGACAGACGAACATAAGCAATACCCTCACAAGCTTAACGTTTTAGTAGGGATTGTTAAAAACCATATTATTGTTCCTATTTTTATCGGGGGCGATTAAAATGATGATATCTATATCTGTAAGAATTTGGAGGGTGGATGACCCCACAGCACTTAGGCCACAATTGGCCAGTGCATCCTTCTAAGGTTCAGACTTCCTTCAAGCTTGTCATCTTGCCTACTTGATTGAAGTAGGCGATTACGTCGCCTGAAGTACGTCCCCTCATACTGGCGTGCTCTCCGAATACAAAAAATCTAAATTGAGAATGTCGGACATTCACAAAGAATATTTTCGACACTCTCATATTCTTGTTCAAATTCTCCACAAAGTGGGATGTCAGACAGACCCAGTTTATGGAGTTGTTTTCGTATGTGGCAGTGACCAGTTAGAATACCCGTGGTAGTTCGTAGGCTCTCCCTGTTCATGGTCGCGTATTTTTTGGCTACTTTGCTGTCCTTGGCGAGCCTCTGGCTGCTTTGTCCGGATACTGAAACAGTTCCTTGGTGAGCCTGCAGCCTTCTGCGTCATCCCTTCTAGTCTTAAAATTACTAAGGCAGTGTTCCTCTAATACGTCAGCCTTTGCTGACGCCGATAGACCAATGAAAGGACCAGGTCCCAAGAGTTTTTGTTCGGCTGCTTTCCTGACTAGCGAGTCGGCAATACGATTTCATTTCGATTTCTCGTGGCCATTGATCCAGCCCAAAGTGACTGTGTTGTTGTTACAGGCTTCGATTGAGGTCATGTGAAATTATAGTACTAGGCCTGATGTAATGCATGGTCTGTTCAGGGCTAGTAGTGTTTGGCTACTATCCATAAGGATGTTACTATTATTACCTGTGTTGTTCCTTTTGGTAATGTCTTTTGCAGCGATGCAGATAGCACTTGCATTGCAGCCCATTGCCCATTTTATGTTTAGATTCAGGGATCTGGAAAAATTTCACATCCTGAGCATACAATGGTTTTAGACCCCTCTATGAAGATGCGAACTGCGCCTTCTTTCAATGGGTCTTGTGCGTTATTCTTAAGGATTACTTTATTGGGTTTGTGAAAGGCATATCGCGGTGGAATCGAGTCCGTATTGGCCTGCAGCAGTGGGACCTCCCTGAGGACCTCATGTTATAACGAGAAAAACTCAACCACTCAGTGCTCGTTATAGATATGCGGGTTGTCTCCCGTAGTACAACCCGTGCTCGCCAGTGGAAGAAGGGGTGGATTCTTCAAAAAGGGCGCCAGAGAAGTTTTGGCAAGCACCCAAGACTTCTTAAGTTATGCCCACAACTCCTGGGTGGGTTAACAGCACTAATCAGACACTTTGAAAAGAACTTAGGAAAGATAATATTAAAAATGAAAGTTGGCAAATATTTGATATATTGATGTTTAATATTTTCTTGGACATTATGTCTCTTTTCAAAATATGAGATACAAGTTTACAACAAAAAAAAAATAATGAAATGAATACCTGACCTCAGCGGAAGGCCGTAGCTTCAGTATGTAGTTAGGCTGAAGGCCAAAATATACATAAAAACAATTCGTATGCTAGTTCAGCAGCTACAAGCAAAAAAAAATCTTCAAAATACAATTTGTGAATCAATCAAGCAGGTTCTACGATACCTGAGTAGATCTGAAGGCTACTAACTCAGGGTGCAGAAGAGTTGAGGGTCCCAATCTACACAGATGTCTCAAATCACAGTTCAATTACAGGATACGACCAAATGGTTCATGCACAATTTTTCAAATTCGGTGAAACTCTAACACCAAAACTACAATTGATTCAACAAATTGGGTCCACACTACCGCAAACTATATGAGTTTAAATATTTATTAATGCCATCACATAAATAAATGGAAATTGCCAAAATATACCTTAATATCGCAGCACCCTGGTACATACCGTGGTATACCTAGCGTTTAAAGCCAATAATTTAATATTCAAATAAAATGTTTAACGTTTTAAACATTGAACGGCGAATAAATCCATAAAATCCAAGTTAATTTAAAAAAAAACCTGAATATTGAGTTCCTCGAACAAAACGTCTAACAAAATATCCACGTGGTTGTTTAAATCCAGCAAAAATCCTGGAACTCGCTGCTCATCGAAACGGTTTTCCACAGCAAAAGCCGGGTCGAACCCCCTGGATGCTAACTCACACAGTATTTTCCTTCCCTAATCAGTTATTATACTTTCCATGTAAAATGGCTGCCTAAGTGCACGAATTTTTAAAACTCACACAACGTGGTCCATTATTCGACGTCTGATGGGGAACTAGCTTAGTTCTCATCACACTGACCTCTCGTCAAAACCATCGACAGTCTTGCCAAATTTAATTTTCAACGGTCGGGCGATTTTTCGCGTTACAATGTCTCAGTTTACCGGATCCTATATCATGTTGTATACCGATAGAGCGTACACGTATCATGATCATCAAGACAACCTTCTTGATGTGTATATGAAGGAGAGTGAGACCAAGGATTACCTCCGTAACTCTTGTTGGTGTGGTTTCATGCCACCTGTTGTATTGAGGCATGCTGTTCTTTGGATTGGATCCAGTTGTCGGACGACTGTTAGCTGGTGTGCTTTAATTGCCCAGGCTATCGCGTCGCGCGTCAGCATGGGTTTGATGATGGCAGTGTAGATCCAGGCAGTGACCCTAGGTTACATTCTCCAGGTACAGCCGATAGTTCTGCGACACTGTTCATAAGAAATATATGCTTTATAAATGAGAGTTCCACGTTAACTTACTGTCGAAGGTGACCCCTAAATATTCCACCTCTGAAGAAAAGTTTGGTATTTAGGAGCTTTGGGTCTTGATGTTTTACAAGCTTTCTTTTTTTTCGTGAAAATAACCATCTCCGTCTTCTTTGGATTTGGATTTATTGACCGTGAATGGTCTTTGCACCATTGTTCTATGATATTGAGGGCCTCTTGCAATAAAACGCAGAGTGTCTCCTCGAATCTTCCTGGCATTTTGTTACTTTAAGTAAAAATTATTTGTAACATTTTAAACACAATTGTTATAAACATTTTCTTGTTTGGCTGTTAGAGTAGTTGATGGTTCATGAAATTCTGGTTACAGTCCAACGGTAGATGCCGATACCATACTGTGGTTACCTTTTTTCATTGACTTATATTCACCCCCCATCATTTGCAGATAAGAGTTAAAGGATTGGCTGTTACTGGTTCCAGTTATTTTAATAAGTTGTTGCTCGCTTACTTCTTTTTTGACCAGATTTGACACAGCGGTAGCCCTCGCTGGATGGTTCGTTATCTTCATTTTCTTGATGTCAATGCCTACCTTATTAGAGGCCGCTTCGTTAAACCTGGTTAACATCGTGTTTTTTCCAACAGGACAGTTTTTGAACCATTTCGATAATTTTCATTTGAGGTTCGGTGGTAGAAACAATATATCAACTTTAATTGAATTACCACGTTTTTCAATTGACTTAGGAAACCGTCTAACTGGACAAACTCTAGGATTTTTTTGTATTTCCAATGGGCCCCATACTATCAGAATTTTTTTTGTTCCACCCTATGCGGTCTTTGTGAAGATGTAGATATACTCTATCCTGCCTGTGAAGTTGTTTTTGTTGTCGAAGTCTATGGCAAAATACTCAACTTTCGCAGCTGCTCCTTCTCCACCCCTCCAAGCTAATTCGCGGGAAGCGATGTAAATGATTTTTTTTGTGGACCACTTGGTGTATCTTCATCCCATGTTTTTAATTTTTGTTTATAATCTTCGCTTGTTGAAGTTGCCCCACTTCTCTTTCGCGTCGCGAGCTGCTCTAGCCCCTCTTAATGCCACATCATTAAAAGGATCAAATTTAATCTGATACATTTCAAAAAAAAATCTAACAAATGCTGTCACCACTGTAATGAATGCTAGACCCTAACGTAATACCTTGCCCCCAAATGTAATAGCTTTGACCCTGCTATACCGGGTCCGCTGTCACCACTCCAATGCCTTTTCTTTAAACAACACCTTTTACTTTATATTTGTAGCCGAGCGTGGTAAGGCAACCCCCAGTCCGATTTAAGCTGGGAACGCCTGGGCTTGAAACGGTTTGATTTTCTTCGCCAGGACAGGATTGTTCTCTCGGTTCGGTCTCGTATCCAATCTTGATACACACTCTAGGGAAAATCGGATAGGGATGATAAATAAAGTATGGGAAAACCCCAAAGTTATATCAAAAAAAATATAATAAATCTTGCTCTGTATCTATATATACATAAATAACAAGTCCGATATCAACACAAATTATTAAATTCTCCCGGTATAAAAATTACCTATACATTTATCCATAAATTGTACATCCTAAGTCTTTCCCTGTATAACATATGACTATCAATAAAACATTTATAATATAACCCTCGCCCTGAGATAGAACAAAGAAATTAACCCCTTATCGTTTTAGTATTTCAACGTGCGTGAGGGGCGTATTATTCAACCCTTAGTTCGATACTCACCTGTCTCGAGGCGCAAAAAAAGATTATATTTATTTACTCTTAAACGCATTACTATACGAGACTACTGTGGTTTCGTGCCATTGCACTTGATATCAACAAAAAGTGAAAGTAGAGTCGTAAACTAATTCTGCTGATCTATGAACAATAAGTGTTTATCGACACTCCCGTTTCAATGCGTAAGTTTCGAGTTGCAAAATTTGCAGGTCTGAATAACCTATAATGTTTATTTATTTTACGTACTCTGAAAGAAATTCCTAATCACGTCTGAACAAAAAAAAATAATTCAAAATTATTTATCGTAGCACAAGTTCGCTGGGAACAAGAGAGAAAAAAAATCATACGCTCCGGCCCTTCGATACTAAGTACAAATTAACCTTGTTTTAACTCTTATTTACATTCTACCTACGAGGTGGAAGCGAATTATGTGGCGCAACAAAACAATAAAAAAATAAATAGAAACATAACTCTTGTCAGGTTGGCCGTACCCTGTGATATCTTATTATGTCATCACACACGATAAATTCATATCATACAGAACAAACTGTGCCCAAATTGTGAGCCTGGACATTCAATATTTAACTAAAAGCAGCCAAGTTGTCCAGTCCCCGTGAAAGAACAGACAATAAAATGAATATATTGTTATAGCTTCTCCCTATGTAAAACAGTGAATTTATAAATACCAAGTTTAAAACCAGCGCAAAATAATATAACGGATAAATGTCTCGTCAGAAAAAAACAAAATCAAACTCTCAACTTGTTTAAAAACTTACTGCGTCGGAAAACTTCCTTTCTCCGGCCTTGCTACTGCCTATCTTCACTATCTTTTTAGCAACCGCGGGTAGTGCCAGTAACCGGTGTCGGGCTATGCTGAAAACTTAGCGTAGAGGGCGAGTCTTCCCGTTTTGTGTTACGAATGGGGACAGTGTTCACCGTCAAGGATAGCTAAGTATCCCTTTCACGCCCTGACACAACGTAGAGAAACTTCTTCCTCTGAAACCGCTAACACAAAAAAAAACTGATGCCAGTTACCGTGACAGGGAAAGAACTTTCCCCTTCGCGTATTCGCCCAGACACTGTCTGTCGCTCCTACTGCTCTGTACTTGGTTTTTACTATCCATCCGAATTAGGTTTGGGTTTTTTTGTTGAATTGCAAAATACATTTTTTTGTTTTGAAGCGGCATCAAATTTACGTTATTAACTAGTTGTATACAAAACAATTATTTCATTTTGACCTAGTAGAATGTTTTATTTGTTTCGAAGCTGTTATGGCTTTGTATCATTTTTCTAAACAAAATGTGGGTCGCATTCTACTTTTAATTCTATTTGAAATAAAATATGTTTTACCGTGTGTTCTGAAAGTTACTAATTTGAATTTTTCTATTTGGTATCCGTATTTATTACAAAAAGTTTGAAGTTGTTTTGCTGTAGAGTTCTACATAACCTAAAACGAAACAAAAAAATAAGTTCAGCGGTTCAATATTTCTTTGCAATTTTGCTTTTTTTGTCAAATAATCTAAAAGTACGTAACTTACCTTAATGACAAATTCTTCATCATCTTCGTCATCGCTATTGTTGGATCTTCAATATTGTAGGATCTTTCCGCACAAAAAACTAGAAACTGCCTCCATATGCTCAATATCGACTTCTCCGTATTTTGGGGAGTTAAACATGCCACTTCTGCTTTCATGTTTTCAGAATTTCCATTTCCAAAACGAGCCATGTTGGATTTTGGAAAAGCGCGTGAAATGCGATTAAGTGACGTTTAAGAAGGAAAACATATGTCATGCACCGCAAAACAATATGTATATTTTGACTAATCAAACCGATCCAAACCTGGTGAACATTTAAGATTATCACATGTCAAATTTTCACCCGGTTTGAACTGGTTTGCTTCGCCAAAATAGCCCTTAAGTCTACCTGTCTAGCCAAGTTCAATTTGGCGAAGTAAGTTTCAAAATGGAACATGCCAGATTTTTAAAATAAATTTTGGGTGTAAAATTTTATTATCGAATCCTCCACGTCCTTTAATTATTATTCGAGAATTTTTCCTCAGCCACACCTTTTTTATAAAATTTTCAAAGAATGCGTTCTTTCGCAAATATTTCCGGAAATAATTCAAGCACTAGGGAGATTATGAGTGAAAATTCAACAATTTCTGACTCCCTCAAATCGAAATTTCAGCTGGCTATTAATAATAATTTCATATACTCTAATATTGCTGTTAACAGTAACCGATATTAGGAAAGTTCAAATGGAAATATATGAAAAACGAAATGTGTCTTCGAAAATACGAATGGACATTTGCCAAACGAGGGAATATAATGTCAAAAATGGACTAATTTCCGATGGAATGATAACAAGGGATTTCATAGATTATATTGTCAAATGTAAGGTTTAAAATTAATCAAGTCTCTACTTATATAATCAAAGAGCAACTTAAAAATAATTTAGATTTGCAATGGATTTCTAATGCGAAAATTGAATTTAAAAAAAAATAAACGGTTTTAAAGATTAAAACTTACTTTTCCGCATCGGTGAGATGCCCTTAACAATATTCTATCATAAAATTGGTCATTTGTATACACTTCGGGTGATGTATCGTGCTAACGAACCGACATTTCCCCAAAAGTAACCAAAAATGTAGTATATCTGGATTTATAGGACCCGCTGTACTCGCTCTAGTCAGCTGAAAATCAATAGGGTACATTTGTGAGGCACCTTGTAGATTGTAGATTACAAAGGGGTCGATTGGCCAATAGCTGGCCTTTCCACACTGCGACCTGAAAAGATCTTTTGTGTATACCCTCCATCTATTTTCTGTCCCAGAGATCAAGGCTTCTAAGGAAGCCTATTATCCGATTGGGAGCTATTTTTGTCACCTGGTCAGGTCTCAAGAACAACCGTTCCAGGTACCTATGGCGTTGGCGAACAAGTACTCCGCAATGGCATAATATATGTTCAGCCGTTTCATCTGCACTGTCGCAGAATCTACATGTTCGTCTGTCCACTTCTCCCATCTTGCAGAGGTGATATCTGAGTGGGCAGTGTCCCGTAAGGAGTCCTGTGATTGCTCTGAGATCAGACTTCTGAAGCTCTAAGAGCGATTTAACATAGCGAGCAGAAGGTTGTAGCAACCTTTTTGCTTGTCTTTGGCCTGGAACATTTTTCCAGTAGGCTGCACTAAGTTCCTTTTCCCATATCCGGACTTCTTCCACAATGTGGCTTTTAGTAATGCCACAAAACGGTTCGGGTTCGATGAAAGGAGTGCTAGCTCCTCCCTTTGCAAGACCATCGGCAGTCTCATTCCCAGCAATTCCCAAAACAAGGATAGTTTGTTATATGTAGCCAGTAGCTGAAGAGATTGTTTGCAGCTCCAGACTGTATTGGACTCATAAGTTATAGACCTCAAAGCTTTTAAAGCAGCCTGGCTGTCGGAGGCAATAAATATTCGGGCTGCGTTAAGGCGCTTTTTGACGCACTCTTGAGCACAAAAGTCTATCGCTAGTATTTCCGCTTGGAATATTGTGGGAGTGTTACCTATGGCTACTGATAACCTAAGATTAGGCCCTGTAGCCCCTATTCCTACTCCTTCGTTTGTTTTTGACCCATCAGTATAAAATGTGAGGGCACTACTAGTTATTTCTGAGATTTCGTTCTGTGGTACCTCACGATCGTTAATAATAACATCTAGAGTTACTTCGAAATCTTGTTTAGCAGGCAATATATCTCTAGGCATCATCATAGATTAAGTTGATACAACCCTTAGTATGTCGAGATGTCCTGTCAAATCGCCGGGTTTTAGAGATTTACCCTATGTTAACCTATAGGCATTTTGCAGAGCAATCCTCCTTACATGTAAATGTAATGGAGGGAGATCTAGCATTACCTCCAAGGCCGCGCCAGGGCATGATCTCATTACACCCGTTATTCCTGAAGATGCGAATCTTTGCAATTTCTGCAACTCTATTATAGCCCTTTGTTGCGTTGTTTTCTCCCACCATACAAGCGCAGCATAGGTGATGATAGGTCTGACAACCGTTGGCACCTTGGAAAATATCCAATTATAAAATTGGTCACTTGTATTCACTCCGGAGGCTGTAGCGTATTACGAGAGATGGCGACCAAGATTTTTGCCCCATAGCGGCTCGGCTAAAACCGCACGGAATCGATAGATTATATGACCCTTTACCCAGAAATGTGATTTTCAGACATTTTGCGCGTAGCGTATGATCTGAGCGCATTTTCGAAAATGTCAACAAATCGGACCTAAGTGACTCATAACAGCCCATCTGATTTCCGGAATGTAGTTAGATAATAGCCCTGAGATACCACTAACACAGTTTTCAGACAACAAGATTGTAGCGCGTACCCAGGAGACCAAGAAAAAAAATAGAAAATTAGACAAAAAAAAATAATTACAGCAGCCCGTCTGAAAATGATTTTTATAGGTTAAGTGGTGTCAATTGATGTGGAAAGATCAATTTTCAGACAAAAAACATGTCGCCTTACATTTTTATAGCATTTCGAACATGTCAATAAATCTGACCTAAGTGACTCATAGCAATCCGTCTGAAATTTGTCGTCAATGATTGAATACGTTCCCCAGATGTGGAACAATATGATATCAGACAAATTGAATGTAGCAGGTAACTAATCAGACAACTTTTCAATTTGCAGTACTTAGCCCGGTTGCATAAACGTGGGGTAAGGTTACCCCAGGGGTATCGATCAATTGTTTCATACACATATTTGAATTTAA
This sequence comes from Galeruca laticollis, assembly GCA_963921935.1. Classification (NCBI taxonomy): domain Eukaryota; kingdom Metazoa; phylum Arthropoda; class Insecta; order Coleoptera; family Chrysomelidae; genus Galeruca; species Galeruca laticollis. The sequence continues at coordinate 93,366,624 of OY998176.1, forward strand.
TGTCTATGTTACATAAAAAGGGACCTATTGATGACCCTGAGAACTACAGAGGAATTGCTCTTATTAACTGTATAACCAAGCTTTTCACATCTCTTATTTTAGAAAGACCGTCAACATTTTGTGATTCGTGCAATATACTCCCTGAGACGCAGTCTGGCTTCCGGGTCGGCAGAGGTTGCATGGATAATCTTTTTTATTCTGAATGCAGTTACTCAAATACATCTTAAGCTCAAAAGACGCAAAGTTTTTGTAGCCTTTGTTGATTTTCGGAAGGCATTTGATTGTGTAGATCACAACATTTTGTATAGTAAATTATTCACGTCGGGTGTCAGCTCAAAAATGATTCGTTTGATAAAGAATATATATGACAAGGCTTTCATGACATTAAGAGTAAATGGCCAGCATTCAAAACCATACGGGATAAACAAGGGTGTTTTACAAGACGAAACTTTAAGCCCAATATTGTTCTCTATTTTTGTGGTTGATATGGAGCAATTTTTCGTGGAGCGTGGTCACCTAGGGTTAAACATTGACAATACTAAAGCATTAATGTTGCTCATATACGCAGATGATCTGATGATGGTTAGTGATTCGCAGATTGATCTCAATAAGAAACTTAAAACTTTATATGAATACTTGGTCCGTAACAAACTTTTAGTAAATATTTCAAAGACTTAAATCATAATATTCGGGAGAGGTCACTTCCACAATAATTATAATAATTACAATTTTTATTATAATGATAGAAAACTTGATATTGTTAAACAATTTTCTTACCTTGGGATACTTTTTACTTCGTCCTCGTTATTTTAAAAATGTCTGTTATGAACCGAGCTGCTATGAGTCACTAAGGTCAGATTTTTTGATATTTTTGAAAATACACTCAGGTCAAACGCTACGCACAAAATGTCTGAAGACACAAATTTTAGTGATAAAATGACAAAATATATGTACATTTTCAATATCAGACGGGCTGTTATACGACAGTCGACCAATTTTTTTTACACAGCAGAAATGGCCCCCCGCGAAGTTGCTACACTTCCGAGTATTACTACTTACCAGTCGGCTCTAGGGTCATATAATCTATCGATTTTACACGGTTTTAGCCGGGCAGCTATGAAACATGGTTTTGGTCGTCATCTCTCGTACTATCGTACAAACAACCCGAAATTTCTCCAAAAAGGACCAAAAATGTGGCACTTCGGGTAACATAGCACCCGTTGTACTAGCTCTGGTGAGCTTAAAATCAATAAGCTTCATCGTCCTGAATAATATTCAATCATAAAAGTCCATTTTAGACAGTATGGAGGTTGTATCGTAGTAACAAACTGAAAATTCTCAAAAAATGACAAAAAATTGTTACTTCAAGTAGCATAGCACTCGTTGTACTGGTTTTAGTGAGCTGAATATCAATACGGTTCATCTTTGGGATGCATTGAATAGTATTTAATCATGAAATTGGTCACTCCGGAGGCTGTATCGTGCTAACGAACTGGAATTTCTCAAAAAATTATGAAAATGTCTTACTTAAAGTACTATAGCACCTGTTGTACTGACTCTGGTGAGCTTAAAATCAATAGGGTTCATCTGTGAGATGTCCTGAATAATATTCAATCATACAATTGGAGACTTGTTGCACTCCGAAGGCTGTATCGCGCTAACAAGACATGTAACGAAAAGTGGCTGACGATGACGACAACGACGGCGACGACGACGACATACACACAGGATTTTTTTTCTAAAAACCATTTTTTCGTGTTGTACTTGATGGGAAACGTGAAAATAACTCAAACGTTTTTTTCAAAATTCCAACTTTTTTGGGGTAAGCCAATACTTTTCCCGCAATAGATAGGTTGGGCGGAATAGTAATATGAACAATGAATAAACATTCATAATCACAGAGATTGTTCTATAACAAAGTTATATACAACTTGTACGTGAGTTACGATAATAAATAATATATGTATATGCATATTAGATAGGTTGGGCGGAAAAGTAATATTACTCGTATTTTGTCAGTTGAATAGCAGTTTTCAAATTATTGATTCGCTAGTATTCTTCCATTTGGTAGTGCTAAGTTTGAATTTCACCAAACAAACATGTGCTAGAAATATCCAGTAAAATCCTAGTATTATATATTAGACATATTTACCCTGCAGTAGTGAAATTTATCTGAAAAAGTAATCAGTCATTATACACTGCGACACTCACTGAAGTGATATAATGTTAAAATACATCAATCCTTCATCATTAATTAACAGACTAGAATAATGTATGTAATCCCTAATGTTCATATTAATATTTTAGATAACAATCATAACAAAATCGGATGAGCTGAAATACACCAGGGAACTTACTAGCTCAACACCTAATTTGAGTTAATAATTCTCCTCCGCCACGTTATTCTCAGTATGTTTGAATTTAAAGTCTAATCAACGATAACGAAAGTTGTTGTTCCAAAACAACTTTTGTTTTGATGCTTACATTATGTTTCCTAGTAAACATCTCAAGGGGAGCAACATCGGTTATGTGGTAAATGTTGTTTCAAGGCTCTTGAGACCTTGGAATACGTATGAAGTTATAATTATTTGATTAGACCTATCCCTAATTCTTTGCCAACTAGAACTGGGTTATTGTCATATATATCCTATTTTAGGGGTTCTATTCATAAAAAAAATAAGTGAATTCGATTTAAATAATCAGAATTCGGAACTATACGGACAAAATAACTTGCTAAGTACACTTTCTATAGTATTATAGTCCAAGAATTAATAATACGACTAAAATCATAATAATGTATTAATTACTAGAAATTTGAATGATATGAGCGAAAAAACCTGTTTTAGTTAACTTCATCAGAGAGATTCGTGAACAAATAAATATGATAAGGTTTTCAAAATAAGATTGATCACATAATGTCCACAAGTGTGCTAGACAGGTTAGCAACTACAATGACAAGTTGAGTTGTGTGTTCATTGTTATTGCCTCTTGAACTTATTGGCCACAGTTTCTTGAGTCTTCTGCTCCCAGGGGGGATCATCAGGTATTCTATTATTGCATTTAGGTGATTTTCTGATCTTTCGTGATGTTTGGCTTTATTTTCATGTATGATTTTTTCTTTGGTTTTAATACGTAAATCGATATGTAGTGTGGTATATTGGAGACAGCACGAGACATTCACTATTTTTCCAGGTATTTTTCACTAACATATCCACATATTTATTCTATTCTATGTCCATGAATATTTTGTATATGAGTATTTTTTTTCTATGGAAAATTTGATTCTCTATCATCCAGTATAAATATTTTGTTTGTATGTCGTTTTGCTTGCCAATAAGAATGATTCTCGGCCATATCTCGGCAACCGTTCATAGTACAGCTTCGGGAAAAAATTATAACAAAAGTGACCTGGAGAAAAACCTGGAAATTATTTACAGAGTTGTAATTGAATACCAAAAATTATAAAATGAATAATTTACGAATTTTGACTAATTAAGATGCATTTATACTATGATTATCGTATTCTTCAAAAAATGCAGCGTATATTTGATTTTACAAGTTTTAGTCTATCTCTTCAGATAAGAGGTGGGGGAAAGCGGAAACTTAATTATGAAAAAACGCCTGTAATTCCGGTTCTACCTAACCTATCTATGCAAACTTAGTCTTTCTGAAGAGAGCTCCTTTCTACCAATGTAAAAGTTATAATTTCAAAACAACCTAATCATTAACGTATACGCTAGAGAGCGCTATTTATTTATTTTTTTAAATCTAGCTATCCTTGAAAAAGGTTGAATAGAAACATGGAAGTTCAATTTAGGAATATAAAAGTAGACCAAATTAGCAACAGAATAGCGAAAACCGCATGTCGATATCTTTTTCGTATTACGAGATATCCTAAGAAATGTGTAAATATTAAGCATTTTCCTTGAAACATAAATTACTCCGGTTTGTCTGAACGGATCTTAACATTTTTAACTCCTCAAAATTGTCTTTCCTCGTTCTATTAATAATATTTCCAATTATTATGTCAATATTACTTATGCTGTCACCAGGAAACTGCGTTATGGAAGTTAAAATGGAAATTTATAAAAACAAGTAGTGGCCCATGAAAAAAACACAAAACAAAAAGATATGGCTCGTGTCAAATTGATTAATAAACCTAGTAATTTGTTCATTTACGTGTCATTGCGATTTGTGTGCATTGAATTCGATATAAAATTCACTTAAAAGTTATATCTAAGATGATTCTCACAAACGAAAAATCCTTTGATATGATAGGCATTTACTTTGAATGTATGAGAAATGCAACTGTTGCGGCTAGGGTATATGCCATACAATATCCCCAAAGACGTCATCCCGGTAGCAGAGTTTTTCGTCGACTCATACACCGTTTAAGAACGACTGGAAATTTAAATCTTCCTGTATTTAGAAGACGCGGCAGATGTCGTTCAGAGGAAAACACAATAAATGGAAATAAGCAGAACCACCGTTCAACGTATTTTGACAGGACACAGGTAAATTATGATGTAAAAAGATATGTTTCTTGAAAAAAAAATACACGCATAATATTATTTGTGAACATGTTAATAATTTATTTATCATTCCGGGAAGATATTTAGTAGGACATTATATTTCTTTTAGATTTCATCCATATCATATAGTAGTACTGCATCAACAATTGGTTGATCGTGATTACGACAGAAGGTTGGATTATTGCAACTGGTGACTACATATGGTATATGACTACCCTCAATTACTGTCACGTATTTTGTGGTCAGACGAAGCTACATTTAGTAGTGATGGTACGGTAAACCGGCATAATATGCACTATTGGTAACAGAATAATCCACGCTGGATGGAAGAAGTTCAGTATCAGGGGCGATGGTCGGTGAATGTATGGTGGGGTATTGTAGATGGTCAGATAATTGGACCTTTTATTTTTGACAACGCAATTAACGGGGAACGCTACCTAAATTTTATAAGGGATGAATTACCACGTCTTCTAGAAGATATATCACTAGCAAATAGTAGATCTATGTTGTTTCAGCACGATGGATGGCCGGCGCATTTCTCCAGACAAGTTAGAGAATTCCTAGATAATGCTTACCGTGATAGGTGGAAAGGACGCGAAGGCCTATTATTTTGTCCAGCCAGGTCACCAGACTTAACCGTCTTAGATTTCTATCTCTGGGGCCGGATTAAAGACCTTGTTTGTGCAATTAGACCCACTACTAGAGTTAACATGATCGAAAGAATACGAAACGCCATTCAGAGTATTTGGAGAGCAGAAATTGAAACTGCTGTTCAATCTACTCTTCAAAGAATAAACGCTTGTATCGAAAATGATGGGCGACAATTTGAACATTTAGGTCGTCACTAGCGAGGTACCTTAAGTTATATTTCCATTTTAACTTCCATAACACAGTTTTCCGGTGACAGCATAAGTAATATTGACATAATAAGTGGAACTATTATTAATAGAACAAGGAAAGACAATTTTGAGGAGTCATTAATGTTTAAAGAAAATGCTCAACATTTACACATTTCTTAGGATATCTCGTAATACGAAAAAGATATCGACATGCGATTTTCGCTTTTCTGTTGCTAATTTGGTCAACATTTGTATTTCTTAATTTAAACTGCATGTTTCCATTCAACATTTTTCAAGGATAACTAGATTTAAAAAAAAATAGCGCCCTCTAGCGTATACGTTACTCACTAGGTTGTTTCGACATTATAACTCTTACATTGGTAGAAAGGAGCTCTCTTCAAAAAGACTAAGTTTGCATAGATAGGTTAAGTAGAACTGAAATTAAAGGCGTTTTTTCATAATAAAGTTCCCGCTTCCCCCCACCTCATATTTGAAGAGATAGACTAAAACTTGCAAAATCAAATATATGCTGAATTTCTTGAAAAATACGATAATCATAGTTTAAATGCATCCTAATTAGGAAAAGTATATAAATTATTGATTTCATAATTTTTGGTATTTAATTACGAGCTCTGGCGGTAGATCTACAACTCGGTAAATAATTTCCAGGTTTTTCTCGAGGACACTTTTGTTTCTATTTTTTTTCCCCGAAGCTGCACTATAAACGGTTCCCGAGATATGGCCGAGAGTTTAATTTACTGTCTAAATTCAATGACGTAGAAAAAAATAGACATTGTATTTCTTTCATAATACCGGGATTATTTTGAATCTATCAATTAATTCTCTAACAATGTGCAAGAAAAGGACAACAATACATCCATTTTCCTGGTGTGGCGACGCTGTGTAAAGAGAATCATAAAATTTGCAGGGGAGTACTACTTTTAAAAATTTTGAGGAGATTCTCAACTTAAAAATAGATGTTTGATAGAACTGCTGTAGAATCACATACTGTAAAGAGTGTATTGAATTGAAGATAATTGAATTTAGGAATAGCATATTGTGCAAAAAGTGGGGAAAGTTCAACTTTTCTGACGAGTGTGGAAGCAAACACACGAGTGAGAAAAGTACGTTTCCCACTTATTGCACACTATACTTTTTCTACAATGGCACAAATTTAAAGAATACGAGTAAATAGTTGTGTAGGTATCGAGAACCCCTGCAGCTCGATGCCTAGACGTTTTTTTAGCAGGGTTCCTCGATGCCTAGACAGTTTTCGGTGGGTATCCTCAATGCCTACACTTTTCTACTGGATCGTCCTTATAAATGTATGTAGCATGGGCAAAGTGCCGTGAAAAATAATATTTCTCACAGTATGAGCAATATATGGTTTTGAAATTAAGTAAGCTATGAGAAATGCGCTATTTTTCATAGTAGTTGTAGAAAAAAATACTGAATGAATCCTCATCGTTGTTTTACAGTCAAGTAACTGGTATCCTGGGGTAATCGGGCATACCCATATAAAAATATTATAATTCAACTAAAATATGCCAAAATATGTTTTTTGTTTAGAATTGGTTTAATGATGCATTATAATACAATTTTTATATAAAAAATCTAAATTTTACTATTTTGGTTTCAAAATTAACAAAAAAATACATTCTTATACCAAAAAAATTAAGTTAAGTGAAAAATTGTTGTGGAACTTTCAAGGGACTTTCTTGTTTGACATACCCATTTTTAACGCCCTCTGTTTTTTTCTGTAAAAAAAAAAATATACATTCTTGGTGGAAATTCTGACAAGCAAGATTTTTTTTTAGTTCCACACTACCTTACCTTTCATAACACTCCTGGCAAACATATTTCGTAACCGAATGCATTTTCGCAATCCTGACAACAAGTTTTCACTTTTCTATCCCTTGCCCCGGGACAAAAGCTACATCCGCTCTGTATTGGTGCAGGTCCTGCCAAATTTGTATTCCTTGAAGAAGTGTTTTCCCTATAATTTTCTCCAAATACCTTTTGAATTGATGTTTTTAGTTCCGTGACAAGTATTGTTGTCATTTCTCCTCTCTATAAATGCTGCTTTATAAGTTCTGTGCCTAGTAATATTGTAAAACTTCTTCGAAATACTTCTTGATCAACATTACCACTTCACAACAAATCATAGGCGTTTACCCTTGAGATATCGAGTATTGCATAGAACACTGAGAGAGTAGTACATTTCTGGTCCAGAGAGTTCACTCCTGATTTAGTTGAATAATACAATCAATCAATTATTTCAGATTTGCTGCTATCGCAATTCTATCGAAATGCATGAAAGAGACCAAAACAACACTTCTATTTTTTTTAGGTACAAGTGATACTAAAGTTTTGTCTCTAGTAAATCCATACTCAGATGGGCTTTTTTCACTTGTTTAATTCGGAAAAAACTTTTTTGGAATCATACCCTTGTTTTTTCTAACGTAAACGAAAGCATTTAGTAAGTAATGGTTTTTGGCATCACAGAGGCACATAATTTTGTTGCCATATTTTCGAGGTTCACTCTTGAAGTATTGTCTAAAAGAACTTTTGCCACGAAATCTAACTAGCATCCCAGCCACTGTAACAAATTCACTGCATATGTACTTGTTTCTACAATTATTTATTAATATATTGAAGTTGTTTATACGATGTTACCTAGTGTTTTGGTCATCAAAACGACTCGCTAATAATAAAAAGTGATTTTGGCGCGGAATATATCTCTCCCATCTTATCGGTTACAAATCGCGCCGCAGCATCCTCATGACCTGACTTGAACACTCCTGATACCAGCAAAAGACCAAGAAATGCATTGAGTTCAATGTTTATCGATGTGGTCAAGAAAAGTAGCAGTATTAGCATAAGTGTCACCCAAATCAGTGATTTTAGCAGCTGTATATTCCAATAATAATTCAATAATATTACTACTCAACAGTAAAGTTTACACCTCATAAGCTGACCTAAGCTATTGCTGCATTACCTTCTATGGTGCTGTTTTACCTTCTGCATTACCTTCTATGGTGCTGTTTTTACCCATTCAATCCTATTTTGGCCATAAAACTAGTTACAAGTAAGCTGATCTGTTATTTCAATCTGTTTGTGCTTCCTCGTCACATTCCGAAGCTTCACATTCAGATTCAGTAGAGTGATGACTATATGTATTGGCAATATTCCATTTCTTTTTGTGTGAGTTATCGCGTCAATTAAATTCATTCGCTGTCATTTAGAGTGGCGTAATTTATATCGTGAGGTGGCTCCACATTGTCTCTAACACAAACTGGGTAAACAAAAAAATACGTCCACTTCCGTCGACTTAATCTACACTACTTTTCCAAAAGGCACCTGAAACAGGAAGAAATAGTTAAATATATTTTCTTTCCTATTAAAAGAAACAATTCCCTGGGGTGTCATGGAACCCCATGATACCATTCCAGGGAAGAAAGGAATTTTAAAATTGGTTAATGGTTAATTGGTTTCAATGAAAATCTGGAATGAAAATAAGGATAGATATTGAAAGTATATACCCTATGAAAGAATTTTATACAATTCTCAAATAATAACAAAATAATGATAGATAAGAAACAAATTCACTCTTCGAACACCTATGAAATTCTAAAAACCGTATCAAATTATATGAATAATTGCATATAACGTTTCCTATTAACTAATAAAACACTTTCATAGGACATCCCTTTGTAATGTGCGTATTTACTTTTTGCAAATATATTGTGTATTGATCTATCAATGTGAGGTCAAAGATACTGTGAATAACAAACTCTGGAAATCAAAGATTCTTTTGTCACCCATTTGTGCCAAAAACAGCATTGCATTCGTATTCCACCTCTCATCTATCTTATGCAGGCCAGCTACGAAGCATAATTAAGCACATATACATTACTCTCCAAATAAGGGCCCTTAAATTAGGGTATTGTTCTCTCTTGGTATAATTTCTCGTGAAAACGATTCTGTCATTTTCGTATATTCTGACAAGTTTCACGCACACACATGTCCGTCAAGTTTATCATTGTTTTAATGTTACTCATGTTCGAACTGAAAAATATTTTTATATGTCAGTATGCTGCCTGTTAATATCAATTGTATATCCCTATGTAATTCACTCATTCGTTGTGGATTAAAGTTTCCAAAGGAGAGGAAGAGGATTACTGGTTTTATGCATGCTCAGCTCGTTGGAAATTCCTGGAATCGGGAACCCTCGTACACCTCACAAATAATAAGCAAACTTTTTGAGATGTTCCTGAAATGTGTTTTCGTGAAATCGTGTATAATGTAGTACGAAATCCGTTGTTATATTTGTAAAATATATTTGGAATAATATTAGGATCTAGTGGGTGAGAAAATAAGAACGGCCGTTGGTTATCTCTCAGGAACTGATTTTGTTACAGCAATTGTAACTGAAGCGGAAAGAATCTTTGATTCACTGCTAAATGACTAAGCTAAATACACAAAATTTGAGAAGTCCGATTTTACAAAATTTCCGTCATTAGAGAAAATTTTAAAGAAGTAATTCTTCGCTTCTTGACAATATCAATGTTCTCTCATCTGCTCAACTTAGTTGTAGACACCAAACGATACGAAGTAGTTCTCTTAGTACTATTTTAAATGAAACACATTTTACAGAAAAACAGAACACACACTGATGTAATACACTACCATATAATTTACCAATTATATTTGAATTTTCCTTACTGCCTTTTTTACTTGTCTCCTTAACTTGTCATATTCGATCTTGTTTTCGTCTTTATTGGTTCTAAGCCATTTGTCCCAAGCATCCCGTTACCTTTCCACTATTATTCTACATTCCTCAATATACCTATCTTTTTTGGTCTGTTCTTTTTAATGCCTATTTTTTTTCTTTTCTCTGGAATGTCTAGTACTCACCAAAAAAATGTCGATTTTTGCTGATACTGTTGTTTAAGCAAATTACATGAAATATACCAGGTAATGGATTTTCTTCCTGTTAGTGTTTTCAAATGAAACTCACGGTCTCTAGGTAATTTCACAATATAATAAAAGTTATTGGAAATTCTAAAAAATTGACAATTGTGTCGATAAATCAATATCATCGTCAGAATGACAGAAGTTACATTTCATTTTATGCCTACCTGATGTTTAGTAGTTATTTTTGGCTAGACCAAGAAGTAACCTAACTTGTGATTGGCTTAATATATGTTTATAGAAAAAAGAAGAAGATGTGATATTACAAATATTGAAGCTTAGATATTATTAGCCCTATGGTGATATCCTGGATATCATTTTTCCAATCAAGATCAGTATAACTGTGCAATGATATAGAAAACCAGGAAAACTATATCTGCTGATCTTTACAATTATCACTTAAGAAGACAGTTTATTAGTGGAGAACTCCCTAGATTTAAGTGTTCATTGACAACTTCATATTGTGGGTTTCTTAAATGTCTTCTAATTTCCAGTTCTTCAAGAAAATCCAGTTCTTGTTTCTTTTCACAAGTTAGGTTACTTCTTGGTCTAGCCAAAAATAAATATTGAACATCAGGTAGGCATAAAATGAAATGTAACTTCTGTCATTCTGACGATGATATTGATTTATGGAAACAATTGTCAATTTTTTAGAATTTTCAATAACTTTTATTATATTGTGGAACTAACTAGAGATCGTGAGTTTCATTCAAAAACACTAATATGACCATATTCCTCGAAGTAAGGGTCGAGACAGTTGATTTTCTTCCTATTTATGCTGTCCTTTCCTAGAGCAAACATATGGCAGATAGTGTATAAATACGAAAAAAAATTCAATATTAGTTTGATCATATGTGATCTACTGTTAACTTAAATTATCCTGATGTACCTACATCAATCAGTTTTTGTACATTTCTAGAGAACTGAATATTACAATAATCTTTTTCTCTTCTATCATGTCCCCTAAGAATTCACGTTCGCAAGATAAAACACGGACATTGAAAATTGGAAATCGTCCAGCACTTATAGTATCAATGGAATATAACAATAATTCATACCTACACATCTATTGTACTGTATAAAGCTGGGGTGAATATATAAATTATACATATCGATAGGTATTTTTCTTGCCATTTTCAATTTCTTACAGGCACACTGGAATTCAAAATTCAATATTTACGTTTTGCTATGATATACAGATATTACCCTTGATGTGACAGACGTTTTTTGCATATAAATGCTGTTTTTATCACAATAGCACTTTCGCGAATAAAATTCGAGTAAATTATTTATAACACTTTGGTTATCGAGTGGTGTGAATTGTGAAGAAATGTAAACGTGGGCGCTTGGAAGCTGTTCAATTGTAAAATAATGTCTCTTGTCACAATAACAACGTTGCTGATTTAGCGAAACAACTCTTTCCATTCAACTATACACCGATAAAAAAACTTTTTCCTTCAACACAATTCTACACATTTCTTTCTGAATGTTTGTGACAATACTTGTTACTCCAAACTCTCTTTAGAAATCAATACCAAATATAGGATGTAGCTGCTTAAAAAGTGACAAAATCCTCGTCCCAAAACCTGAAAAGTTTTCACTTCTCAATGATGGTTGAGAAATATTCCCCAATACCTTAAAAATAATGATTCAATCTGCTATCTAATCTGGAGTAGAAATTGGTTTCTTGGAGGATAAGTATCTGGCCAGAAATCTTCATAAATAACAGAGATATACTAACCAAAATGATGCAACAATCCGCTATCCCACAAAAAATTTTAGGTTAGCAAGACACAAAAGAATTAACTGAAAAAAGGTTTCAATATTCACACTGGAATAGAATACAGCTGAATTATAGGATCTTTATCCGTGCGTCATTAATATCTGATAACATAACCGACATAATTATTAAGTGGCATCTCTTTCTAATAATATTGAGAAACAGAACAAAATAATTTCACATTTGTCGGTAATGTTATCAGATATTAATGACGCACGGGTAAAGATCCAATAATTGACGTGTATGTGTAAATTAGAACAAACAGTGTCGATAATAGCTATAGACAAGTAAATATTCCCATATAAAACGCATTCAGTTATATTTGCGAATATCTTTAAAAACGCTCTTAACAGCCATACTTGCAAAGATATGGCCAGCAATGTGATTTTCTGGGTTTATCCTATTTATCATTCAATTTCAATAAACATTTGAGCGGAATAGAGGATATAGAGTACGTTCATACTTGTCCCGATGTTCGTAAAAATTATTTTTTTATCAAGCTCAAGATATACTACAGCCTCAAATGTCACAACTTGAGATATACTTACACAAAAAGACAGAGCAATAACATAAGTATAACCAAAGTATTATCAAACATTCGAATTATACAGACGTGTTTGGTATTTGTACGATTTTTAGTTAGTTAAGTATATAATAATTTGTGTTTAAGAAATATTGTGTTTAATTAGTATTAGGAATGTACACGGTGTGACAATTTAGAAACTTACGATGGGCTATATCTCACCAACGAAAGATGATATCTAAGCATTCCTAAAACTGTTTTTATGTTGGAAGTCGGGAACTCAAATGGCATAGAAGGGAACTCATCCCCATTATCCGCCTAGGCCCCGCCGATCCCAACTATAAAAATTTAAACAGCGAATTCCTATTTGTGTTATATCATTAAAAACTTACAAAAAATGCTATCCAATAGTATAAATAATAATTTTATCAATGCTTACCAAATTCATATCTAACACTTTTAAAAGCAAAATAAAACCATATTTTCAATGATGAGAGTCCATGAATACTTTTTTGTTGAGTAAAAACTTTTATTTGCCGTGTCTGCAAAACAAGTTGTAAACATTTTGTTTGGGTTCTGTCGCAGTCAATAATTTTTTGTTTATTTAAGACATTTAAATGTCATTAGTGTTCATCATTTGTACAATCAGCTGTAGTTATTATGATGGTTTACGTTATACCTGAATGTGTGGAGATAATTTTCGTCTTTGGCTCCCAGAATCAGCGTTATTTACAGCTCAAATATTTAGTGAGAGGCATCGGACAAAAATGTAAGTCACGTGTAAATCCGCGATTTAGTTGCAAAGTAAATTTAAAGGGATGCCACAAGGTTATTGAATGAAGAAAGCCAAATTGAGGTCTCGGACAATTTGCAATAGAGCCTACTGCGAGTGAGTACGTTAGGAAGTTGTTGAAATTTCATTTCTGTAGTAACTCATATCTTTCATAGCTTTTGAAACATATTTTATATAATACTTCTGACAATAAAAATGACATTACTAATAACATAATACGAAACGAAGAAAACAGTGACATTATAACTACTAATAATACATTTTCAACTTATATTTCTTTACTATATATAAAATCTGTCATATATAAACTATTCGGAGTCTTTAAATCACATCATATAAAAATTGCGAATAAACAATATGTTACAATCAAATCAATTTTTAGTAAGATAAGACAAGATTCCTACTAACAAATTAACTAATATAGTTTATAAAACTCCTTGCAATAACTTTAATAAGAAATACTGTTCGAATTTGATTTAATTACAAAATTCTCCTGTGACTTTCCATTTTCAACTTCTCCTGTATAACACCATTCAAACTTCATTTCATATAAAAAACCACAAATAATTGTATAACAATTTCTTTTCTCCACAAAACTACATGTGTCGTATGAGTATCAGCTGTCATATGACAGTTTCATTTAAATCTCTATTTTTCCCATTAGTTACATTCTCACATAACGTTCCTTATTATCACCCACTTGAAACCACACATAAAAATATCCATAACAACACATATTCAATTTTTCATCATCATAAAAGAAACCGTTGTTAATCAAGTCACAAAAAAGCATCAAAAAATCTAACGACACATATTGTCATAAGTTTGATAAAAACGTACAAAAAAATATGATTGCATTTTGAATGAGCATTTGTGAATTCTTCATTGTGACGCAGATATATAACGAAGAAAATGTAAATAATAAAAATATAAAGAAAAGTGTATGAAACCATCGAATTTTATTTTCACATAATAACCAATTCATACATGGAATAACATTCATTATCGTCACATTACGACGATAGGTCCTTCAGAGCTCAATACCATAAAAGTGAATACGACATTCCGCAATTTAGCTTTTCCAACATTAGAAAAGTGGAAAACGCAAAAACAAATACATTGGTCACTCCAAAAGATCGGTAACCAATCGAATCGCCTCTTATGAAAGTGACAGTAAATTATAACCTGACAGATGTGCTTCAGCTGAACACGTGTTTTATTAAGGCCATTCTATGACAATAGAAAGTAATTATAGAAAACGTCTTTTTTTAAACAGTGTATATTGCAGAACAAAATTATTGCATAAATAAAAAAAAACAGACTCAAATAACCTAAGTGTTATCCATTCATATCTTCCAGATTTTGAAAAAACAACACGCCATTCATAACAACCTTTCATTTCATAATATATAAATCAAAATTATAGTAATTCAAGATCAAATGGATTGTTTGAAGTCATATTGTTTTTTGAGTTTTTCGTTGATTTATTTTCAAAGAATTAGTTATAAAAACTCCACCAAAATTCTCAATAGATTTTATGTATTTATCATTTTATTTTATTTTTAAAAATGATAACATTAATTTTTTATTTCAGGTTCGAGTAGATATATTATAGTCGAGCATGAGTACTCCTCAATCTCTTTGAGTTCTAGCATAAAGCTTTTTCTATGTAATTAATTATTTTGTTTTATATAGATTAATAAAGAATTATTTGTTTTTGTCTATTATTTAAAATAAAAAAATCTACTGTAATATATTGATCTGATCTTCGTTGAGATTTTTGTTCAGTGTATTTTGTCAATGTCAAGTTGTTAAATGTCGAATGAAGCCTATTTCAGTTCAGGTTTATTTACTACAATTCATTCGACTTTTTTTGATTCTACATAAGATGGATAAACTACTCAGACCAGAAAGGTTAGAAGTTGAACCAAGCTCAACAGTGGACACATTGGATTCGGTCATTCGAGAATTTTATTGAAGCTGTCAATGCCACAGAAAGCAATAAGCAACTGAATATCCTAATTAATTATGTCAGTCCCACTATTTATGGATTTATCAGTGAATGTTCAACCTATGATGAAGCACTCGCAATCTTGAAAAAGATCTATGTCAAACCACGCAATGAAATTTTTGCTCGATACTTCCTTGCAACAAGGCGTCAACAAGTTAGTGAGTCTATTGACCAATACTTACAAGTTCTGAAGGAAATGAGCAAATAATGTATCTGCAGACGAAAACAAAAATGATTACATAAGAGATTCGTTCATCAGTGGTCTCAGTTCTCCTCACATCAGACAACGACTTCTGGAAAATAATACACTAACCTTACAAGATGCTTTCGACAAAGCCAGAGCTCTTGGAATGGCTCATTATCATTCAGAGGCTTATGTATCTTCATATGGACCCTTTAATGCAGCAGCTAATATGAATACAGACAATCGCTCTGAACAAATTCAAGAATGTTCCAATCAACCAACTACTTCCGCAATTTCTTCTATGTGTTTCTTTTGCGGTTTTGATTATCATTCTCGTGATATGTGTCCAGCTAGAAATTGCAACTGCCATGGATGCGAGAAGAAGGGACATTTTTCAAAAGTCTGTAAATCTCGAGGCAATTCAGCAAAATCCACCAAATACTGAACCAAACAGACATCATCAACAATCCTGGCTACAATTTCAGCTGCATCCCCAGCTTGCCTGTCAAGAGCAATCCTTCAAATTGACGGTAATGGAATTATGACGGATGCGTTGATTGATACAGGAAGTTCAGATAGTTTCATAAATAATAAAATAGTACGAGCAAAAAAAATGACTATATTTCCTTCCTTATGTAATGTAGCCATGGCCTCTACGTCTAAAGTGTCAAGTGATCGGATGCTGTATCGTGACCATTAAAATTTTGCAGAATATATACGAAAACTTCAAATTACTGATACTTGATGATTTGTGTGCAGATATGATAATAGGTCATGATTTACTCGAAGAGCACTCAGGTGTAGAAGTGACTTTTGGTGGACCAAGAGATTCTTTGGCAGTATGTAATCTAGCTTTGGCTAACGTTGATCCATTTCCTCTATTCTCACATTGGGCTCCAAATTGTAAACCTATCGCAGTGAGATCTCGCCGATACACATCTGATGATTCTAAATTCATTGATAATGAAGTGAAGATACTATTAGAAGAAAATATTATTGAGCCAAGTAACTCACCGTGGCGTGCACAAGTTTTAGTCACCTCAAGCGGAACTCATGAAAAGCGAATGGTAATTGATTATTCACAAACCATCAATAGGTTTACATTACTTGATGCTTATCCATTACCACGGATAGATGATATTGTTAATCAAATAGCAGTGTACGAAATATTCAGTACAATTGATCTACGCAATGCTTACCACCAGCTTCTCATTAGAGATAACGAAAAAAAGTATACTGCTTTTGAAGCTTTCGGTAAACTTTACCAATTCCGTAGAATTCCATTCAGAGTAACTAATGGAGTAGCCTGCTTCCAGAGGACAATCCAAAATATAATCGAAAGTGGGGGTTTGAAAGATACCTAAGCTTACTTGGATGACGTAATCATTTGTGGATCGAACAAGATGGACCAGGATCATAATTTACAACTCTTCATGAATGCTGCAGAGAAGTATAGTTTAACGTTGAACAAGGAGAAATGTATGTTTTCCACTGACAAAATAAATATTCTTGGCTATACTATTCCGGGGAAAATAATTAAACCAGACCCAGAGAGACTCAGACTACTTTTGGAACTTCCCGCACCAAATAATTTAGCTTCCCTTCGCCGTATAATGGGAATGTTTGCTCATCATTCGAAATGGATGCCTAACTTCTCTGAGAAAATTCAACCACCGGTACAGTGTAAAACATTTCCCATGTCTGAAAATGCTATTACAACATTCGAACTATTGAAGAAAATTATTTCAAGTGCTGCCGTGAAATCTATTGACGAATCCGTTATGTTCACCGTAGAAACTGATGCGTCGGATTTTGCTATTGCTGCTCAACTCTCTCAGAATGGAAGACCTGTAGCGTTCTTTCCAAGAACTCTTTCAAGTACCGAACAGAGACATTCATCCGTTGAAAAAGAAGCATATTCTATTGTGGAAGCCCTCCGGAAATGGTGACATTTCCTTATTGGCCGACATTCTCAGTTGATTACTGATCAAAAATCGGTATCTTTCATGTTTGATCACAAGGTTTCCAGTAAAATCAAAAACGATAAAATCATGCGGTGGCGCCTAGAACTATCATGTTTCAGATATGATATTATATATACACCTGGAATCGAAAATACAGTAGCAGACACCTTCTCGAGAATAACTTCATTATTGTTGAATGAAGATAACAGGAAGACTCTTTATAATCTACATAACTCTGTGTCGCCTCGATTCCATAGAAATCGAGGAACTCTAATAAAATCTACATCTCCATTTGAAAGGTTGAACATATATTTCAAGGGGCCTCTACATTCTTCAACAAATAATAAATATATAATAACTATTGTGAATGAATATTCACGATTTCCTTTCGCTTTTGCTTGACTTCTACGACAGTTATAAGATGCCTTCGTCAACTTTTCGTTATTTTTGGTACGCCATCTCATGTACATTCTGACCGAGGAACTTTTTTTATATCTCAGGAACTAAAAGGATTTCCAGGATCACTTGGTATAGCTTCAAGTCATACAACAGCTTACAATCCCCAAGGAAACGGCGAATGTGAGCGTTATAATGGTATTATGTGGAGAACAATCCAACTTTTGTTGAAATCACAGAGACTCAGGATCGATCAGTGGGAATCAGTGTTACAAAAAGCTCTTCATGCAATAAGATCTTTGTTATGTACAGCAACCAATTGCACTCCACACGAGAGGATGTTCAGTTATCCTCGACGATCCTCTAATGGTACTACAGGTCCAACATGGCTTTCTGTTTCTGGTCCGGTATATCTTAGAAAACATGTAAGAACCAACAAGTACGAACCATTGGTGGAAGAAGTTCAACTAATCGAAGCAAACCCTGATTATGCACATGTACGCTTTTTGAATGGTAAAGAAACCACTGTTTCAACCCGTCAATTAGCTCCTCAAGGAGATATGACCTTGTTGAGTGAATCAACTTCAAATCTACATCAAGAAAACTCAAATACAACCTCGAATGGCAATACCGATCTAGTTTTGATGGAGAAGCGAAAATCCAATCTTCCACAGGAGACAGCTGAAATTAGTCAAGTAGACATGCCAGAAAGAATAGATGATATTGCTGTTGGACGACCAGTTCGAATTAGGAATTCTCCGAAGTATTTGGAGGACTTCGTGATAAACTAAGGGGGGATGAATGTAATATATTGATCTGATCTTCGTTGAGATTATTGTTCAGTTGATTTTGTCAATGTCAAGTTGTTAAAAGTCGAATAAAGCCTATTTCAGTTCAGTTTTATTTACTACATGTACCTTGTATAAATTTATGTTGAAACGCCTATGTTATCAATCCCATTACTGTTTTTAGAATTGACACTTGAAATTATTGGACTAAATATTTCCTGTTTTTAATATAGGGTATTGAAACGAAAATGACGAACATTGTAATTAAATATTATCAAAATTGCGATGGATTTTGGAAATGAAATAAATGTCTCAATACAAACAAATTTAAAATCGAAATAGTAGAATGAACAACTATAATCTAATAAACTCAATAAATTGGTACCTTTACGCAAATTTCAATTGTCTTGAATAGCCAAATCGTAAAATTTTAAATTGGTTAACCAATAAAATGACGCACTAACCTTCACGGAACAATAGTTGCTTGTTGGCACCAACAATCTCCAATCTGCTATTACACCACGTATGTGTAAATCTTGAATTTCTCGTTCTTAATATACTTTATACTATTATTTATCTTCTCTTTCTTCACAATCTGGTTACTTTCGCCTAAATATCTTTTTAAATGATACTTTCTGGTATCTTTTATTATTCTACAGCCTTTATTTTATTTATCTATTTTAATTACTTGTCTTCTGTTCCTTTATTTATCTTTCAAATCTTCTCAATCTATTTCATTAACTTCATTTATTTTCTTTTTATACTTTCCTTTTAATTATATGAGGACTAGACTTATTTTCTTGAATTTTCAAATTTTTTTAGCATATGTCCTCCCTCAACAATATCACACCACATACTACTGATCGCTTCCAAATCAACAAACTATTTTTCCTTCCCGTTGTCATGGACAAAATTATTGATCTAACTAGATTTTTTTACAACTACCTACATATCCAAGGTCTCTTTATTTGATCTCATATCTTTTTTAACTATATTAGGATATTTAATATTCTTTTCGTTGGCAAAATAATTTGATCTACTGAATTAAAACTCAACTTCTCTAAAAACTATCCCTATTTATAAAAAAAGCTCTTAATATGTATTACTTCTCCATTCTCATATAAACAAATCTACAAGCTAATTACTCAGAAATACATATGCAATTATTCTCCATTTATTTTAGATTTTTTCTACAATTATAGTTCATTATAAACTCAGCCCGAAATTTCTATTTAATTAAAATATTTGTTTGCTGTTTCTCGTCATCACGCTTAATATACTCATCAGAAACACATATAGTTCCATGCTAAAAAAATTATGTCGATAGCAATCCATGCTTTGAAAATGATTTTGACGTTCACATATTGTTGACAAATATAAAATCTCAAAAATGGTGATTTTGCTTCTAAATTCTTGTTAAATCGTATTTATTATAATGATCTAGTAATTTTTATTCATTATTTTAGGGTTTTGGATAATCTCTATGAAATATATGCCAAATTTACAACTGATTATTTCATCTTATGAGGATTTATAGTCTGATATATGAGTTGAACTATTTAATTAAGTGTTGACATCATGGTAAATATTTTTAATATTATTTTAGTATTCCAATATTTATAGTAAATAAATGATATCATAGGTATCCATTCAATATTTAACTCACTTTAACTTGATTCAAATATGATAAAAACGAATAATTCCCTACGTTTTGGTGATTTCTAACCAAATTCTTGCTTTATAAGCATCAAAACCTCTCACATCAACATTTTTAAATTCTTATATATGTTGTGATGAGTACAATATACATATATAAATGTATGTGTGTATATATGTTCTCTAATCACTCCAACACCGTTGAACCGACTATCGTGAAAATAGGCATATCTATATATTTTATCATGAAGAAGGGTTTCACACTATCCTATTTACTGTAACTCCCCACCAGGTGGCGCTGCAGCATATCAACTTCTATACCGTTAACTTTTTCCACATGCGCAGAAGTTTATGGCACGAGCCGTAATGCGAGTGCTGAAAATCAACGGAGCGAGAAAAGTGCTTTGCGTACGAGATGTACGCAATATTTTTTCTACGACCACGTTTATTAGTGAAACAAAAAAGTAACTCATATAGGTATTTTATTAAAATTTCTAACAGAAAAAAATTTTAAAATGAATATCGAATATAGAAAAATCAGTTGAACGTAAGTATAGTTATTAATGAAATTTTAACAATTTGGAATTGGAACAAGTAGCTACAGAGAAGAGCAGTGCAACTACTCGTAATAGAATCAAAATTATGTTATGTTATTGAATGTAATCAAGAATAGAGGAAGATGAACAGTTTACCACTACAAATAATGAGTTTTGGAGCAAAATTTCGGTATTTTAAATATAGGTAGCAACGTAAGACTGAGCTAAAAAGGTAAACAAGGAAATAGTATTAAGAAGTTATGGAAAATGTAGAAGAACAGTATAAGAGACATGGGACACAAAATCTGTACGAAGAGATAGACAAGACAGAAGGGCTTCTTCAAAAGATCTATATATAAAGGATGGGAATGGTTAGGAAAAATTGACAGTATTTGATGTACTTGGGAAAAGTATTTCAAGAAATTCTTTTACGATGAGATATACTGAGATAGGTATTATTGAAATATGAACGAATCTGTATATAACTTTTATCAATTCAATATTTTATCCATTTTATATCATTATTCCTATACAAATACTATGTGAAAATTCAGTGGATATCAAATTCCATAGATCGTTTGTTCATAACGAAGAAATGTAATGAAACAATGCTTTGAGATTACATGCATTATTTTCACGATTATAGCAGGATACTATTTCCAATTATTTCCCATAGGTGTTATATTACGATATGTGTCTGGTTGGATATTGATATGAAATATTTTCATCTAAAGTTTTTACTGTTGTCGTGAAAGATGATTCCACATCCAATAAGAAGTCGGTTTTACTTATCTTTTATACTACTTATCGATTTCCCTGCATCCAGTCTCACCCTTCCTAACTCACCCTTCATTCATTTCTCCCCAAACTAAAATCGTACTATCATCTTTCCATAATTATTTATAGTAATGTCTCTTCAATTAACTTATCATTTAAATCCGTCTATTATACAATTTAGGTGGTGAGGTACACGCAGAACTACTATCTCATATAGCAATTAACGCGTATCAATGGGCTAGTTTCATTGGTATGAATTAACAAGTGAAATCATATCAGACGAATTGGAAATATCATATAGTTTTCTGTGATAACGATATTTATCTCAAAAAGTTATAAATATCTTCAAAAATTAGATTTGAAAATATTATTAGATTTAAATAAACCGCTGTAATTCGACCAATGACAGAAGCCCTTGTTGTCAGATTGAAAGTACGTTCTGTTGACAAATCTTACTTGACTATCCAAGTTGATTATTACAAAGTGGAAATAGACTAGAAGAATTTGACAACTGACATCAATATCCACAACCAACCTAAAATAGATCCTCGCCGACGTTTTAGTTGTTTGTTATATTATTTTATAGTAGAAAATGTGCTTCTGTTTGTTTGCCTTTTAAAAGACATCGTTAAAATGGATCCAGGGTTCACCGAAGCTAATTCGACAAATCTTCCTCAAGTGGATGTGGACATGGTGTCTCAGTCACTCAAACTCCCCTAAACAGAAGAAGAGTAAGCGATCCGGTACTAAATCGAGTTTGGAACTCTGAGGTAACGCAATTTTTGTGTGATGTGTTACATGACAGGTTTTCCAAACAACTCAACCTACATGGAGAACATTTAATTTTCATTATACATACATTTTACGTTATATTTTCTATTTTGAAAGCATCATCACTGCAGTTTAAAATATAAATTTCCAAATTTCTTTGTCTACGAGAGAGTTCCCTTTTTTAATAAGAGGCACCCGATTAGGAGAACAATATTTGAAAGAGTACGTTTTGACAGTACTTTGCGTTTCTCTTTAACGGGTGTTAAAGAAAAAAGATAACTAGTCTACTTATAAAGTTTTCCCTCGTGACAACAGCGCAAAAAATGTTTGTTTGCCATTGGCTCTAGTCTACCACAGTCTACCACAGTCTACCACAAGAATTCAAATTTCAATATTTTTTTGATTTTCATTTGAAATCGTAGAGTGGCGTTATTAGTCACAAATTCTTAGTTCAGACCCAATATATCTTGTGACATTATCATTGAATTTCATGAAACGAGCCCATTATATGACACCTTGAATGTGCTGAAATTGGCAGAATAGAAGTATATTAACAACTGTGTTCATTGAAAATATATTGCCGACGGAATTCATCATTCGAACAAATCGATGAATAGGTATTTCAATAGCAATACTATTACATTGTTCTGACAAGCACGAAAGATCGACAGTTTGTACAGGAAGTTCAATTCCGACCTCTAGGCAAAACAAATATTTGAGTATTTCTAACTTGAATATTGACGTATTGACTTTGCCAGCTGTATGGGACCCAATAAACACTGACAACGATATATATATATATATATATATATATATATATATATATATATATATATATATATATATATATATATTCATTTATGCAGTTTGTTCGTTAAACTGATATTTGTATTTGTTGTAAAATAGAAGTGCGGACTGTTAATTTGAAATCCGTATTACTGTTTGACTTGACACTGCACTGATGTTTTTTGTCTCGTGTACAAGTGGATTACTTGAACACGGAGTGCTACGACCAACAAAAAACTTTCTATATTGGTATCTGTATTATTATATTTTGGTTCATAGAACAATGAGATTCTGCGGTCTTTTGGCTATCTAAACACACATATTACAAATCTAATGTTCAAAGAAACATATTAATTTTGTGCATTATTTCGAATACTAATGTTATTTGCGCAATGGAGGACAGTACATGAAATATACGTATTCGTTCGTAAAAACTCCGCCACTACCCATCACTTATCATTTGGAGAAATAGACAGGAAAAGTATATAGACAAATTTGTTTGGAAATTAGGCTTCATTCCATTCCACTTATCTGACGTCTATAATCTACCATGTTCAAATCAGCAGAATTGGTTTGGAATAAGGGCAAAAATTAGTGCTTATTTAGTGCCAAAATCTGAAAAGGTTATTTACGCTTACCTTTTAGATTTCGAAAAAAGAACACAACATTCATAACAATCATTAATTTTATGGTAAATGAATCAAAATTATAGTAGTTCAAGATCAGATAGTTTGTTTATTGTCATATTGTTTTTTGATTTTTTCGTTGATTTATGTTTAAAACAATTTATTTTAAAATTTTAAACTATATATATTTATATATATATATATATATATATATATATATATATATATATATATATTGAACCAGTCCTCTAATATATATAAATAATTTACGTATGAGATTGAATATTAAAAAGATTTTTTATTAATACGTAGGGTATACCATTGGACACTACCTAGTTAAAAACTAAATTTAACATAAACGAATGAATAAAGTAAGCAAATGTATTATCAAATATTGAGAAAATCAATTATAAAGAAAGGCTTAAAGGATAAGGAATAAAATTTTAATGATAACATTATAATTAAGTATAAAAATTTTACCTTCACAATTAAATCCTAAGGTTAAGTCAATGTCAACAATTTTCAAAATCATCTGAACACTGCCATGTCAATATCTGGATGAAGTAGAATGTTGTTTTGTGAGAAACCTAAAATAACATGAATTAATAATCAACTTACTAATTGATTAGCGATATTCACAGACGATGGTAGTAAAAGTTTACAATTTGAAAAAGAATTTAAGAAAAAAGAAATTTTTTATGAAAGATGACATACGGAACAGAGCCATGTTATATGTCAAGGGAATCTGTTAACTAAATAAAATTTAATGAACAGGAAGTAATAAAATCTAGTGATTTTCTTGCCAACCTAAAATCATTGATTCGGAATTGAATATAAAACAGAAAAGGCAAATTTGGAAATAAATAAGAGTTTATATGAAATACAATTACTAAAAATTCATAAATTGAAAACTAAACAGTTCCATATATATAAATAATCATTTTAGGTTGTAGAAATTATATATTTAATTATAAATAAATACACCATAAAAAGGGAATTACAACAAATTTTGGGATTGTAATACATGTAAAGGACATTTTATATATTCCCTAAGACATTATAAACCCATTTATTTAAGTGTTATTATCCTCCAGGACAATTTTAATTGAAGAATTTTGTATTTTCATGGAAAACACTCAAATTGACCATTATCGAATAAAAAAACAATATAAGGAGGCATTGTTTTTGATATTTGAAAAAGTTTGTTGATTTAAAAAAAATTGAAAATCGGGCGTTGGTGGAAGAATGGTTAGCATCTATGTAGCTCTTCTCTACAAAAATTTTCACAAAACTATGTAAAAGTATATAATTTGAAGTTAAAAACCATTATGAAATCATAATTTCAATTTTGTTTCAATTGTGTGATAAAGTGCAGTGTGCAGAAAGAGTATTTCTTTAATAAGAAATTCCCAAGAAAAAGAGACGCTTAGCAGCAGTTCTACAGTGCCGAGAATTGGAAATAAGGTCGGTGGTTTTTAAGTTTTTTCAATTTGGAATTCCAAAGAGAAAGAAATAGTGAACAATAAAAATATTATTTGAACGTTTTGATAAATATCAATTTCATATTCATGGATATCCATGTAATTTTGATTATCATGCAACTTTAATAATATTTATAATTTGTACTTACTCGTAAAAATTTTTTTATTCCACATCATCATTGTTTACATTGCACGTAAAATAGCATTTCACTTCTATTTCTTCTATAACTATTCATCATTCACTTTATTCGCATTTTGATATATGTATGCAACTGTATAGTATAATTTTCAATAATATATCGATGATTGCAATGAATGTAAGAACGTTAAATTTATAAAAACATACATCCAAACAACATCGACTGTGAACCATACGTTTTGTGTCGTTGTGAAACGATATACGAGGATTTGTTTCTCCTATGCGCCGACGCAGTCATTTTAAGCATTCTGTCCGCATGACCAGTCAAGAATGCAGGAGCGGTATAAAGAATATTTATGTAAAAAGAATTTGAATATAATCTCAACAATTTATTAAATCATTTTGTTAAAGTGTTGGTATTTTTTATCATTCTATTCAATATTCATAATACATTTAGAAAATGGTGCTTAATTCATTCATTCTATAATAATATTTGGAGTCGATAAAAACAAAGGTATATATTTTCATTCAGGAATAAAACATACTAGAAAAATTTCAGAATTCAATATTTAAATGTGTATCAAAGTTATACATATGCGTCCAGAGCTCAAAGGGAGGAGTCTCATGCTGCCGACTATCATATAAATTATAAATTAAATTAAATTTCACAGATTAGCATCAGGAGCTAGCCGAAGGTAAAGTAAAAAAAAGGTAAAATATACAATACAATAAAGATAAATTATATAAAAATAAATATCCCATAGTAAAATTACACATTTATAAATTTGTCGATCCTAACGTGGGGCAATTAAATAGCCAAATTTATAACAATTATAAATTTGGCACCCTTAACGTGGAGCAACTATAAATAATTAAATTATACTAAATAAAAACAAACAAACAAATCATGGATAGGAAAATGGTGTTGTGAGATGGAAAGCAGGTTGGAAACGATAGCGGATCAGAAGGGGAGAGAGAAGAGAGGAGCCATGGTATGGGAGATTTTCAAGTACAATATTTAATCCAGGGACAGCAATCGGAAGGAGATGCACCTGAAGAAAGTACGACGGGAGATGAAGAAGCTGAAGAAGAAGGTATGGATAGAAGAAGAGAAACACAAAGAAGAACAAGTACAAACAGAGATGATCAGATGGAGATGATGCAACAATTGTTAAACAGAATGGAGGAGAAGATAAATGGAAATATGAATAGTAAGATAGACATGATGAATGAAAATATAATCAGCATGAGAGTAAATATGGATAACATGGAGGAAAATATGAGGGGAGATATGAACAAAATGGATGGAAAAATGGACACAATGAGAGAAGAAATTCGGGGAGATATGCACAACATCCATGGAAATATGGAAAGATTAGAAAAGAAAATAGAAGAAGTTAAATTTGAAAATTGTAAGGAGATTAAGGAACTCAAGGAGAACCAAGAAGAATTTAAAAATAAAATTGACAATGTAAAAGGATTTATGGAGGGAAACAATAAAATTCTGAGAATAGAAATACAAGAAAATGGAGTCAAAATTCGAGAGGAAATAGAAAAGCAGATAGTAGAGGAGGTACAGGAATTTAGAAGAGATATTGAAGAAAATCTACCAGAAACTATTAAAATGGAAGTTAGAAAACAAAATTATAATAGTGTTTTTAAATGAAACTCAAGGTCTCTAGTTAATTCCACAATATAATACAAGTTATTGAAAATTCTAAGAAATTGACAATTGTTTCGATAAATCAATATCATCGTCAGAATGACAGAAGTTACATTTCATTTTATGCCTACCTGATGTTTAGTAGTTATATTTTTTTGGCTAGACCAAGAAGTAACCTAACTTGTGATTGGCTTAATATATTTTTATAGAAAAAAGAAGAAGATGTGATATTACAAATATTGAAGCTTAGATATTATTAGCCCTATGGTGATATCCTGGATATCATTTTTCCAATTAAGATCAGTATAACTGTGCAATGATATAGAAAACCAGGAAAACTATATCTGCTGATCTTTACAATTATCACTTAAGAAGACAGTTTATTAGTGGAGAATTCCCTAGATTTAACTGTTCATTGACAACTTCATATTGTGGGTTTCTTAAATGTCTTCTAATTTCCAGTTCTTCAAGGAAATCCAGTTCTTCAAGGAAATCCAGTTCTTGTTTCTTTTCACAGATATGCAGCACTTCTAGTTCTGTGTTAGGTGTCAATGAATGATTGGTGTCAAGTAAATGTTTTGCGTAGTGAGATTTATCTGGTTGTTTTAATCTGTAAGCTCGTAAGTGCTCACTGTATCGTATTTCAAAATTCCTAAGGGTCTGACCCAAATAGACAGCATTACATTCTGGACATTTGAGTTTATATATACCGGACTTCTTTAATAGTGGTATTTTTGTTTTTACATTTAACAATTTTGTACTAACGTTACTTTCTGTTTTAAAAGAAATTGTTGTATTCGTTGCTGAAGATATTATCTTTGAAATATTATTAGAAATATTTCCTGCATATGTGATGGTTTTATAAGTTTTAATTTCATCAGCTTGTTTAGGATATATTAGTTGTAATGCCACTTTTTTTCTCTTTTTTACTAATTAGTTTATTTATCATATCTAATGGATAACCGTTAGATGTTGCTATTTGTCTAATTGTATTAATCTCTCTATCAAAATTACATTTGTTCATAGGAACTGAAAAAGCTCTATGTATCATTGAATTATATGCTGCTAGTCTGTGTGAGACAGGGTGGTTAGAATTGAATGGAATTGTCACATCAGTCTGTGTTGGTTTTCGGTAAATTGAATAATCAAGTACATCATTAACTCTTTGAATTTTTAAATCAAGAAAATTGATTGAGCTATTTTCTTCAATTTCTAATGTAAATTTAATTTTCGGGTGTAAATTATTGATGTGGTTGAAAAACACATCTAATTGTCGCTCACTACCCATAAAACAAGCTAATATGTCATCTACATATCTATACCAAAATAAAATATATAGATACATAGAGCTTTTTCAGTTCCTATGAACAAATGTAATTTTGATAGAGAGATTAATACAATTAGACAAATAGCAACATCTAACGGTTATCCATTAGATATGATAAATAAACTAATTAGTAAAAAAGAGAAAAAAGTGGCATTACAACTAATATATCCTAAACAAGCTGATGAAATTAAAACTTATAAAACCATCACATATGCAGGAAATATTTCTAATAATATTTCAAAGATAATATCTTCAGCAACGAATACAACAATTTCTTTTAAAACAGAAAGTAACGTTAGTACAAAATTGTTAAATGTAAAAACAAAAATACCACTATTAAAGAAGTCCGGTATATATAAACTCAAATGTCCAGAATGTAATGCTGTCTATTTGGGTCAGACCCTTAGGAATTTTGAAATACGATACAGTGAGCACTTACGAGCTTACAGATTAAAACAACCAGATAAATCTCACTACGCAAAACATTTACTTGACACCAATCATTCATTGACACCTAACACAGAACTAGAAGTGCTGCATATCTGTGAAAAGAAACAAGAACTGGATTTCCTTGAAGAACTGGAAATTAGAAGACATTTAAGAAACCCACAATATGAAGTTGTCAATGAACAGTTAAATCTAGGGAATTCTCCACTAATAAACTGTCTTCTTAAGTGATAATTGTAAAGATCAGCAGATATAGTTTTCCTGGTTTTCTATATCATTACACAGTTATACTGATCTTAATTGGAAAAATGATATCCAGGATATCACCATAGGGCTAATAATATCTAAGCTTCAATATTTGTAATATCACATCTTCTTCTTTTTTCTATAAACATATATTAAGCCAATCACAAGTTAGGTTACTTCTTGGTCTAGCCAAAAAAATATAACTACTAAACATCAGGTAGGCATAAAATGAAATGTAACTTCTGTCATTCTGACGATGATATTGATTTATCGAAACAATTGTCAATTTCTTAGAATTTTCAATAACTTGTATTATATTGTGGAATTAACTAGAGACCTTGAGTTTCATTTAAAAACACTAATATGAGCATATTCCACGAAGTAAGGGTCGAGACAGTCAATTTCATTAAAATTATAATATAACAAAAGAAGTTGAAACTATAAAAGAGAATGTAAATAAACAATTCAAGGATTTACTCGTAGGTGGTCATATAGAAGAAAGGACAGGAATGAGTATTGCAAAATTAGTGAAGGTATGAACAGACAACTGAATCAAGAAATAGAAGAAATGAATCGGAAGCTAAGGAATACGGTCGAAGAAATTGAAGAGAATATGAGAAGAAGTGGAGGAGTTAATGTATGTCTGGGGAATTTCCACAACAATTTTGAAATCGGGGTCAAATTTGATGGGAATATAAACAATATTCACCCCAAAGTTTTCCTTAAAATAATCATAAGCAAAATAAAAGGATTAAGGGTTATTATGGAGATTAAACTCAGTATAAGGAGTATGTTACAGGGTCATGCTTTGTTATGGTTCTGTAACAAAGAAGAACAAATCAAAAATTTAGGTGATTTTGAAGAACAATTTTTAGCGTATTTTTGTGGGGAAATACAACGAGTAACTTTCAGGGAACGATTATATTTTAAAAAGTTCGATTATAAGAAAGGTAAAAATTTAAATAAATATGCCATGCAATTGTACAACATAGCCCAATACTAAGAGCCAGGAATGAAGGAGGAAGAGTTGGTACTGTATGTCGGAAGACATTCTAACTCTGAAGTAGCGGAAACCATAGCGTTACACAATATTAAGACAATGGATAGTTTATCGAGCTACTTACAACGGGTAGAAAGGAGCTACACAAACAATTATCACCAGAGACATTATAGACCAAGAGAAGAGAGAAAGGGACAGTATCGAAGAGATAATAAAAGAAGAAATGAAAACGGAAACCATAGAAATAGAAACTAGGATAGAAGAGGACAAGGACGTGATGATAGAAATCATAGAAATGAAAATTATCGAAATGGAAATTACAGAAATGGATATCAGAATTATAACAATGTGAACAGAAATAATGGAAATATGCCATATAAAAATGGAGGAAATTATAGAAATTTTGGCAAAAGAAATGATAATGGGAATGGAAACAGGAATTAGCAACAATATAGAAGAGATCTAAGAAATAATGAGGATAATCGCAGAATTGAGAACAGGGAAAGAAACTATCATCAGAGAGGTGGTCGAGAAGAAGAAAGAAGACAAGTAAATTTAATACAGAACCAGGAAGAGGTAAGAAGAGATAGTTATCAGGGCCCAAGTTCTGATCCAAATTTCGAGTAAGTTGCTCTTACGTGCATAATATTGTCTATTCTTCTAAATATCAGCACCCTATAGAATTCATTATGGAAGAAGATACAAAAGTACAAGAATTAACTAAATTAATATTTATAGAGGGGAATTTACAAAACATAAAATGTAGAGTTTTATTGGATACGGGGTCTGAAGTTTCCATTATAAATCAAAATATAGTTGATAATTTGAATCAGGGCAATGTTATGGTGAAAAACACGCATGAAATATCATTAGTAGGGGCAAATGAAAGAAAACTATATGAAGCGACAAAAACAATTACGACTAATTTAGAGTTAAATGGAGAGATTTTATCCGTACAACTGTTAATTGTAAAAAATTTAAAATATGATATAATCATGGGTACTGATGAACTTAATAAACATAAAATTATTATTGATTATAAAATGCAAAATATTATATATAACAATCAAACTATACCTTTTATGACTAAATATAAAACGAATATAAGAAAGGATGAATGTGCAATTGGACAATTGAATCACATTGTAGAAGAAAAACTGTATATGAGGGATGAACTATGTTTGGAGGAATATAAACAAAGGGTTTATGAATTGCTGGACTCACATGAGGAGCTGTTTAATGAAGAAGTTTGTGTTGCAACTAGATATGTACACAAAATAGAAGTTATACCAGAAATAAGAAATTCTAAGGTCAAGACTTATCCCATACCATATAAATTAAAACAAGAAGTATATCAAGAAATAAGTAAAATGTTACAAGATGGTATAATAAAACGATCCAATTCACAGTACATAAGTGCTATAACCTGTGTGAAGAAGAAATCTGGAGAAATTAGACTATGTTTGGATGCTAGGAATATAAATACATATACTAAAAAACAATATGAAAGTCCTTTAAATATTGAAGGTATATTTGGAAGAATTACAAAGGCTAATATATTTTTTAAATTAGATTCAAAGCATAGTTTTTGGTTAATTCCATTGGATCATCGTAGTAGACCATACACTGCATTCATGGTAGATGGAGTGGTGTATCAATTTTGTGTGGTGCCATTTGGACTGCAAAGTTCTTGTGCTGCCTTGGTACGAACTCTGCATACCATATTGAATCCTTATGAAGATTTCCCTCTCCATTACATAGATGACATCTTGATTTTTTCTGAAACAGAAAAGAAACATCAAAAACATTTAGAAATAAAATTAAATGAATAAGAAAATGCTGGACTTGAGTTAAATTTGGGAAAATGTCAGTATTATAAAAGGGAAGTAGATTATTTAGGATATGTTTTTACCGACACTGGTATTACAATGAATCCTGAAAGAATAGAAGCAATTCTGGAGTATAAAACACCGAATAATTTAAGGCAATTTTCAGGGATCATTCACTATTACAAGAGGTTGATACCAGATCTCAGTAGAAGAGATATTCCTCTCGTAGAATTATTAAAAAAGGATACT
This sequence comes from Galeruca laticollis, assembly GCA_963921935.1. Classification (NCBI taxonomy): domain Eukaryota; kingdom Metazoa; phylum Arthropoda; class Insecta; order Coleoptera; family Chrysomelidae; genus Galeruca; species Galeruca laticollis. Next base: position 93,398,941 of record OY998176.1, read on the forward strand.
AGATGGAAATGGGATGAGAGAAGAGAAACGGCATTTCAGGAACTGGAAGAAATATTTCTAGATAGTTCAAAAGTTTTTCATCCACAATATGATAAACCTTTCATATAAGGAACGGATGCTTCAGTTGAAAGATTGGCAGGTGTGTTAGTTCAAATGCAAGAAGGAGGAGAGGTTCCCATTAGTTTTATATCTAGAGTGACTAAACCAGCCGAAAGGAAATACTCCATAACAGAATTAGAGATGGCTAGTGTTGTATTCTGCATTAATAAATTAAGATTTTATCTACTAGGAGCTGAGTTTATTTTAGAAACTGACCATTCAGCATTAACAGCGATGTTGAAGAACCGTTATTCTAATAATCGTGTACACAGGTGGATATTATTGCTACAAGAGTATGAATTCGAAATTGAATATATTCCAGGAAAATTGAATGTTGTAGCAGATGCTTTAAGTCGAGCAAATGAAGTAGGAAATGAACAAACTAAATTGGGATAAATCGATTATATCAAACAGAGGGGATATTTACATTGGAAAAGAAGATCAAAGACATTTAGGAGGTAAGAAAATCAAAGGTGCCAATAAAATTGATGAAGTATGGTATGAAAAATTGGAGGATAGGGAAGTATTTGTGATAAGTAAGGATTTTGGCAGAGAAATTATTGGTTATTTACATGAAGAGAATGGACATATAGGAACGAGAAAATTATGGACTTTGTTTAGAGAAAATTATGTGTCGAAGAAGGATTTAAGCATTGTAGAAGAAGTATGTAAATATTGTAAGGTATGTCAATTAGCTGAAGAAAAAAATTACCATAATAGTATGACAGCGAAATCAATCGTAGCAAATAAACCATCACAAATTGTCGCAATGGATTTTATAGGAAACTTAATAAGAAGTGAAAAAGGAAATGAGAATTTATTAGTTATTGTTGATGTATATAGAAAATTTGTTAAAACTTTTCCGTGTTAACGATCAACAGCGAAAGTAGTTATAGAATGTTTGAGGAGTTATATTGAAGAAGTAGGAAGACCAGAAAGAATTATACTCGACCATGCTACATATTTCGAAAGTCAAAAATTAGGACAATATTGTGAAAAAGAACATATAGATTTACAATTTATTAGCATTAGAAAACCTAGCTCTAATCCGGCAGAGAGATATATAAAGGAAATTTTGAAATATTTAAGAATACTTTGCCAAGAGTCACATATCAATTGGGATGAACAGCTGGATAAAATTGAAGAATTTATTTATAACTCACCACATGGGGTGACAGGTGAAAGTCCTATTTATTTAATGAAAGGTATCCAACCCAGATGAAATTGGATTGTCAATAGAGATACTACTCTAGATGATACGCTAGAAAAAGTTAATATCAGAATAAAGAGGAATGCTGAGAAATATATTCGGGATCAAAATAAAGAGATTAAGAAGCGAACAAAATTTAACAAAGGAGAATTAGTTATAATTAAGGCCTTGAAAACATCCAAGAAAGGAGAAGGACAATGTATAAAATTGCAATTGCCATCCGAGGGACCTTATGAGTTATTAACTGATAACGCTCAGAATAGGTACAAATTAGTATATCCAGGTACAAATATGGTCAGGGGAGTTTTCAATATTGAATCAATTTATAAGTTTAACTCTCAATAAAGTGATTATAAACGAAAGGAGGAATAGATAATAGTATGTCACTCATATGTATATAAGTAATATTAAGTAGAGAAAAATAGGTTAAGAATTTGTATAATGAGGAAATTTAGTGTAAATATATAAGGAAAACGAATGGAGACATAATAAATGATAGATTAACAAAGTTATACCAAAGTAAAATAGCAGAAGATATTTGATATATTATGATATTAATTGGGAAATTATTCGATAGAGGGGAGGATAAAATAGAATTGTACACTTTTTAAACAAGATCATGCAGAATGCCAAGTTATATAATAAGTTAACAGGAACTCAAAAAAATGATGGAAAAGAAAAGAAATTTATAAATTAAAATATAGGAAAAGGTTATGTTCATGTCAAAGAAATTTTTATAGGAATTATGGAGAAAAGTATAATGAAAATATGGAAATGAATATTTATATAGAATATGATATGATTAATTATTATGAGATAGGGAGATATGATAAATAAAATATAAAATAATGAATATAGTTATGAAATGAAGTTGATGAATTGTGATTAAGAATTATGAAAATAAATATAAATATGGATAGAAAGCAAAGAATTAAAGATTGGACTATAGGAATAGGTAAATTGACATGAATATGGGTTGAAAAATGATATGAAAATATATGAAATAATTGAAACAATAAAAAAAATTTTCTTAGTATAGAGGTAGGGAAAGTAGAACAGTAGATAAGTAAAGGGAAAAAGTGTAAATATTCATTTTAAACAAGAAACGGTTGGAAAGAATGAGGAATATTAGTTATGAATAATTCAATAGTAATAGGAGAACAAAAAGAAACAATAACATAAAATGGTATAGTAATATTAAACGAATGGTATAGTAATATTAAACGAGAATTAAAATGTATGAATCGTTATTATTATGTCCCTAATTTGTAAATATTTTGAATAAGTTTTGATAGAGTTAAACTATAAGAATATCATTAGAAATTTTAATAATGAAAAAAAAATGTTCCAAAGAAATGTATTCACTGATCAGAAATTGATAGATTAAAAAATTTTTAGCATGGATTAAAGATTGAAAATTGAAATTTCAAGAAGTTATCTAGAAAGATACCTTTTAAAATTCAAATTTGAGGGGAGTTGAACCAGTCCTCCAATATATATAAATAATTTACGCATGAGAGTGAATATTAAAAAGATTTTTTATCAATACGTAGGGTGTACCATTTGACACTACCTAGTTGAAAACTAAATTTAACATAAAGGAATGAATGAAGTAAGCGAATGTATTATCAAATATTGAGAAAATCAATTATAAAGGAAGGCTTAAAGGATAAGGAATAGAATTTTAATGATAACATTATAATTAAGTATAAAAATTTTACCTTTACAATTAAATCCTAAGGTTAAGTCAATGTCAACAATTTTCAAAATCATCTGAACACTGCCATGTCAATATCTGGATGAAGTAGAATGTTGTTTTGTTAGAAACCTAAAATAACAAGAATTAATAATCAACTTACTAATTGATTAGCGATATTCACAGACGATGGTAGTAAAAGTTTACAATTTGAGAAAGAATTTATAAAAAAAGAAGAACTTTATGAAAGATGACATACGGAACAGAGCCATGTTATATGCCAAGGAAATCTGTTAACTAAATGAAATTTAATGAACAGGAAGTAATAAAATCTAGTGATTTTCTTGCCAACCTAAATTCATTGATTCGGAATTGAATATAAAACAGAAAAGGCAAATTTGGAAATAAATAAGAGTTTATATAAAATACAATTTCTAAAAATTCATAAATTGAAAACTAAACAGTTCCATATATATAAATAATCATTTTATGTTGTAGAAATTGTATATTTAATTATAAATAAATTATACCATTAAAAGGGAATTACAACAAATTTTGGGATTGTAATACATGTAAAGGACATTTTATATATTCCCTAAGACATTATAAACCCATTTATATAAGTGTTATTATCCTCCAGGACAATTTTAATTAAAGAATTTTGTATTTTCATGAAAAACACTCAAATTGACAATTATCGAATAAAAAAACAATATAGGGAGGCTTTGTTTTTGATATGTGAAAAAGTTTGTTGATTTAAAAAATAATTGAAAATCGGGCGTTCGTGGAAGAATGGTTAGCATCTATGTAGCTCTCCTCTTCAAAAAATTTCACAAAACTATGTAAAAGTATATAATTTGAAGTTAAAAACCATTATAAAATCATAATATCAATTTTGTTCCAACTGTGTAATAAAGTACAGTGTGCAGAAAGAGTATTTCTTTAATAAGAAATTCACAAGAAAAAGATACGCTTAGCAGCAGTTCTACAGTGCCGAGAATTGGAAATAAGGTCGGTGGTTATTAAGTTTTTTTAATTTGGAATTCCAAAGAGAAAGAAATAGTGAACAATAAAATTATTATTTGAACGGTTACATTAAAATTTCTAAAACAAGGCCAAAAACAATAAAAAATGATGAATATCAATTTCATATCCATGGATATCCATGTAATTCTGAATATCATGCAACTTTAATAATATTTATAATTTGTACTTACTTATAAAAATTCTTTATTTCACATCATCATTGTTTACATTGCACGTAAAGTACCATTTCACTTCTATTTCTTCTAATGCATGTTTAACTATTTCCATAACTATTCATCATTTACTTTATTCGTATTTTGATATATGTATGTAACTGTATAGTATAATTTTCTATAAAATATCGATGATTGCAATGAATGTTGGAACGTTGAATTTATAAAAACATTCATCCAAACAACATCGACTGTGAACCATACGTTCTGTGTCGTTGTAAAACGATATACGAGGATTCGTTTCTCCTATGCGCCGACGCAGTCATTTCAAGTATTCAGTGCGCATGACCAGTCAAGAATGCAGGAGCGGTATAAAGAATATTTATGTAAAAAGAATTTGAATATAATCTCAACAATTTATTAAATCATTTGATTAAAGTGTTGGTATTTTTTTTATCATTCTATTTAATATTCATAATACATTTAGTAAATGGTGCTTAATTCATTCATTCTATAATAATATTTGGAGTCGATAAAAAGCAGGGGATATATTTATATTCAGGAATAAAACATACTAGAAAAATTTCAGAATTCAATATTTAAATGTGTATCAAAGTTATACATATGCGTCCAGAACTCAAAGGGAGGAGTCTTATGCTGCCGACTATCATATAAATTATAAATAAAATTCGATTCACTCACTCTTATCTCAGGGAGAGATCAAAGATTTCAAATAATAATTCAAATTTGTGAATTTTTAAAGAATTTTCCAAATTATGTATTACACTATTCCAAATCTAGAGTAACTGTTTGTTCAATATACTACGAGACAATTAAATTATCTTATGACATATATGATTTTACTGCCAGGAAATTAACCAAATGTCACTTATTATATCAAAATTTCTATACCCTGAAAATTATCAAATACAATGAGAAATGAATATGAAATGAGTACCAAAAAGTGATTGGAATTCAAATTTATATAATATATTATCAAATAACAAAAACAAGAAACTAAAACCTTTCAAAAATATTATAAACGCAGAAACAAAGATAGAATTTTCTATCAACCTTAAAATTAAGACAACCTATAATTATAAATCTACTCGCTAAATAATTTATCAAAGTTCAAAATGTTTGATTATATTTTTGATGTCTGTCAAAATACGCAAATTTCCGTTTAAATTGTCTATTCCAAAATTATCTTCGCTTGACGTTGAATTTTATTTGAGTAACGTTACTGTATTTTCAATCGAATTTATTACCATAAGATGCATCTAATTTTGAAATATTTTTAATAAAGGCCTATTAATTCTTGAGAAATAATGTAAATAAACTGGACAGGACTCACCAACTAGGTACTGGTTAACTCGTTCGTATTCTAAACCGTTTTCAGAATTCAGGAAAAACTTTCTAAATTAATAATTTAGAAATCGGAAAATCACCCGCACTTTATCGATGCAATTCGTTGCGAATTATACACGCACTGGCTTTACAATGCACGATTTGATGATCTGATAATATTCATATAAATTACTATGATATTTTTAAATAAATTTGTGGCAACTCTTATTTCGATGTTGCTTCGTGGGAATATCAAAATCAACACACTAAACTTTTTATATAAATAATTCTCCTCTCCCTTGGTAACCAAAAATTCTTTTCTTAAAAAAAAATACTAATTTCCGTTTTCCTATAACAAAGAGAGATTTTCATTATTTTAGTATAATTGCAATTTTGCTAACAGAGACATCTGTATTCTTGTTTTCAAATCGTTATAAAGTATACTCTGCATTAATGTCATCCGAAATTGAAATGTCAAAATTTATTTGTATATTGAAACTTTCTTATATATATATATATATATATATATATATATATATATATATATATACATATATTTATTATAGGTTGTCCCTCAAAGCTGACCGTGTTACATATTGTAACAAGATGCATCTAGTTGCTAGATTTCCGATAACTGATTTGAAAATCTGATGGTGACGGAAGTCCGAAGCGCTTTGCAATTTTGTTAATTATACACTCAATAAAACAGAGCTTCTTCATTTTTGTAATTTAATATATTACTTCTTGATTATTATCTAAATTCATCAGAGTGCATCAATTACCTAAATATGAGTACTTTATACCTCAAAGAATGTGTTTATATGACTTTTTCTTAGCATTGATTAAATAACTTAGATGTTAAACTCATCTCTACTATGATTTTTATAATCTTTTGCTATTACTCTTTAAGTCTTATGTTGATAAAAATTGAATACTGATTCTAAAAGATATCTATTAGTAGAGGATTCGAATAATAATGTTATTATTTAATTTCTCGGAATTTACATAGCATAAAATTCATTCGCACTGACCTTCGAATGAAATCGTTTAAAGCTGCTGATGTCTCTCATTATAATTAGGATGAACATTGCACTTCACTAACACAATAAGGTCCCTCAGATATCATTATGAGTAAATGATAATTCATTCCAATTCCCGCGATAATAAACTATTAATATAATTAATTAATTCCTATGGGAATTTCCATTAGAGACAATATATTCCCTGGTAGAGTATACAGAATTTATAGGATTTTCCTTGGAACATTAAGCTCAAATTATATGCCGGACAAAGCGGTTTAATTGATATTTTGAATTGTCCACATACTCCAGCATGCTTCTTCATTGTTAAAATTTCACACTTTTCTTTTGCATATTATTATAAAAGAAATTAAATGAAATCAGCTGAATGAACGCAAACTGTCTATCCATTTATCCAAATGTATTAAATCGTCATCAAACTAGGTCATTTCTGGTATAGTACATCAACGAATGATCTCATCAAATGAATCTTTCTCATTATTTTGTGAGTTGTTACTGTAATTAGCATGAACATTGCAGTTCACTAACACAATAAGTTCCCTCAGATATCATTATGATTACCATTCCAATACCCTGGATAATAAACTATTAATATAATTAATTTATTCCTCCGGGAATTTCTATTAGGGACTTAATATATTCCCTCGTAGAGTAGACTGAATTTATAGGATTTTCCTTGGACCATTAAGCTCAAATTATAGACCGGACCAAGCGGTTTAATTAATATTTTGAATTTTCCACATACTCCAGCATGTTTCTTTATTGTTAACATTTCACATTTAATGATCAATACTATTATTTTGCATTCTACTGTGAGAAAGTATCTGGAGTCAGTCAAAGTATCGCAAAATATGTAACATTTATACAAATGTATGAGACACAAAAATTAGAACGATTCTCGATCACCGTTCCTTTCACTTAAGCGATAATAAGTTCACTTGATCGGTTGAGGACAAGGCAAAGAATGTCAGTTGAAGTTCAACTGTTATATATTTCATGTTTCCATGAGAATTTTTCCAATGAGCTGTTGAAACACGCGGAATGACTATGTTAGGAATATACTGTCGGCTTATCGCAAGTAATCATTAACACCCTAGGTGGCACTTTCGAGAAATGAGGAAATGAAAATGGGATTTAAAATAATGTTATATTACATGACTTTAAAACTTCGGGGGCAATTTGAAAATGGCACAATAAGAACAAGTATAAACACTTATAAACTAACATTAAAAATAAACTCATATAAATTTTTTTACATAAAAAAATGAAGCAACATTTTGTGAGCTCTTCTAATGAAATTCATTACACTTAACTAAGATTTAGTGATTTCTTTGATAAGAAAATAGATTATTTTAATTAAATAAACAGGTGAAAAAAATTAAATATTTCAATATTAAAAAAAGTAGGTACGTACCCATAATAGTAACATCAATAAAAATTCCAAAAACACGAGGTAAATATTGAAATATCAATGAAATAAAACAAGTTAATTTGGTTAAAACTGCATTACATTTGAATTAATGTTCAATTTAAACTAGAGACGCGCTTCGCTAACAGAGTAGATTTATCAAACCAGTGAAGTTATAAAGAATTTTTTTTAGACTATACAGTGCACAAATACGGAATTGTACGAATATGGAGAGACATAGAAACCCGAATACCCATTAAATAATATTTTATTTCCGATACTATCATGGTACATGTTTATCATAAAAGTTTTGATACAAGATTAGATTTTGAGCCCTATCAGTTGAACACTCCCGTACTCCTTTCTTGGGATTATAGCTGATTTCTTCTGTTTTATATTCATTGTGTCCCAATTTCAACACTCGCAATTGGTATACATACGAGTATATAATGGATGTTTATTGATATCTGTGTGTCAGTGTTAACTAATACATAAACTTTAATTACAGTTAATTAAGAATATTCGTCGCTGGAATAAGGTCTGATAATAATCTAGTTTCGTGTTGAGTTTTATGTTTTATTAGTATAATTAATCTTTGTAATGTGTTAATTGTATTCCAGCTACTAAATTAAGAATCATATCTAATTAATACTGTCAATGAATACATAAATGGACGTTTACATTAATTCTACTAATTAATAACTCAATCAATATCTACAAAATATTTTATTTGATACGTTTCAAAATTGATGATAATATATTATATTTCGTATTAATTAGGGTTTTAGTCAAAGTAAACGTTTTTATGAGGTCATAAATATGATTATTCGTATTAATATTGGCCATAAATCGATGGACATAAGACAATTTCTATACATATATGTGAAATAGTAATATCAATGAACATTGTAAACTGAAATGGTATTTACAATAATAATAAACTAGACTACCTGCTCCTATTATAGACAAGTAAACAACTCTTGAAGGTCGAGACACACATTAAAGGAACGTGTTAGGACAGGACTACTGCAGTGTGATGGCTGCCACATAGTTAACTTCTAGCCGTGAGAAATTAATTGTACCTGTTCAGACTTGTCCGAGATGTGTACGTAAACTGCTGCCAAGCCTTGACATGGAGGGAGGTAACACTGCAGTAGTCCTGTCCTGACACGGTCCTGTAATGTATACCTCGATCGTTATCAGTATGTACCGATCAATTCTTGGATTACAGCATAATATGCAGATTTTGCATAATATAAAATATTGAGATGATTCCACTTAGGCCTCTACATGTTTGGATTTGAGTATTTTTCAAACCAGACTTTTTTCAGAAGAAAAAAATCTTCTGAACGTCCTATAAGCCATAAAGAATATTGAATCATATTTTCCCGGAAAACGTGACTATGGTGCCACTATCGATTCATAATATCTCATTTGGATTTGTACACAAAAGAATGTTTTAATAAACTTAAGGCTGGCTTCAGCGTTGTCAGGTGTCGTTATTATAACATGTATGTTTTCTTCAATCTAAAGAGAAGACGTCCTGGATTTAGCTTGTCCTTAGTTATTATAACTAATATAGAATTCTAAACCTATTTACTGCGCTGTCTCCACTGACAATTGCAAACTCAAATATGTAGAGATCCAAGTAGAATCTCCTCTCCATACTGCAATGTTTTTCTCATTTATTTTAATAGTTTTTTTATTGGTGCCTCATTTTACCTATTCAAAGCACAACTCAGCGTGTTTAAATCGAACTTTCAAACACGCGCGTTTTTTAAGTATCAATGATAACTTTTTGATTATTGATCTGACAGCAGTACCTCGTAACGTCAAATGAAAAAAAGTTTTTGGTTAATGTGTTGACTGAACTGCCAAAGTTGAATTTCTTCTAATGTAAAGCAACAACATCTCTTTATTTATAAGCATTACATAGAAAAGAGGATATATGTTGGGGTTACTTTTTGAAAATTGACTGAATTTGTCCATGGGAAAGCAACATATAAAATGTTATGCTAGAGTATGTTTCTCAACAGTTGAAGGCACGTGAAGTGTCTGTCGTATGCGCCAACTTGTTGTCAAAACCACCGCCATATTCTAAAGTGGAAAGTCAGTAGCGTATCGATTTCACATTTAGTAGGATAACACAAAATTAGAATAATATTCATTTATTTATTTATTCCAAACAGGTTTTATAACCTAATTACATGGAATAAGAATTGATAATACATTTATTTCACCTTAACATGGTGTAGAATGGCTATTGATGAATGTAACAGTAATATATTTATGTAGGGAATTGAAAACAAGGCAAAGATGACTAACTCCCAGAACTGTTCCTTTTTACAACGAATCTCTCAATATATTCATAAATACAGTTCTTACATTGTCTAATTGACATTATTTACATTATTTTCCAGTTTTAACAAGGCCTTAGGAGGAGAACAAACTAATGCTCTTAGTATCCCAAACCGTAAAGAGGATCGAGTTAACCTTGAGGGAGCTTTGAAAGGAATAAAGTACAATAAATAACTAGATGTCGATATACAATTAATTATTTTATACATGGTAATCATCATATTCAATTCACGTCTACTAGAGATAGAGATAACCTTAAGTTCTTCCCGCAATCTAATTGTTCTAATTGTTCTATAATCCGGCCAACGATTATATTTTTTATAATACAAGAAACGTATTTATTCTGCATGTTCTCGATAGTTTCTGAGTACATTTGAGCTTGATTTCCCCAGGTAATAGAGCGAAACTCTAGAAAAAATGAGTGGTTTAGTAGGACACTAAACCCATTATACGATTGGCACTTATTGTGATAATGATGAAATCACAGACACACATAATTTGTTTTTTGGTTGTAAAAATAACAAGCAGGCAGATTTAAGAATTATTAAATGAAGGTTTAAAGTACAGCATACCACAAAAATTCACGGATAATATCAAACAGATAATGGCTACATAGTCAGAAATCTAATTCAAATAATTTTCTTTATGAGAAACTAAAAATTGCCAATTTAATAGAAAAAAAATTAACCTTCAAAAGTTAAACGTCAAACAAAAAATGACAATACTGTTTTAAATTCAATAAAAAAGAAAGTAGAAGATAATAACCTAACAGTTACAAAATCTGACAAGAGGAACGCTACTGTCATATTGACAACTAATGATTATAATTTAAAGATGTATAACTTTATAAAATCTAGCGATGTAAAAGTTCTTAGAGCCGACCCAACAAAAAAGTTTTCTAATAATGTTAGAGATATTGTTAATAATTCAAATTATCTTGTCAGTGATTACGAAAAAAGGGTCCATTATAAATAAGAATCCTCATTCTCCACAATTATATAGAACCGTTAAATTACATAAAGTAACGGAACCAATTAGACCTGTAGTTTTTCATGTTAATACTCCTAATAATATATTGGCAAAGAAACTTAACAATATACTCAATAGTTACGGATATACATCTGAATATTCGATGGAACTGATCAAAAAATTAAAAGCATTCAACTTGCAAGATGGGTCTAAGCTTATTTTATTTGATGTTACTAATATGTTCAGTAATGTTCCTCCTAAAGAATGTCTAATACTTGTAAGAAAGTTACTAGAAGATGAAAACATTAATCCAGGAATAATATCAGATATACTTAATTTATTTGATGTATGTATTAATCAAAATTATTCCACTTTTGACAATAAGATATATATTCAAAATGGAGGTTTACCAATGGGAAGCCCTATATCGCCAATTTTGGCAAACATTTTTATGGATAGTCTAGAAAGAAAAATCCTTGAAACTAATATTTCAAAAAATGTTTTATTTTGGTATAGATATGTATGTTACTTATGCATGTTACATATTAATATTTTCAATGTTTACTGTAGTTTTTTGTTAATTTTTGTTCTGATTATGAATTTGTTCTTCTCGTTCAACATGTTTCCCAATCACAAAATAATTGTCACCCTCACTCGTATCTTCATTAACAAATAAAACTACTTACTTACCTAAAACTTATACATTTTATTAGCCGCCACAAAGTAGTTCTACTTATAGTATACTCTGGTGGAACAATGTAGACTTTGTGGAGAGTACTAAGAAAAACATTCATAGGTATACTTCAATATAATCAACAATTAAAAGTAATTATAGCTTAACAACTCGTGCTAGAAGTAAATTGTCAGATATTTCTTGTAATGAATTCTAGTATCTTTATTATATGAAACTTACATTTTAACGTAGGAACCCTTTTCTCCAGGATGTAAATGATATCCCGAATTATTTGCAGTTTTCCAAATTTTATTGCATTTATGATAATTTTTGCTTTTACACCAACAAGTTTTTTTAGAATATATGGTTTCAGATTAAATAAAACACAACACTCACTTATAGACTAGCTAAATGTCTTAAAATATTCAAAATAAAAAATATTCAATATATGAACAACCAGAAACATAACCTTCAAATGTCAAATTATGAAGTGGTTATCGGTATAAATCATCATTCCACGTCAGTGGTCGTTACTGAGCGACGTACACAAACAAGACAGAATTTAGTTTCTGCATTGTCATTGTTCCAACTTCAGGTGGCTTCAACTTTGATGAAACGAAGTCTAGTTTTGCATTAAGAGTATTTATATTAGTAATATTTGTAACTAGTAGCAAACCAACTTAAGACCTTTCTATGGTGCTTGTTTATTATGATTGCAGGTTTATTTTATATCCTTCTATAATGCTAGATCAACATAAGTCAAAATGTGTTTTTTATGACTGGACTCACACAAAATGCGAGTGACTCAATGCACTCCTGTAAAGAAGCGGAGAAGATTTTGAAAGGAGGTCCTATATTTATTCCTGTACAGTGGATACCATTTATCCAAGGATCAAAAGGAGGTGAAAGCCTTGTAAGGTGAAGGAAATGGGCGTACAATCTACAGAAATTGTGCGCTGTTGTCAGAAATAATTTCGTTCTGGATGAGCAGAAGAACGAAGTAAAGTGAAACGATATCAAAATATTGCAAATCAAAGCTACTAGTGAGAATCAGGATCCGAAATCAATTCATTATAAATATGAACTTAGTTCTGAAATACTCCAAATAACTAGTTGTCAATAATGCAGTAAAAACTGTTGGTCTTCTTAAAATACCCCTTCTAAACAGACCTAAGAAGAAGAATTGGAAATTTCGTAAACAAAGGAAGGTTTCATCACTTCATGTAATAAGAATCTCATTGAGAAACCTTATCAGAACGTTTACCTTAAATTTAGGAGCGAGCGATAACATTCTATTGCACTTACCATAATTACATCTTTCTTCAATTATTTTTATTTAATTATCAAATGAGTTAATTTAATTAATTGAGTTAATTTTTGAATAATTAGTTTATTCAGTTAATAAATGAAATTAGTGAAAATTAAAACAGAAATTGTACAAAATTGTGATGAGAAACCACCATAAAAGAATTTTTTTTTTATATAAATACAGCATCAATACAATCGAAGAATATAAAGCAGAAAATAAAATATTTAAGATGTTAATCAAAGATCAACAAATCAAATATCAACAAAACCTACAAACAAAATCTCTGAACATTAAAAACCCATCCGAATTTTGGAAATATATAAACCTTCATAAAAAAAGCACTATAATGAACACCCTATTACGGCTAAAGAATGGGAGAACTATTATAACCTATTTTATAACACCACTGATGAACCTATCCATAATGGATGCCAGCATCCCTATCTAGATTCACCCTTTACAATCCAAGAGATATACAATGTAATAACAATAGCAAAAAATAATAAGGCGGTAGGGGATGTTAAAATACCAAAGGAGTTTTATAAAAACTTGCCTACTAACTGGATCATACATCTAAAAGAATAATTTAACAAAATATACATGGAAGAACACCTTACACGCAATTGGACAAAGATTTACATGATTCACTTTCATAAGAGAGGCCCTGAAAACGATCCTCTAAATTACCGAGGTATTGCCTTACTCAATCACAAAACTAAGCTATTCACCCAACTAATAAATCAGAGACTACATACATTCAGTGAATCAATTGAAACGCTACCAGAATGTCAGACTGGATTTCGTAAACAAAGGAGTACGGAAGACAATATTTTTGTTCTTTGCTCGGTGATAAGTAACCATCTGCGACTGCCTGGGAGGAAAGTTTTTGCACTTTTTATCGACTTCAAAAAAGCTTTTGATAATATCAATTTGGATATACTTTGGCAAAGGCTCTTCTCTAATGGAATCAGCGGCAAGATAATAAGAATTTTAAAAAATATGTACTACTTAGGGACAATAACAATTGAGCAGAACGGTTGTGCATCATCATCCAAGGTGACTCGCTAAGTCCACTCTTATTTGCTTTATATGTGTCAGACATAGACGACTATTTTAAACAACGAGGAGCTAGAGGTTTATCTCTAGATCAAAACAAAGACATTTCATTGCTGGGCTATGCTGATGACTCTATAGTATTAGAAGACTCGGAAATTCAGAATAGATTAATGAAAATATTAGATAGTTATTGCGACACTAATGAATTACAAGTTAATGTAGATAAAACAAAGGTAGTTATATTCAGATAAAGCCCAAATATCGGACATAAACCTAAATTTTGGTATAAAAATGCACTAATAGACAGATAAACAGCTATAATTACTTAGGAGTGATATTCTCGTTTAACGGCACGTTCTCAGAAGATTTAAAACCACGTATAAAGAAAACGAAAATAACACAAAATTTAATTGAATCCTCATATATGACCGATATGGAAAGTTTTAAATCGCTTTATTATAGCATTGTAGTTCCAGCTTACACATATGCCAGTAGAATATGGGGACTTCGGTACATAAATGAGGGAGAAATAGTTCAAAATCAATTTTGTAAAACTTTTCTCTATTTACAGAAAACAACTCCCAGTTACATTTTGAGAGCGGAAATAAGACTAGTTAAAATTGGATTTTTTATTATAAAACAAGCTCTGGAATATTTACTAAAGATTAAAAAATTGTCCTCAAAAAGATTTCCTAAGATAGCGCTAGATAGAACTTACCAACTAAACCAACAAAATAAAAATCAACATTATTTCAGAAAAATACGAACAATATAGTCATATAGAGGATTTGAATAAAATATTACTAAGTACATATTGTCCAATGTATAAACACACACTACAAGACAAGCATCCCTTTCAAAGCACAAACCCCTTAGATCTATTAATCCCTTTGCATATTAAACGCTTCATCTCACAACTACGCACTACTAACACTAAAATACTGTATATGTATGTTAATAACAATGCATACACCATAAAAACAAATGAAATATGCACAATTTGCAACTGTCTAGTTCCAGAATCCCTACAACATTTATTATTTGTATGTCCAATGTATGAACAAATTAGATATTTTTTCTCTAAAACCTATCAGTTCCTAACGGACTTTGAAACAGTAATTACCGAAGCTGAACCACAATTATTATATCAAATATATGATGTGACAAAGAATATTTTAAAAATCAGATCATTCATTATAAACGAGTAGTAAGTATCTTCTCACTCCCGTCAAGGTATCATCTAAGCATATCTATAAAATTATAATTCATTTCTTTTTTTTAGTTTTTACATTTATATTGGAAATATTGTCACTCCTTGTTCATGTATCCTGTACGAAAGAACAATAAATTTTCTATCTATCTATCATCAAAGAAAAATTTGCACAACGGCTCAATGAAGAGTTTGCTTTACATATTCTTACAATTAAAAAATATCATTTTATTGCACTCTATAAGTTGGTTGACACAACAATTTGAGTTTTAAAATTATTTGGCTGAAAGATCGACCTTGTTTTTTTCTACTATAATTAGATGTTTAGATTCATTCATCTCAAAACAATACAGGTTTAAGTTAAGTTAGTATTCCATTGAGACAGCGATATCTACTAACTTAATTCATTTTTAAACTTAACTAATCACGTATACTGAATTTATGTACACACTTCTAATTTATAATAAATACACTTATCATTATTCAACTTGTATTAAACTCAGTTCACAATTTATATTAATTTGTTAATTGTTTTGCCGTGTTCGCTAAGAGGCTGAACTCACACCCCGTAGGTAGTCGCTTATATATTAAAACCACTTTTTGGGACTTTCGGATTCTTGAAATTTCTAGTATGCGTCTCCCAATAAACGATCGATCTTCATAGAAATGCGTCTATATAAACAACAATCACAAAAAAATAGTCCTTATCATAAATCCGCGTTCCCAGCAAATTTTTAACTTTAAGATATCTTATTAGACAGTGTCGGCTCCAGTATGATATTTCGTTACTGTTTTAAATGAAACTTACTGTTCCTAGATAATTCCACAATATATTGAAAAAGATGTTGAAAATTCTAAGAAATTTGACAATTGCTTCGATATTAAATATCGTCAGAATAACAGAAGTTACATTTTATTTGATGCCTACCTGATGTTTAATAATTATTTTTGGTAGAAGTTTTATCATTTATGCCTTTTTATTATGTTTCCAATGTGACAAAACTGATTTCATCGTTAAATCTTTAAGACTGTTGTGGCATGTTTTAGTTTGAAAAGAGAAAGTTTAAATACCTTATAATTTTAATAGGTCCAAAGATTTTGTCTGAAAAGATTTGATTTATGAAATACCTGTTTTATCGACAAAAAATATCGAATTAGATGTAACACGAACAGTACCTTAATTATGATAAAATTACTATTGTTTTTGTGGCCTTTCTGAATTATTTCGATTTTGGAAAATTGGTTATAACTTTTCAAATGTATAACATATAACAGGTTTATAGGAGAAGAAAAAGATCCCTAGGAAAAATATCAAATTCTCCACAAACATCGACGGCTACTGACATCGATAACCCAAAAAATAAAGCAACTTCGGAAAGAAATATTACCGAAATCATAACACCTCCTTCCGATACAACAACATCTTACAGAAGCTTCAGTAAACCAGATGCAAAACTCAAAAGAGCGAAATCCACTCCTAAATCAACCATCAAAGAAATATTCGACAATGAAACTCAAATAATATCTTTCGAACAAACAATCGACTTTTTTGAGAACGTACAGCAAAATATTACACCTCTGATACACTAGAACTGTTGCAACTCTTAACTAAAATACATTCATATACCCCTCTGACCGCCAAATAAAGACCAAATGCACTAAAACAAAAAAGAGAATAACGAAACAACTAAAGCTTTTAAAATGTATAGTAATAGAAAAAAAAAGAAGATATGATATTACAAATATTAAAGTTTAGATAATATTAGCCCTATAGGGATATATAGGATATCTTTATCCCAATTGAGATGAGTATAACTGTGCAATGACATAGAAAACCAGAAAAACTATATCTGCTGATCTTAACAATCATCACTTAAGAAAACAGCTTAAAAGTGGAGAACTCCCTAGATTCATCTGTTCATTGACGACTCCATATAGTGGGTTTCTTAAGTGTCTTCTAATTTACAATTCTTCAAGGAAATCCAGTTCTTGTTTCTTATCACAAATATGTATTACTTCTAGTTCTGTGTTAGGTGTCAATGAATGATTGATGTCAAGTAGATGTTTTGCATAGTGGAATTTATCTGGTTGTTTTAATCTGTATGCTCGTAAGTGTTCACTGTATCGGATTTCAAAATTTCTAAGGGTTTGACACATTCTGGACATTTATGTTTAAATATACACCAGACTTCTTTAATTGGGATACTTTTGTTTTTACATTTGACAATTCTGCACTCACGATACTTTCTGTTTTAAAAGATATTGTTGTATTCATTACTAAAAATATTACCTTTGAAATATTATTAGGAATATATTCTACATATGTGATGGTTTTATAACACTTTATTTCTTTAGTTTGCTCAGGAAATATTAGTTGTAATGCCACTTTTTCCTCTTTTTTATTATTTAGTGTATTTATCATATGTAATGAATAACCGTTGGATGTTGCTGTTTGTTTAATTGTATTAATTTCTGTATCAAAATTACATTAGGAAATGAAAATGCTCCATGTATCATTGAATTAAATGCTGCCAATTTATGTGACATGGGATGATTGGAACTATATGGAATTGTCACATCATTGTGATTTGATTTTCTGTAAATTGAATAATCAAGTACATTATTAACTCTTTGAATTTTTAAATCAAACAAATTGATTCAGTTTATTCAAATTCCTAAAGTAAATTTGATTTTTGGGTGTAAATTATAAATAAGGTTAAAAATATATCTAGTTGTCGTTCACTACCTATAAAACAAGTTAATATGTCATCTACATATATATACCAAAATGAAACATTTTTGAAATATTACTTTCAAGAATTTTTCTTTCTAGACTGTCCATAAAAATGTTTGCCATAATTGGTAATGTAGGGCTTCCCATTGGTAAACCTTTATTTTGAATTATATCTTATTGTCAAAAGTCATATAAATTAAGTAAATCTGATATTATTCCTGGATTAATATTTTTATCTTCTAGTAATTTTCTTACAAGTGTTAGACGTTCTTTAGGAGGAATTTCAGTGACAATATTGGTAACAACAAATGAAATAAGTTTAGAGTTATCTTTCAAGTTGAATGCTTAAAATTTTTTGAAATGTTCTATTGAATTTTTAATTGAGTATTTAGATGTATATTCGTAACTATTAAGTATATTGTTGAGTTTTTTTGCTAATATATTTATTATTACAAGTATTAACATAAGAAACTACTGGTCTAATTGGTTTCGTTATTTTATGTAATTTAACGGATCCATATAATCGTGGCGGATGAGGATTTTTATTAATGATGGACTTCTTTTCGTAACCACTTAAAAGATAATTTTAATTATCAACAACATCTCTTATATTATTAAAAAACCTTTTTGTTTGATCTACTCTAAGAACTTGTACATCGCTAGACTCTTTAAAGTTATATATTCCTGAATTATAATCTTAAGTTGTCAATATGACAGTGGCGTTCCCCTTGTCAGATTTTGTAGTTGTCAGGTTATTATTTTCAACTTTCTTTTTAATTGAATTTTAAACTGTAATGTAATTTTTTGTTTGACGTCTAAACTGTGACGGTTCAATATTTTTGATTGAGTTGACAATTTGTAATTTCTCATGAAGAAAATTATTTGAATTAGATTTTAAAGCTATTTCTGATCCGTAACGATAAAAATATTAACGCCCACTTTTGACGTGGATATCGATTTGTAACTCGGCTGTGTTACGGGAGATTGATATACTTATTAATTTAATCGTGAAGACCATTGTGACAATAGCTACTTAGAATGAGATTTATCACAGTCGTATTCTAGCACACTGAACGAGGAAGACAAAGAACAAGAAAATCGGTTAAAAGACATAAGCAAAAGTATAGAGATTGTTACGTAATTAGAGTAAAAGTGAACGTATACCCACTCCTCCAATAATATCTCACACATAACGACAGAAACGTATAGGCTTGAGTAAGAAAATCTTCTCATGAAGATAACGTCATTTGAAATTTACTATGCTGAATATCTCGGTACATTCTTTAGATAGAGGCTGAAGGAGCTAGATATTTAATTGATCTTGCCTTGAAAGGCTGTGTCTTTAGTTTTGCCTTGGGTGGTCGGATCAATGATTGACGTTGTCTTGGACTTTGTGTGATTGCTTATGAGCTTTGTGTTTTTGATCTCTGGTATCGAATACGCATATTTGTCTTTTAAAATTGCAGATTTACAAATTGATATTTGTTGTTCTCATCGATTTTTGAGTACGAATTTTCAAGATAAAAAATTGTTTTCCTCGCAACGCCTGATAAAAATGTTTATGACAGTAACTGGATATATTTAAATCGCATAATCACCGTAACTTGAATGAAGAAAATGTTAATTGAATTTAGGCAACCATCTACAAAATCACGAAACTGAAGAAAAAACCGCGAGAAATTTTGTTTCTCTTCTACATATCCTCAAAAATGGCGAGTAACATTATACATAACCTCAAATGTCCCAGAATCCTGACTCAATGAGTTAATTTTGACCCCTTTTTTGAAGTTAACGCATAAATTCACTACGAAATTCAGCCTTCACTGCAAAACAAAAAATATTGATTCGTGTTATTGCTATTGATAGTTGAACAGAAAACTTCAATGTTTAAGTAACACCCACGTGTTTGGATGTTTAAAAAACTTTGTATTAGAACTTGCATAACGTTTTTTGTATTATTTACTGACGAGAATGATCTTCATATAATAGTTTTTTTATTAATTGATGAGATATATTCAATACCTTGATGAAGTATTGTATCTCTTCAGCTCCTCGTAATTCATATTTCGTTATACATTCATTAAATTGATTATAACGAGCGAATTGATATACATGAATGGTTTAAGGTTTTAGTTGGACTTGGTTGGTTTGTTAATTCCCTTATCGTCTCAAAGAATACAATGAGTTTGCAAAATGATGATTTATTAGATATTTGTAATGAAGTGATCGATATTGAAAGAGTTTTTGTTTATAATGACTTGTCAGTTGGTTTTGTATCGGCTAAAATATAGTTGTTATACAGTAAACTGTTGTTAAGTTTTGAAATAAATGCTTGCCAATTAACTAAGTCTAGCAATATCTTCCAACGTTTTATTTGTATGGAGTTATCATTTATCAAATGAGTCAACGAAATTGATTTCCATTTTATTACGTATATAAAACTATTACTCAGAAGAGTCATTTAATATGTCAGAGAATTTATTTCGTTTCAAGAAAACTAACATATAACTGTCAGATTTTCGTCAATAGAGATAATTGAAGAATACTAGCAGAAATATCTGGAGAATCACACCTAGTAGCATATTCGATCTAACTGGAATATCATCAATACATCTTCGAACTAGAGTAAAAGGTCCATAGTTAACCGTAAGTAATTTTCGTGCTGATGAGCGATGGGTATACAAAAGCTTAAAAATTTTGTGATTGTTTTTTTGAAATTACCGAATCTTGATCGTTTTTTTTTATAGAGTTTTTATACTTCTTTCTATTGGAACCTGGTTTCATAAAATTTCTCATGTTTCTTATGTGTATACGGATCAAATTTTTCCAAATTTTGAAGTTTGTATTGGCTGTATTGGGTACATTGTTGACCCAAATTATATTGTACTGCAATAAAACTCTCATGTCCAATTTACAGATCAATAAACTCAAATTTCGCTTTCTTTGAAAATGTTCACCGACTCCTTCAGAACTTGAATAATTTAACAATTTTTGAAGCTAGGAAAAGTGCAGAATACATTTGAAGTGTACTAAAATTACGCTCTCTTTTTTAAATGAATAATAGGTTTGGGTTACTTAAGATATAATAATTATTTTTTTACTGTATATATATATATATATATATATATATATATATATATATATATATATATATATATATATATATATACCGGGTGGCCCACCACATTCGCCTCGGTATTTCTACGAGAAATGTAGAGAGTTAGGGGAAAACATTTGGCACAGTCATATGTGGGTCCATGAGGAGCATATTCCAAAATTATTTTGAAATATATAGAGTGATCCCCAAAAAAATAACATACCAAAGTTATATTTTTAGATACTATAGACAAAATAAAGGTGAAATACTATTATATTTCCCATACTTAAAACTGACCGTTTCTGAGAAATTTTGAGAAATTCAAAAATACAGACCATAATTTGAAAATGGTTTTCACCCTGTAACGTATAACGAGCTGCTCGTGATTAAATGTACTGCTTAGCTCCAAGGTTAAAGTTAACTACTGCATGAAATTTTTAATGCAATATTATACAGAGTGGCGAAAAAAATTTCCTCAAAATTTGGACACACATTTAATCAAATAACTTCTTGAAGTTGAATGGAATACCCCGTATTTAGTGGCGTAATTTGACACAGAATTAGATCCCCTTCAAAACTATATTAGGTTTTCCTATACCTATCTCTTCCGCTTTTCACAAAAAAGGCGTTTTTATATTTTACTTATGAGTAATTTTTTTATCTTAAAAATGAAACACACTGTATTGTAATGAAAAGCTTGAAAAGAATTTTAAAAATCTTTTTATTAAGGAATACGTAGATTCGCTAGAAGCACAAGTTTAAATTGTTGGAAATACGGTGTATCTGAAGTAAAAATGTAAAGACTCTAATTTATTGCCATTTCTGAAATAGTAAAGCATTCTTCAAAATAAGAAGCTGCACGTGTCTTAATTATTGAGCCGAAATATGTTAAATTCGCTTCATATTGAAATAAATACCAAAATTACAATATGGGGTCAATAAAAACATACATTTACGATTTCCTATGAGACTTATTATACTATTTTTTCAATAATAGTAGGCTCTGGCCTAGATGACGTTAATTATTATTATTAATCAAAAAGTATTTGACAGTGACATAACTTGTTAATAAAACCATTATCATTGTTTTAACTAGTTTAAAATTATTGTCTTTTTGAAATATTGTGAAATGAGAACTTATCCTCAAGAAGAACGAATTGATATGATTTTGATAATCGCTGAGTGTGGAGAAAACTGTTTATTAGCATCAAGAGGATATGCTCAAAGGTATCCTAACAGGAGTCATCCTAACAAGCGTTCATTGGAAAAGTTGTTGTATCTTTTCCGAAGAACAGGCAGTGTATCTTATAATATGCAAGAACGGCAAAAACTGGTTACTGCAAATGTGGAAAATGAATATTTGGTGATGTTATCTTCAGTTGAATAAACTCACACAAGTCAGCGAAAAATATGTGGAACAACTGGAATAAGCAGACAGAGTATCCAAAGAATAATTAAAAAGTACAAATTCCACCCGTATCGCATTCAACTACATCAACAGATTTTTGGAGAAGATCGACAACTGAATTTTTTTTAATAGGTTTCAGAAAAGTTTGATGATGAAGAGAATTTGTTTGATTTTGTGCTTCTTTCCAATGAGTCAACTTTTCATAACAACGGATTAGTTAAGAGACATAACTTTGACTATTACAGTCACGAAAACTCTAATACTTTTAGAACCCTTGATCACCAGCACAGATGGTGGAATAATTGGAACGCAAGTAGTAGGTCCTTACTTTCTTGATGGTCATTTAAACGGCGAAATGTTTCTCGGATTCATTAGGGATAATTTGCCTGTGCTCTTGGGAAGTATACCTATTAATATTCGTCAACGGATGTGGATGCAGCTAGATGGTGCTCCTGCATACTTTGATAGACCTGTTAGATCGACAATATCCAAATAGATGGATAGGACAAGGAGGTCCACAGAACTGGCCAGCCAGGTCTCCGGACTATTTTTCATGGGTATATATCAAAAATATTGTTCACGATACACCGCCAACGACACCTCAGGATATGAAAGTACGAATAAGAAATGCGTTTCATTCCATACCGCAAAATATGTTATCCAGAGTTCAGCACTCATTTCAAGAAAGAGTTCGCCTATGCATCGTGAATAATGGACACCATTTTGAGCATTTATTAATCTAATAAACTATTTAAGATTCTTAATTTTCCGATAAAATGACTTCAAAAATGCTTTTTTACTTTCCATTACAATATACAGTTTGTTTCATTTTTAAAATAAATAAAATACCTGAAGTAAAATATGAAAACGCCTTTTTTGTAAGAAGTGGAAGAGATAGGTATATGGAACCCTAATATTGTTTTGAAGGGAATCTAATTCTGCGTCAAAGTATGCCACTGAATACGTTCCATTCAAATTTAAGAAGTTATTTGAATAATTGTGTGTCCAAATTTTGAGGCAATTTTTTCTCCACTCTGTATAATATTGCATTAAAAATTCAATGTAGTAGTTAACTTTAACCTTTGAGCTAAGCAGTACATTTGATCACGAGCAGCTCGTTATACGTTACAGGGTGAAAACAATTGTCAAATTATGGTCTGTATTTTTAAATTTCTCAGAAACGGTCAGTTTTAAGTATGGGAAATATAATGGTATTTCACCTTTATTTTGTCCATAGTATCTAAAATTATAAAAAAATATAAGGTGGTCCATATGGTATGGTATAACTTTGGTATGTTATTTTTTTGGGGATCACCCTATATATTTCAAAATAATTTTGGAATATGCTCCTCATTTGACCCACATATGACTGTGCCTAACGTTTTCTCCCAACTCTCTTCATTTCTCGTAGAAATACCGAGGCGAATGTGGTGGGCCACCCGGTATTTATATAGCTTTCGCTATCTAAATCCATTCAACGGAGTGGATCAGTGTATTGTTTTTTCAAAGCATCCTTTATTTCGTTCCTCTATAGCGAATCAGAGGCTTGCTCGAATTATGAAAATAACACTTCTATTTCTTTTTAGTGTACGCTTTTTCCATAATTTGCTTGATATTATGTATTGCATCTGTTGTTGCCCTGGCCCTTACGAATGCGCATCGATTTTTCCAACGATATTATGAGTTTCAGCTATTGGTCGTCTTTGTATTATCGATGATAATATTTTATATGCCACTAAATAGTGTGGTACCTCTATAATTCTTGTATTCTTGCTGGTCTCCTTTTTTGTGTATTGTTATAATTTGTCCAAATTCCCACTCATTAGGCATTTTTTCCTCTTTCCATATTTTTCAATCAATATATTCATTCTTCCTTGATGCATATATTCAATTAATTTCAAGTTTATTCCATCCTTTCCAGATTCATTTCCGTTGTTACCTCTCATTATAATCTCTTTTACTTCCTCTAGTGTTGGTTTTTGTGCCATAATATTGTCTTCTTCTTCTTCGTCTCCTCTTTCATTTTCTGTCATTGGATCATCTAGTAATTCTTTGAAGTATGTCGTCCATATTTCCTTGTATTGTTTTTCCTCTTCCACAATGTTTCCTTGCTTGTCCTTTTTCCTTTTTAATTTGTCTTTAAAACCGCTATTTTCTCCTTCTATTTTATTAAAATTTTTTAGAGTTCCTATTGCATTTCTCGTTCTCTATTTATAGAATTTTCAATTCCATCCCTTGCCTTTTTCTCTTCCTGATTATTTTATTACCGTCATTCTCTATTTCCTGTATATTTAAGTCCATATATTGCCTTCTTCTCTTTCTGATTATTTTACTACTCTCCGTCTTTATTGTTGTATATTTTTGTTGATTATCTGGTTTGCTTGTTCTTATCCATTGAAATCTAGTTTCCGTTTTTCTCTCCACTATCTCTTGACATTCATTAATATACCAGTCCACAATCAGTTGTGAGTTGCACCTTTGGTGACCTCGTCTGCAACCTTTCTGTTCCTCCGCGAAGATGTTACTTTCCTCGGCGTGTCTGTAAATTCTATTAGTGGTAGAAGTTGTAAGTGTCGTATAGAAAGTGGCAAGGTACGTAGTAGGTCTGTACTGATAGGGTTTATCCGTCTGGTAACTCTTTGGGAGCATATGAGTGGATCCCTAAGTTGGAAAAATTGGGATGTCTTCTGGGTTGTGAAAGAGGTGGGTGAATTGGTTCGCCATCTCCTTGCGTACGCTTAGGAATATTTCTTCTACAAGAAGTTTTGGATATTACCAACTCTCGAGCTTTCCAATTATTGGTATTTTGGACTACTTCGGTAATTTCCTTTGGCGTGAAATCTTCAAACCTCATTGATACAACGTTCAACAGCTTCTCTTGGGCTGCTATACAGTTGACGATTTTCTTGTGGTTTTTGGGCGTTGACAATAATGAACACCTATACTTTTCTAATATATGATTCTATAGCACAAGCTGGTTGGTGTTAATTACCAAGCATAGCCCCAAGTCTCCTGTGAAATATTTGTTGGTTAGTATGAAAAATGTTGTTCCTTTTTTGTGCACTTGTATATGTCGATAAACGTCTGCATTTCGCTTTCAAATTCAGTTTAAGCAGATGAATATGGTCAAGTAAATATTGTTGATATTCTGGATGTTGTATGTGAGTACCTAATTTCTTATCTAATCTCGCTCCTAATATGATCGATGGAACGTTCTAGGTGCCGTTGTCACCAGGTGTTTTTGTTGGTGTTAATGGTATGGATCTTCATCACATATATTTATTGGTTGTGTAGACGGAGTATCTCCACAATAAATAAGTGATTGAAGCCGCTCGATCATATTGTGGACGTTGCAGAGACTTTATATCTACTCCTGCAATAATATTAGAATTTTTATGGGTCCTCAATTTGGGTCATCGTATTGGTTTTGTGCCCTCAAATTCCGCTAATGCCTTATGCAATCGGGCTCATACCTCCGAATCAGGAAGGGGAAGAGGAATAGGTGAGGATAGCGGTCAGCTGGATTGGGGTCTCGTAGGTTCGTTAGACCCTTAGTATGTCGGATCCCAAACAAATATAACCTGTCAAAAAGCCAACACCGCCCCCTTCGGCTTAATAATATTTTTATCATTATTTTTATATTGGTTGGCTTGACGATAGTCGGCCTCAGCTGCAAGACTTTCGTTGGGTGTACTTATTCCAGAAAAGACCACATGATGTTTGTGGTACCCAGTATTAGAGATGTTTACATTATTAGATACGTTTACACGGGAACATCACTAATTAGTTTCTTTTCAATTAGCCCCATTAAAAAAAACGGTATGATCCTAACTTTCTCAAGATTCCGCATTTCTTTTATTTCGGTCTTCAGTTCAGCATACTTGTTCAGTTTTTCATTGTACTTATACTATGTTGAAATTATGTGGGACCGATGTGTCCATTATCAGAGCTTTCATCGATTGCTTTTCAATAACTGTCATATCGGGCCTGTTGTTTGTTATTGTCACGTTCATCATGATCACCATAGATCTCAATATATAACATACTGATTCTTTGTAACTAGAGGAGGTTTGTATTTGCGGTGTGGCTAGTTATTTTGAGGATTCATATCAAATTTTTCCTCTATTTATTGTGTATTTAGTAAAATATGGTAGCAATTTTGCTCATCCTTCTAAATATTTTGTTTTAGCCAGATTCTCACCCTAGATAGAATTTGTTCTACTGTTTCTTGTTTTCTGTAGCCCTCTCTACATTCATCTGTTAGCATTTTTTCCTTGAGATTCTATTTTTGGTAATCTTTTGTTTTTATCACTAGATCTTATACACCAATCACACCTTCAGTTTCTGGAAAAATTGTTGCAGTTTTAAGCCACTCAACGGATTAAGTTGGATCTACTGTATTCTACTGTAGGTCAATAATAAATCTTCCGTGTAATTCTTTTGAACGCCAGTTTTCAACCTTTACATCGTCGATTTTGGTATCAAATGGTTTCAAATTTTCGTCTCTGAAGTATAAACTGATGAGTGAATTCATGCCTGGACACAAGGTCCATGAATCATGCCTGTAGTTGTCAAATAGTATAGTTGATATTGTGACACGTACTTCACCTCACACAGGTTCTTACCAAATGGCACGTCACTTTGGACACCATCGACGCAAAGTCCTTGAAATAAATGCTCGGGCGCCAAATTTTTTTACGTGTTTTACTCCACTGCCCCCTTGACCCTTAGCGTCAAGAGTTCCAGATAGCCTCAGATGGAAGTTACGGAAAATTCCAGTCTCGTTGAATTTAACACTCCCACAAACTTATAACCCTTAGACGGCGATGCTACGGGATATGAAGAAAATACTGATTCTATTGATTTGTATAATACAAGTCCTATTAAAAATATATACAGAATAATACTTAAAAAGAGAACATCTGAGTATTATCAGTGGTAACAAACCAATTAAATATCTACAGTATGCAAATGTGTTGAAGCCTTATCTTATTATGTACCATGCGAAATTTTCCGGTATTAAGGGTGTGAGCAATGACACAATAAACCAGGTGTAAACAAGCAAATCTAATTGGTATTAACAACGTGAGCTTAACGGGATATAACTATCTTCGCGGTAGGGATGGTCAATAGGAATAGGTGGGAAAATGAGACCAGACCAGTTTATATGGAAAAACGAATGAACATAGACTAGATGATCAATCAACCCGTGGCAACAGCCTCAGACTTGGTTGAAAATCTTATTATTGTAAATGGAAATGTACTTCTCTAAAAAAAATAGTGAACTCAAGTAAAGTTACATCCTGCTGACGTTTGAGCAGCCTCTGCTCTGCCCCGCAATTAGTTACAAATTTCAAATTATCGGTTAAAAGTATTCTAAGATTGGTCGGAAGATAGGACAGCGGGTACCCAAATACAAGTAAAAGAAACAACTGTATCTTGGAATAGATAATCGACCGGCCCATGGCGATAGACTCAGAGTTGGTTGAAGAAAATCTTGTTGGCTAGTTACTAAAGCTCTACAAAAAATTAAATGGAACTGATACAAAATTACTACCGGCTGAAAGTGGAACATCTGGTGGCAATAGCCTCTGCCCTGTCCCTCAACCAGTTTTTCAATTTTTTTTTAAATTATTGGTCAGATAAAACTATATAATTAGGAAATAAGATAAATCAAAGGTAGTTCAGAGAAAATTACATTCCTCTGAAAGTGGAACAGCTGATGACAACATCTTCTGCTCGGCCCCACAATCAGTTTTCTATTTCCAATTATCTATCAAAATTTAAAATGTATTTGAGTGAATTGGGACAGGAAAATAGGTATACCAATCTTCTTCTTCTTCTTTTAAATAGACCTATTGGTCTGTTGCTTGCTGAAGCCGTCTCTGGATGGTTTCTTGCGAGGTGGACTGCCAGCTTTCCTGCCACGTTTTTGGGGGTCTTTCTGGTGGGCGATTTCCGTGTACCAATCTAAATCTGGAAATTAAAATCAAAATACTATTTCAATGTATTGAATGTTCACTCACGAATTCCAAAATATGAAAAACTGCAAATTAATTTTCTCATCGCTTCAATAAAAAACCACTTACTAAAATACGGTACTAGATTTCTAGACAATCCGACTACTAAATCGTTTTACAAAAATCAGATATAAAACTTATAAAACTGAACATAACATTTTATTCGGATTTTCACCGACTGATGCCTCACGCCGTGTTTCGTAATGAAAATTAGTTACTCAGATAATCTGGGATTGTCGGGCACTCTCAATTCACTAGACTGTGAATAACGATCAATTTAAGTTGATTTTCAACATAAACATCGGTACTAATACTTATATGGAAGAAACTTTTTCCCGGAAAAATTAACGGTAACAGAAAGACATAATTTGGACACACAGTATCAGAGCGCCCAAATCGCTCGGTTTTTGGAATTCATAATTTAATTCCTACCTAAATTTTTTTTTGCCCTAACAGTGGTGAGGGAATTAACTTGTAATCAATTTACTTAAAACAAGAAATATTTCTAATATACTGGGCGGCTTTGGTTTTAATTAGGATAATTTATATAACGGGCGTCCTCAATAATTTGAATTTTTCAAAAGCGGAATTTAATAAATTTTATATATTTCTTACATGGTAATCCATGGCTTTTAAATTACTAATAAAATAAACACTCGAAGTAATGCTACGAGACTGAAACGTTACCAGAAATTGAGGTTGGAAAGTCAGTAACGAGTTATATACACTTATTAAAATCAAAATATCATCGGAAACCAAATAAAATTAATCCAAAATGTTTCTAAAGAATAACTCGTTACAATATTCCGAAGTAAAATTAACGTCGTCATAAAATAACGATACGATTTGAGGAGACCGTTGAGATACTTGGTGGTTGTACTATGGCCAAAAAACAAATACATGCAACTTCGAAAATCATCAATGTGTATTACTAATAGTGAATGATACATGTATATGCTATAATTTCATTGAGGGATTTTCCGAAAAAAATTCAGCATATCAATAGTTTAGGAAGTTGTTGAGAACAAAAGTATGTAAACTTTTCCATCTATACGTCTATTTATACGTAGTTACAATATTTGTACATGTTTGGTTTATCTATTGAATATACAACACGATTCGACGTAAACAGAAGTCATTACAAAAACAAAATCGGAGAAATCGATATTTATGAAACAGTCGACAGAATTGTAGTTTTATTCTGAAGTTTTCTTCGAGTATAAAATATAAAATCGCAATAATGTTGGACATTTGGTCGATCATTGTTTCAAAGTTTATTTTGTCTTGATATTCAGCATAAAACAATGCCAGATAAGTGAATTTTTGTCTGAAGTTTTCAGCAATAAAAGAAACATATTTCTGACTAAGCAATAAGAAGTCGAGATAACTTCAGTAAATATACATTGATAATAGACAAAAGGAAATATAACTTGAAATTTGAATATGTATTCAACATAAAGTTGATTTGGTACAGCACGACTGTATTATTTGAAACAATGGAAACACATTTTTTCAAATAGAGAACAGTCCAGAAGTTTGTACGTTCATTTCTTACCGAATAAAAACAATAATAAGATAGCCTTCTAATATAAAAGAGCTTTTAGTTAGTATTTTATTAATTGATTCTCAAAAATAACTCTCATAGTCTTGTGGCGATTTTTGAACCAGAAGATCGCTAATAAACTTAGTAAGGTTAATCAGTACGAGTGAATCACGATCCATTAGAAAATACGTAATTAATAAAATACGTTCAGAATATTACACTAATAAATTATGAATTAATCAACCCGGACAAGGTTAATATTTTTCAACGCGAGCGATGTGAACATACCGCAGAATACCGATTCAGCAAATATAAACAGTTTAATCTAGTTAGTAAATAACAGTTGTATTTCTTAGTCGTAAGTGTAACTCTGGTCAACGACACGTTGACAGTGGTCATGATTATTCTTTATTAATGTGTTAAGTATGATATATCCCAGTGAGCTTTTAAACTATGGTATTATTTCGTTCCAACAGACTGGAGGTTACGCGAATTAATAATCTGGAACTTAAAATGGTTAAGTATATGGTACGCTCACCTCTAATCATCACATAGCGATCCTGCAAACTTTTACCTGCAAAGTTTAATTTCAACCACTGTATGGTCCTTTATTTAAATTTTGGGATTTGGCTGAAAAAATGGTAGGTAAATCGACGGAGGAAGAGGTCCAGGAAACTGGCATAGTGTAACTAGTTATTTTTTTTTAATCATTTTGGATTGATTTTATTTCGTGGTATTTTAATTTTAACAAGTGGATATAACTCGTTACTTACTTTTCAACTTTGATTTCTGGTACCGTTCAAGTCCCGAAATACTAATTCAAGTATTAATTTCATTAGTAACTCAAAAGCCGTGATTTACCATTTAAAGAAATATGTAAAATGTATCAAATTCCGCTTATCATAATTTGAATTATCGAGGACGCCCGGTATATAAACTATCTTAATTAAAACCGAAGCCGTCCAGTATAGCAGAAATATTTCTTGTTGTAATTAAATCGATTCAAGTTAATTGCCTCACCACCGTTATCGCCAAAATTTTTAGGTAGGAATTAAATTATAAATTCGAAAACCGAGCGTTTTAAAAGGGTTACAGTTAGTAGAATCGAGAGATAATTTGGCAGTTAGCAGATATAAAATTGATAGTTGTGAAGTGTCCCTCCGTCCAGTATTTTCTGAGTAAGTGGAAATTTATTTTGAAAACCGAATAAAATATTTCGCCGGGGTTCTGTAGTTTTATATTCAATTTCCATAAACGATTTAGTAGTTCGGCTATTTAAAAATATAACTCCGTATTTTAATAGAGCCGGTAAGCCAATATTTTTTTTGAAACGATAAAAATAAAACTTATTTACAGTTTTTATCACCGCGTTCTGTATATTGTTTCATTGGAATTAAGGTCGCCTTCAATACATTGAAGTAACATTTTTATTTTAATTTAGCCATTGAGATTGTTGTACCTATTGTCCTGTTTCAAATTACCCAAATACATATTAAATTTTGATTTGCTTTTCTACTCGATAATTGGATTCTATTTCGACTGTGATCTTTTGTTTTTTCATTCAGGAATTAACCTCTCTGTTATACAATTTTAACTGACCGGAAATTTGAAAGCATAATTTTCTCTAAATTAATTAGATTCATTTTAGTTCAGAATCATATATATAGTTTTAACTGACCGTGAATTTGAAAAACTAGAGACCCACTGTGAAACGGATCAGAGGCTGTTGCCACCAGCCGTTTCCCTTTCGGAACGCGCATAATTTTCTCTAAATTACTTATATTTTTTTAGTTCCATATTAAATATAAAGTTTTAATTGACCGGAAGTTTGAAAAATTGAAAACCGACTGTGAAACGGATCAGAGGCTGTTGCCACCAGCCGTTTCCCTTTCGGAACGCGCATAATTTTCTCTAAATTACTTATATTTTTTTTAGTTCCAGATTATATATAAAGTTTTAATTAACCGAAAGTTTGAAAAATTGAAAACCGACTGTGAAACGGATCAGAGGCTGTTGCCACCAGCCGTTTCCCTTTCGGAACGCGCATAATTTTCTCTAAATTACTTATATTTTTTTTAGTTCCAGATTATATATAAAGTTTTAATTAACCGAAAGTTTGAAAAATTGAAAACCGACTGTGAAACGGATCAGAGGCTGTTGCCACCAGCCGTTTCCCTTTCGGAACGCGCATAATTTTCTCTAAATTACTTATATTTTTTTTAGTTCCAGATTATATATAAAGTTTTAACTAACCAGAAGTTTGAAAAATTGAAAACCGACTGTGAAACGGACCAGAGGCTGTTGCCACCAGCCGTTTCCCTTTCTGAACGCGTATAATTTTCTCTCAAATACTTAGATTTATTTTAGTTCCAAATTATATATAGTTTTAGCTGACTGGAAGTTTGAAAAATTGAAAACCGACTGTGGAACGGTTCAGAGGCTGTTGCCACCAGCCGTTTCCCTTTCAGAACGCGCAAAATTTTCTCTAAATTACTTAGATTTATTTTAGTTCAAAATTATATATAGTTGTAACTGAACGGAAATTTGAAAAATTGAAAACCGACTGGGAAACGGATCAGAGGCTGTTGCCACCAGCCGTTTCCCTTTCGGAACGAGCATAATTTTCTCTAGATACCTTGATTTATTTTAGTTCTAAATTGTATATAGTTTTGTCTGAGCGGGTAAGTTAAAACTGCGTGTGGGGCGGGTTCAGAGGCTGTTGACACCAGCTGTTCCACTCTCAGCCGGTAATAATTTCGTTTCATATTTATTTATTCTAAGACACAGTTTTATTTTGCTCATATTTGGGTAACCGCTGTCCTATCCTCCACCGATATTTTAGAATAATTTTAACCAATAATTTGAAAATTTAAAAGTGTAAATTCTCCTATAATCATAAGACTCTCAACCAAGTATGAGGCTGTTGTCACTAATTGATTGATAATCTAGTTTAAATTCTTTAGTTTTTTTTGTTATTAACTGGTCTGGTCACATTTTCCCACGTATCCCGATTGACCATCCCTACCGCGAAGATAATTTTATCCCGTTGACTACCGTGATAGGTAATTATTGTTTTAATGCTGCTTACCGCATAATTACAAAACTGTTTATACCGCTTCCGCTGTTATTAACAATTGCATTTGCTTGCTTACACATGGTTTATTGTGTCATTGCTCACATTCCTTAATACCGGCATACTTTGCATGGTGCATAATAACGCATTTGCTTACTGTATATATTTAACTGATTCGGTAAATATATATCTGCGAATTACTAAAGATGGTGGAGCAGAAAGAAGAAATTCCAGAGATCCTAGAAACTTATCACAATGACCCAATGTTTGGAGGACACGTGAGAAATGATAGATTGTTAAGGAAAAAAACAACGAATTTCAAATGGAAAAACATGGAGAAAGATGTGAGGAAGTATGTAAAGAATTGGCATGAATATCAAGTAAATAGTGCCATACCTAATCATAAAGATAAATTTGTCATTACGGTACTGCAATTAAACTATTCGACATCGTATATATAAACACGATAGTTCCATTTGTAAAAAGTAACAATGGAAATCGTTATTGTATCACGATACTGTGTGAACTGACAAAATAGAAGGTCATGATACCGGTCAGAAACAAAGAGGCACAGATAATTGTGGAAGCATTACCAACCTATGGTTTAATGATAGAAATAAAGACAGATTCAGGAACAAAATATAAGAATGAAGTAATGAGAAGTTAGCAGAACTATTAAAAATAAAACACAACTTTTCAACAGCTTATCACCAAGAATCGATAGGAAGTTGTGAAAAACTCCATCAAACATTCAACGAGTATATAAACATTTTTATAAATATTGGTGTGAATGTGTGAAAATGTTTGCATATTGCTGTAATACAATACGTAACACATATCACGTATACACTCCATTGGAATTAGTGTATGGTAGGAAACATAATATACCGGAATGTTTGCGTACAGACATTGAACCTTGTTACCATTTTGAAATGTATAATAATGAATTAAGATTTAAATTACAGTACGCGCACGATCGAGCTAAAGAGTTTTTGCTAAAACATGAGTTAATTGGAGTAAATAAAAGCGAAAAAGAATATTCACCAGTGATTTTTTAAGATAGGAGACGTAGATGTATTAACCTTTATAATACCAAGCTTTTTTACATACGCGCGATACCAAGCGGGGTTCATTTGCACCCCATTTTTTTGTGTATCTTCGTAATTTTCACACTTTTTCTAAGTTAAATGAAAAAAAAACGCAAATAAATAATTTTGTGTCAATTTTTATTTCAATTTAGTTACTCAAAAATAAACAAACCTTAATTAGGTATTCAAAATTATTTTTTTGTTTTACACGGGATACAAAAAGTTTCTTTTTCAGAGTGACTTACACAAACAAAACGCTCACATTTTACACAAACGTTATCTTGATTTTCTATCTTTGGTTCTTTCACAGAGGAAAACATCTACCTTGAGTTCCTACAGGTCTTGTTGAAGGGATATTTTGCTCCAATTCTGGAACAACTTTAAGAATATTTTCTTTTATGCTTGCTTGCAAACCATTAGTATTTCTAAATCTATAAATCATATTTTCCTTGGCCAGTTCCTTTCCCAACTGAAGAAGATATTTTCTTCTTGCATCTAATTGCCCAGACCCGTGATTTGGATTTTTAATTTTCCAGGCATATAGGCATTTATAGCTCCAATATCGATAATATGGTAAAAAAGTACCATATGCCATCTAAGAATTTTTCTTCGAGTGGTATACTTTGCTGCCATTAGGTCTGTTGCATCTACAGCTCCTTTAGTACGATTATAATGCAAGACAATATCTGGTTTGTAGTCTGACTCCTTATTACTTACTTTGTCATCGTCATGCTCGGTTGATAACAAAACAACGGCATTGTTCTTTTTCGGCACATAAGAGACTAATGTACAATGTTTTGTAAAAGCGTCACATAATGTAAGCTTCTTATCCAAAAATTTTTGAGACAGCTGAAGACTAGTAAAGAAGTTGTCAGTTGTGATACCATATCCTTGACTTAGATAATCAGAAAGTTCAAGAACAACCCGTTCACCTTGTCCTTTTTCAGGCTTGTTGCCCACTTTGCCTAACAAAAACAATCGGTAGATAACATAGCATAAATGAAAATAAATGACCTACCTAAATACACTTGCATATTCAAAGTATAATTGTATTCACAATCAGCCAGTGCCCATATCGTTATTCCATACTTTGCTGGCTTGCTCTTCATATAGACCCTAAATGGAGCCTTTCCTCGAAATGGGACGAGTTGATCGTCAATGCACACGTGCGTACTCGGATATAGTGCTTTTTTACAGTTCGATACGAATTTATCAAATACATCCCTTATTGGTGCAAGCTTGTCTTCTAACTTTCTCTCAGCCCTGGTCTCAAAATTATCGAATCTCAAAAATTTGGTCAAAAAATGGAATTGATTTCTAGACAAAGTTGCTGTTATTATAGGCCGACAATATGCAGGGTCACTAGTAAAAAGCATTTCAATGGGTTCGGTACTAGCTTGCAATGCTCCTAATGTAATAAGTAGACGTATATAGGCCTCGATTTCTCTTCTATTAGTTGGTACATATTTCTTTGTACTCTCGGGATAAGTTTCATTATAATTATCAAAATAAAATTTAGCATTCCGGTTGGTTTCACCGACAATAATGTTAAATATATCGTCTGAAAAAAACAGCATAAACGATTCTTTGATCGTACCTATTTCTGCACTGATAGGTGTAAGTCCTGGAACATGCACAATCTTGTTTGCCTGCGAACGTCGAACTTGATTATTTATTGACATTTTATACCACTGGGTACCATCTTTAGCTAAATAAACAGGAATATCAGCTACAGGTACCTCTAAGTTAGTGTTTTCTTCATCAGAAGAAGCATAGATTTCTTCATCGAATTCTTCTTGGTCAGATATATGGTCCTCACTTTCGATGTCGCTTGCATCATCTTCCTGCAATAATTCCTCATATTCTGGACCAACAGCATTAACACTTGTAAATTTAGGAAGGTTAATCAGTTTACCTGTAAGCCACGAACAATTAAAGTTAATTATTGAAACACGTTTTAAGTAATACCTACGATAATAGATCATAATTAGTGAAACCGTACAAGGTTAGTATTTTCATTGTTAACGACGTTATTGTACTCCATAATATTGATTCAGCATATATAAATAATCAAATTCAGATAGTCAACAATAATTTTTATATTCTCAGTCGTAAGTGTGACTATGGTTAACGACAAGTTGACGTTGGTCAGTGTTATTGTATATAATTGTAATTAATGTGTTAGTCGAATATATCCCAATAATTTTGGGAAAGTATTTGATTTTTTTAAGTTTCCACAGATTGGAGGTGTTTACAGGAATGATGGCATGGGTAGATAAAATGGTTTTACATATGCTCCGCTTACCTTCAATCATCACAGAGAAGTGCCATCAAATCACTTCAGAATGTGATAGAACGTTTCGAACAAACTATTTATTATTGTGTGGAGGTGGGTGGTCATAAATTTGAATATTTTTAATTGAGGAGTTAGTAAACAACTAAACATAATTAAAACTTCAAAATATAATTCATTAAAAAGTATCTGACCAAATTTTCAAATTCAAAGACTGTTGTAAAGAGCATTGAAAGGGCTTTGGAATGATATCTTAATCGACCCCGAATTCCATTTAAATATTTGGAGGTGATTTTTACCCCCGCTAGGGAATTAAAAATCAACGAGTTTCTGCGTTCTTCTAAAACATTGACGCATTTCCTGATAATGGCTCTGTTTCGTTTTCTTCCGGCCTACCCCTAATCTTTCCATGATATTACCAACAAAATCAGCCTTTATAACTGAAATTGGATATTCTTGATGATAAGACGCCGGACATGGGCGGTTTTTGCGGAATCAGCAAATCTTTAACCTCAATTTATTTGTTACTTATCCCGTATTTGTGAAATATTTTAATAGAAATAGATGAATTACAGGTGACGCAATCCCGCAAAGGCATTTTTGACGAAAATCTGAATTTATAACATAGGCTGCTTTTGGAAAAAATGTTTCATTTTACTTGGAATCAATGTATTACAATGTTTTCTTGTGTAACAACAATATTTTATATTCATCCACGATTTTGAAACCTCGGGTATTTGCAAACCGCCGACGTCCTTTCTTCCATTTAATAAATATCCAATTTGACTATTTGTACTTAAAATGTGTATTCAAACAATGTCAACTAGTATTTCCCTTCATGTCACCTCTGTACGTGGTCCATAAACGACACCAGAAGAGTTGGATGGAGAAGGATGAGAAACTTGGTTTATATTGGAGTTTAATGTGACGTTTATGTCTTGGAATTGTTCTTTGCACGGCTGGAAATTGAATTTAGGAACGTACACATTCCTTCCGTTGACTTGCTAACGTTCTGTGGTTTCTTAATTTATTGCATTTGTACCACCTTTGAAAGTTTCATTCAAGAGGAGTGATGGTATTTTCAGGAATTTCTTTTTCGTCTATTGAGAAAGGCTTAAAGAGAACAAAAACTGTAACCAGGCAATATATTCATGATTTCATCTTGAAAAATGACCAACTGCTGGAGTGAAAAAACCGTGTTAGTTGTCAAAATTATATTGTACAATTGATCAAAAAGTTATTTATACAATTTACGATTCAACAAACACTGAGAAATAAATTATTACATAAGGAGGTTGAGAAAAACGTCATAAACTTTCCTCTTACCTCTCACATTAAAATGATATTCTCATAGTTGTTGAATTTGAATACTTAATTCCCCAACTTAAATGAGTTTATTCGAAACTCAAGACTCAGTTTATAGTTTGATTGACTTCCGTATCGTTTATTTGAACGAATTTATGTAATAATTCCCATCTCATGTATAAATTGATGTTTGATAAGATAAATCAAGAATGAAATATAGGATTTTTTCGAATCACATTTTTTGTTAGTGTAAGCCGGTCCAATGCTAGTATTCTACCTAATTATATTTAAAAAATTATTACATTGTACGGATTTTTCTTCTTGTCAACCCACAATTTAACAAATAAATACGAAGGCATGATTCGTACTTCATGTGCAATGGAAAATAAATTCAATTTATCTACAAAAGCAGTCAAATTGTCTCTACAGTTACTTCCAGTGAAATTCTGAGTAAAAACAATTATATTTGTTTCTGTCTGTTGTATAAGTTCATACTTATTTTCAACAAAACCTTTTGTCAGTGAGCTTCTTACAACTAAGAATATTGAATTCAAATCAGATCAGATACAGATCCTGTTGGTCATTATCTCGCAAAACTCAATACGTCTGTCCGGGTCTTCATCCCCTAATTCTTGGGTAATTTTTAGTTTGTATGGGTGAAATATGTGAAACTTCAATAGTAACTTCAATAGTAACTTCAATAGTAACTTCACGAGGTGACGTAGTAGGAGCCATAACAATTTGACCAAGGACCTCATTTGAGCGGCCTCATTGAGCTATCTTAGCCCATCCATCTTCTAATTGCCAATAGATTCAGTTTCTTCCAATTTAGCTACTAACTCTCCTATGTACTTGTGTTCCACATTTTTTGCCAATGTCTTTCGTCAAATTTGGTCGCCGTTCTTGTAAAGCAACGCGTTCAGCCATAATGGAAACCATTTTGAAAAATTAATACAACGATTCAGAAAAGGAAGAACTGTGTACGTAGACCTAAACAATATGACCGACAAAAGAAATTAATTCATAAACCATTATCAGTGAGTTGAGATTCAATTAAATGAAAATTAGAAATTGTATTTTTATTTTTACTAGTATTCCTAAGACTTAAATATATTCCACACATTCATAAGATCAAGTACTTTTATTTTGAAAAAAAATAATGAAATTTATCTAAGAATTACATAAGGAACTCAAAAATGGCTACAGAAATAGAGGTTTCCAATAAAAATTTTAGGGGTATGTGCCCTGGGGGCCAGGGGGTTGAGAGTAATACGATAACAAATGCCTGGGAATAAATGCAGTTTACGGGCATTTGCCTTTTTACGAATTCTTTTTGTTTTTCGTAACTAACATAGAAATGGAACATAGAAATGGAAAAAATTCGGCGGTCTCATCAAAAATTCCTCCCCCCCCTCCATTATATTTTTTCCCTGAAAATGGGCTTTTTTATTTTTTTTTCCATTTCGTAATTAAGTGGCCTGTATAAACATAAAAAAGAACAAAATAGCCCCCTTCCCCAAGCAAAAAATTATTTTACGACTTATCGGCGTTTTTTTTTTTATTTTTTAAGTAAATAGACGTCAATCTCCACTCAAAAAATATAGTAAAACAGTAAGCATAACAAAAATAAGAAGTATGCATCTCTTTCACATTGGACCAGGTCCTCCAATTTTCGTTGCATTGGTTATAAATGCGTCAAAGACTACTTCTCTGCAAAAATTGACCCAATCAACTAACGTATGCTGCGCGAGTCTTAGCTCGTTTTGCATTCGCCCTAGCTGGTCTTTATTGACTCACAGATGAATAAATCCCAAAATTTCCCAAATGGGCAAAAATTTAATGGAGTAGGTTATTTCTATATAATGTATATTTTGGTTGCCATGGTAACTAATTTGCGTTACAAAGTAATGGGTATTAAGTTATTCAAGAAGGGGAAGGTGATATAATCATTGGATTCGCCATTTCCCTTCTTAAGTAACTTAATGTGCGTTACAAAGTATTGGATATCAAGTTATTCAAGAAGGGGAAGGGAATAACCTGCTGTGTGTTACTAAGTATTGAGTATCAAGTAATTTAAGAAAGGAAAGGGTGAATCCAATGATTATATTTCCTTCTCCTTTTTGAATAACTTGAGGTGCGTTACAAAGTATTGGATATTAAGTTATTTAAGAAGGGGAAGGGAATATAATCATTGGATTCACCCTTTTCCTTCTTGAATAACCTGATGTGCGCGTTACAAAGTATTGGATATTTTTCAGAGGAAGGATGAATGCATATTACTTTCACTATGAGGAAAACTATGTGCGAAATTTACATATATTCAAAACCGAAGTTTATTAAATTATAATAGTAATAAACATTTATTAAATCATAAATACAATTGAATTATTCAATATTATTAGAGAAATATGTCAAATTATTTTATTATATTGAAAATGAAAAATACGTGAATTCTTTTTAGGGGAAAAGTTTCCAAACGGTTGGCGAAACTACAATATATTATTGTCGGTTGTCGAGTTTGACATTGACTTTCATAAGTGTATTTGCATGGAAAATAAATGTTTTTAATAATTTTTAATATTCATATTTCGAAAAGTATTTGTTTTCTCAACTCGTGACTTGGTATAAGACGTTTCTATAATAATAAATGTATGTAAAAAAGATATGAGACCCGAACCGGATTGGAGATATTTTAAAATTGAAAATGTGTCTGCATGACAATACAAGTAAGTTTGAGAAATTTTGAAAATTCATATCTCGAAAAGTAGTTGTTTCCGCAACTTGTAGTAACTTGGTATAAAACGTTTTTATAATAAGACCTATCTGTAAAAAAAATGTGTAGCCTGAACTCG
The DNA here is from genome assembly GCA_963921935.1 of Galeruca laticollis. Taxonomy (NCBI): domain Eukaryota; kingdom Metazoa; phylum Arthropoda; class Insecta; order Coleoptera; family Chrysomelidae; genus Galeruca; species Galeruca laticollis. Next base: position 93,439,928 of record OY998176.1, read on the forward strand.
ATTGGTGGCATTCCAAAGTTTAGCCATATGGCCAGCTCATCACTGTAGCTATTTCTGCTATTTCTTTTCTTTATATTTATTATAACGTATATTTATTACAAACTATACGTTTTTTTTCATTTTTTTATATGTCCATTACATTTCCAACGAAAACCATCCATGGAATCTGGCCGAGGTGTCATTATGAAATGTCCGTCCCAAAAATTCACCGGACACTTAATTTCATTATTTGCGGGTATTAAACCCAAACGCTGCGCTTGCGATATAATCTCATTATTATTTCTTCAGGTATAAATATCGTCTGGATTATAAAAATTCATTTTTGTCGGAAACCAATAAAATCTTAAATATAGAAGCGCAACAAAAATAAACAGACACACAATACCAACGGCAACAAATAATAATGACAATAGTTTTACACTCTTATGACAGTTAGAAATACATTTTTTGTTATTACCACTGTTGTATAACTTTTGAAAGTGAACCTTTTAAAAGTGAACATTTTAAAAGTGAATATTCTCATTAAAATAAGAGACCGCCAAGATTTTTTTTTATTTTGATGCTTCAACAAACATAATCAACCCAATAAACCAAAAATTTTAGTAATACAAGAAAAGCCCGTAAACTGCATTCATACCAATACCTGTACAGTTGTCCCCCTTGATACACAAATTAACGTGTTTCGTCAAATTTTGATATAGACTATAATTTCACGATCAAATTTTTACTGCCGAGAATTTGCGGTTTTCCTGTAATTTTGATCATACATATTAGCTAGTTTTATAGGTAGTGAACGACAATTAGATGTATTTTTCAATCATATTAATAATTTACACCCAAAAATTAAATTAACTTAAGAAATTGAAGCAAATATCTCAATAAATTTCCTTGATTTAAAAATTCAAATGGTTAGTAGTGTACTTGATTATTAAAATTACAGAAAACCAACACACACTGATGTGACTAATTCATATAATTCCAATCATCCTGTGTCACACAAATTAGCAGCATTTGATTCAATAATACATAGAGCATGTTCAGTTCGTACGAACAAATGAAATTTTGAAACAGAAATACAATTAAACAAATAGAGACATTCAACGGTTATCCATTACATAAAATAAATAAAACAAAATAGTTTGTTTAAATTTTCATTTATTTGAACTAATATTCAATTTAAACGTGTTGACGCGTTTCACTAACACAGTAGCTTTGTCAAAACGAATGAAGGTAAAATATAAAAATGTCTTAATATATACAGTGCTAAATCTATTTACTAAGGTTAACAATGGTATTAAAAGAAATTACCTGGAAATTCATTCACTACAAACATTCCTAAGCTATCTTCTAGGTAGAGAGGTTCAATGAAGGAGACTGATTGATATCTATTTGGTCGTTAAGGAGATTACCTGAATATTTATTTTTGTTAATCTCTAGGGCCTCTAATAAATTTAAACTAAAGGATTTACCGACTACATGGAGAATTTCAAAATTTTGGTCGAAAATGTGTTGGTTTTCTAATAAATGATTTGAATAGTTAGAATCTAATTTTTTGTTGTCATAGCTACGTTTATGTTCCGAAATTCTAGTTTTGAAATTTCTAAAAGTTTTACCGATATAAATTTCATCACAATTGTTATTACCACATTTTAATTTATAAACTCCTGATTTGAACATTATATATATATATATATATATATATATATATATATATATATATATATATATAACTATATATAATATATATATATATATATATATATATATATATATATATATATATATATATATATATATATATAGTGGCTCAACACGAGCTTTCATGATCCTTTTCTAAGGGTGCATCAGACCACATTAACTTTTTCATATGTTTTCTACTATTTGTTGCCATTGCTTCCAGTCCTGCGTTTTCTCTTCCCAGTATCTAATTCCCATAGTCTTGAGATCCCCTACTACCTCCTGCAACCGTTACCCTTGGTCTTCCCCTCCTTCTCTTACTTAAGGGCTTCCACTCTATCATGGAGTATATTATTGCTCTCTTACCTGCTCTCCATATGTGCCCCAACCATTTTAATCTTTGTTCCTCGATTTTTCTTACTATGTCTTTTTGTATCTTTTGATATAGTTCCATATTTGTTCTTCTTCTATATTCTTCACCTATTTTTTTTGGCCCCAATATTGTTCTTAGTATTTTTCGTTCGTGTATGCTCATATTCTCTTGTTGTTTTTTAGTCATAGTTAATGTTTCTGCCCCATACATCATTACTGGTCTAATTCTTGTGTGTTATATTCTTATTTTCGTGCGCTTGCTAATTATTTTATTTTTTAATAATTTTTTGTTAGCCTGAAATGCTTTGTTTGTGGCTACTATTCCTTCCCTTATCTCAGTTTCTGTGTCTCCTTCACTACTTATTGTTATTCCCAGATATTTAACTCTATCCACCTCTTCCAATTCATATCTTCCAATTTTCACATTTTTGTACTCACAATTCTTTTTGAGTCTTAATAATTTGGTTTTATGTGTATTTATCACCAGTCCAATTTTCTCTCCCTCCCTTATTATCTCCTCCATCATTTCTTCCATTACCATTCTGTTTTTAGTCACTAGTGCTACGTCGTCGGCATATGCTATTATTTGTCCTCCTCTGGTCCTTAAATTTCCTTTACATATTTTTTCCATTGTATATTCTAGTGCCAAATTGGATAGTGTTGCCGACAGAGAGTCTCCTTTTTTAACTCCTCTATTATATGTTAACTTCTGTGTTTCCCTCTTTGTGTTATTACTTCTGCTACACTGTGGTCTAGTGTCATTTTTATTAATCTTATCAGTTTATTTTTCACTCCCATCTCATTCAGCGCATTCAATAATTGATTCCTTTTTATTGGGTCAAATGCTCTTTGGAAGTCAATGAATAGTATCTCAATGTCTATGTTATATTCGTTGGACTTTTCGAAAATTTGTTTCAGTATATGTATCGCATCTGTAGTTGACTTTCTCTTTGTAAATCCGTACTTATATGCTCCACCTCTGTAACCTGCGTCATGCAGTCTTCTTTTTATAATTGTTGTTGTTATTTTATATGCTGCATTTAGTAGCGTAATTCCTCTGAAGTTTTCACAAACTTGTTGGTCTCCCTTCTTGTGTATTGTTACTATCTGTGCCACCTTCCATTCCACTGGAATCTCTTCTTCTTCCAATATTGTATATATCAATTGGTATAATTTTTCTAACAGTTTAGTCCCTCCGTATTTGATGAGTTCCATGTTTATTCCGTCGCTTCCTGGAGCTTTTCTTTTCTTACTCCTGTTAATTATCTCTCTAATTTCTTCCTTCGTTGGGCTCTCGATTCCATCTTGTTTGTTCTTTGCTTCTATCTCAAACTCCTCTCTTACTTCTGTTTGTGTTAGTAATTCCCTGAAGTATTCCATCCATGTCTCTTTATATTCCGTATCTTCATCTACTATTCTTCCCTCTTTGTTTTTCATTCCTGTTACTTTGTTTTTATGTGTTCGGGTCTGCGCATTTATTTTTTGATAAAAAGCTGCATTCGTTTTTTGATAAAAAGCTTTTGTGTTCCTTGCATAACTTGCCCTTTCTATTTCCCTAATTCTGTTTTCAATTGTTTTTCTCTTAGCTTGTTTTATCATTTTCTTTGTTTCTTTTCTTAGTTTTCCATAAGTTTCTCTTTCTTCATTTCCGTTCGTCCTTATCCATTTTACCCATGCTTCTTTTTTCATTTCAATCATTTCTCTGCATCTTTCATCAAGCCATTCCTTCTGTTCTCTGTTTACCACCGTTCCTATTTTTTTGTTTGCAGCTGTATTTATACATTTTTCTATTTTTTTCCATTCTGCTTGAATTCCACAAATTTCTTCTGCCTCATTAATAAATTGTTGTTCTATACTATATCTGTACTCGTTTGGTGTTTCTGTCTGTTCTAGTTTTCTTATGTCCCATTTTTGTTGCATATTTTATTTTTATTTTTAATCTTTATCTTTTGTAGCATAGTGCCTGCAACCATGTAATGATCCGTATCAGCACACGCCCCTCTATATGTTCTGACATCTTTCATTGACGACCGTTTTCTTTTTGTTATCAATATTTGATCAATTTGTGTATATTTTTTGCAATCAGGTGATCTCCACGTAACTTTATTCCGTTTGGTGTGTTGAAACATTGTACTGCAAATAATCATGTTCATTTTTTCTGCCAGATTACAAATTCGGTGTCCATTGTTTTTTGTTTTTTCATGGAATGTGTGTATACCGCTTATCTGTCTGTAATATTCTCCTTTTCCAATTTGCGCGTTCAGGTCACCCAATAATATTATCGTGTTTTGATATTTTTGATATTTCTTCTTCTACCTTTTCATAGAAAACCTCCTTTTCGTCATCTTCTGCCACCTCTGTGGGTGCATAAACATTTATTATTGACAGATTGAAGGGTCTCGCCTCAATTCTTATATAGGCCATTCTCTCATCGATTGGCCTAAACTCCATTACATTTCCTTTTAGTTTTCCTCTCACTATAAATGCTACTCCATATTGTCCTTGCTGTTCTCCTCCGGAATAAAATAATTGATATTTCTTTTTTTCAATACTTCCTTTCCCCCTCCATCTTATTTCCTGTAGCGCTGCCACATCAATATCATATTTTTCCAATTCCCATGCAATTTTTTCCATCTTTCCTGGTTCTAGCATTGTTCTCACGTTCCAAGTACTAATTTTAATTTCTTCAGCCCTACGTACTTCTTTTTTCTTTTCCCTTTTTGCTCTTCATTTACTTTTTTTATCGCCTGTTTTATCATTAGTGTTTTCTCTATCTTTCACTTGTACCATTTTTTCAAACATATATTTACAATTACGATTATATATCTCCCTACCTTTTTCATGTGTACTTATATTATCTTCTTTTTTATTATTACCTCCATCTATCCTAATCCTATTATCTACATTTATCCCTTCATAACTATTTGTTATCAATAATTCACTATTACTAATACTAAAGTTACTTCTAATACTAAAACTAATCCTATCTTCCTTCTGTTCTCTATGTTCCTGTTCCTCTTCATTGCCCTTTTCGTTCAGTTGTTCCTCTTCTTCTAGTTTTTTTCTTCTCTTCTAAGCATTTTGGTTATTTTCTCCTCGCTTACTCCTGCCTCAGGTACTTTCCTTTTAGGATTATTTGTCTCTGTCTTTTATATGTCTTTCTGCCTTTCCTGGAAATTATACTTATCATGAACATTTCCATCTATTATCAATTTATCGTATTTAAAGTATGCTCTACTTCCATATTCCCTTGCTCTTCTCATAAACTGCATCATGTATTTCCGGTCTCCCTGTACTCTTTTTGGCAAATCATCATTTAGCCATATATTTGTTCCTTTCAGGTTTTTCTTTTTTTTCATTATGTCCAGCTTCTTTTCCCATTGGTTGAGCTTTATAATTATTGGACTCTTAGTTCTACTATTGAATTCTCCTATTTCTTAAATTCACTTCTATTCCTGCTTCTTTTAAAATTCCTTCGATTTTTATTTTTGTGTCTCCATATCGCTCCTCTTCACTATCTTCTATTCCCTGTATGATTATATTGTTTCTTTTTGTCTCTCGTTCCATCATTTCGATTCTTCTTTCTTGTGTTTTTATCATTTCTTTCAGTCAATTATTTTCCTCTTTCAGCTCTCGTATTTCTTCCATGTTATTTTCTAGTTGGTTTTCGACGGTTGTCATTTCATCAGTCAGACATTTAAACATTCTTCTTGTTCCATCCATCTCCCCCATTCTTTCTTTTTCAGCACCGGATTTCAAGTGTCTCGCAAACAGTTTTTGTTACAGAGCCACTAAGTTCACCCTTAACCCGCAGGCGAGCTAACTTTTTACCGTGATTGATTCCTTTTATTGTTTTGAATAATTTCTGTTTATTACGCTCCTGTACTATTGATTTTCTGACTGTATAGAATTTCTTATCGTATTCCATGCTACCAGTTTTTGTATGTATAATTTATTTCTTGTTAAAATTGATAAATTTCGGTTTTGCTTATTTGTTTCCTAATTTACTCGTTTTTTGTTTTCAGAATTATAATTCATGCAAGTTTACTTACGTCTTTCTATTCCTAGTTGTTTTATCTTTTGTGTGTTATCACTTTCCGTATTTATTGTTAGCTATAGACTAGGGCATTTAGCAAAAATAGAGGAAATTTGGGAGCACAACAGATATCGAGATGCGGTTTTCTGCATTGTATTGGGGAAGGTCCCAGAAGAAACTGACGAAAATGTGGGTTAGCAGTTTTTTTAAAAACGCCTTCTGGGCCGGAAAATGCATTTTCCAATTGCATCATTATTTGTACCGTTATGGGAACGATTGTAAATGCGGAAAAATCGCTCGAAAATCATTACTCGGGGGTTTTCGGGGCTGCCGAACTCGATTATGGCATTAGAATTACCCGGGGGTGCACGGGGGCGGCTCTGTGGGGCTGTCCAGGGGGTGAATTGGGGGGAGAAATGGCAGCGTGCATTAAAATCGCTCCACACTCGTTACTCGGGAGTTTTTGGAGATGCTGGATCCAATTCTGGCATTAGAATTACCCGAGGGTGTGCGGGGATGGCTCTGCGGGGGTGCGCGGGGGGTGAATTGGAGCAGGAATGGCAGCGTGCATGAGAATCGCTCCAAACTCGTTACTCGGGGGTTTTTGGGGATGCCGAATTCAACTGTGGCATTGTAATTATCCGGGGGTGCACAGGGGCGGCTCTGTGGGGGTATCCGGTGGGTCATTCTGGGGGGAAATCGCGTAGTCCATGTAAATGGCTCCAAACTCGTTACTCGGGGGTTTTCGGAGATGCTGAATTCAATGCTGGCATTGCAATATCTGGGTCGCTCAGGGGCGGCGCTGTGGGGGTGCGCCGGGCCGAATTGGGGCAGGAATGGCAGCGTGCATGAGAATCGCTCCAAGCTTGTGACTCGGGGTTTTCGGGGATGCTGAATTCAACTGTGGCATTGTAATTACTCGGCGGTGCACGGGGCGGGTCTGTGGGGGTATCTGGTGGGTCATTCTGGGTGGAAATCGCGTAGTCCATGTAAATGGCTCCAAACTCGTTACTCGGGGGCTTTCGGAGATGCTGAATTCAATGCTGGCATTGTAAAATCCAGGTCACTCAGGGGCGGCTAGGAAATGGTTAAGCAGCTAGTGAAAAATCACGAATTATGAACATAATTCTTTATTCAAATAACAAATAGAAGTTTTTATTAATCTTGAATTATTCATTATAAACTGAAATTTTCAACTTAAGAACTAAACATCTTGTTCAAACTCCTCATCTTCTTCTTCCCGTTGCTCTCCTTCTTCCCCTTCTCCATTTTCTTCCTCTTCTTTATCTTCTCCGTCGTCACTATTATCGGCCCCATCGGGAGCGCCTTTTTGGTTTGAGCAATTGTCATCGCAATTCTTGCATGCCAGTGAGCACACCAACCCACTTCGGCGGCAACCGCACCTCATGCCACAGTCAGTTTGGCAAGAACACGAAATTTTGTTCAAAATTTCCTCGGGGCCGGCTTCCTGGGTCATGGTGACAGGACTGAGCTCTCCATCCACCAATTCCCACCCCCATTGTAACAAATCTAAGGTCTCGTCGTGACCTGGTGAACCATACCAAGCCTGTACTTGGAAATAGACACGCTTGATATGCTCGGTTAACGCATTGGCAGTCGGAATTATGCGTGCAAGGTCGACTTTTTTGTTGGTGGCTTCAGCATATGCTTGTGCTCGATACGCTCGGTTCCGTGGTAACGATACTCTACTCCCTTTATAGCGTTGGCGCCTTTCTCAAATCCAGTTTCGAGGCACACAAGACTCCCAAAGCAATTGTTTTTATAATATGTGTTGTAACGGGCCCAGAAGGCGTTTTTCAAAAAACTGCTAACCCACATTTTCGTCAGTTTCTTCTTGGACCTTCCCCAACACAATGCAGAAAACCGCATCTCGATATCTGTTGTGCTCCCAAATTTCCTCTATTCGGGTGATTTAGTGCTAAATGCCCTAGACTACTAATTCTCAACAAATTTTCACTTATTCTCTACCGTCACATTACGTTCACTGTGCCTTTTGCTTGACAGGACAGGACTGCAAATATTTTCAATGTAAGTATAAAAGCATCAGTCGATAAACTAGAAACCGATTCTATATGAACAGACTTGGTAATCATACAAACAAACCCAGCAACATAACATTTTATTAAAGGAGCCTTACGGAGATGTGACGATTTAATAAGAAATGGCCCACCAAAATCCACTCCAACTTTAGATATAGGTCTGCAAGGTTTCGATCTATCTGAAGATAAATTTGACATTCTTTCTTCACAGGATTTTGAATTGAATCTAGCACAAACTATACATTATCTGATAATTATTTGATATCTACAAGACCATTTAAAGGCCAATATTTTAAACGAAAATTTGACAATGTGGTTTTCGCACCAGCATGTTCTCTCAAACGCTCGTATGTTAACATAAGTGTTGTAATCAAATTATTTGAAGGTAGTCAAATTGGAAATTTCTGATCATAAGGCAGATCAGATTAGCTAAACGACCTCCTACTCTAAAAAGACCAGAATTATCAATAAAGGGAGCTAAATGAAGAATATTGTAATGTTTTTTGTTATTTATTTAAACAATAAACAGGTGGGATAAATTTTAAACACTCGGTATTGCTACTTACTAATTTATTTAAACACTAACTCACTAACACTAATTTATATGTACTTAACTAGTCACTTAAATTTAATTTATATGCACACTAACTTATTAATTTATAACAATTTTATATTCACTTAATTACTGTTTAACTCACTATGGCAAATTATAAACTGAACTCATCCGCTGATCGGTCCTGTATTTATATCAAAAACTTTCTTTACTAGAACATTCGGGATAAGACATGCCTTTCGCGATATTTCTTGAAATGTCTTTCGAGAACATGTTTAAAAAGGACGGTCACAATAGATCCCAATAGACATTCTCAGAAGTCGGCGCGCTCGCCTTTTTCTTAACTCCGTTAACATAAGGTTACAGGGCCGTACTTAGTATCTGCTTCGGTGTGCGAGTTCGTAACATTACCCCCTCCTTAAATGAAAGTTCCTCCTGGAACTTTTGTGTAGCCGAGACTGGATGTTTGAATCGGCAACTAGCCCCATTTCTACACTTTCCGATCTTATGAAAATAGCAGGGCACCGTCTTCATCGGATACTGATAACGGGGGTTGTAGCTGCAAATCAATATCTGGACACCGGTATCTTGAAAGATAATCTCTACCATGTTCCTGATGATTCGCCAATCCAACTGGTTACTCGCTATCTCAGGCATAGCCAGTTTCTTCACGTTGGATTCCAACACGTGGTCTCGGAGGTTTCGAAGTGCTTCCCACACATCGCGGTAGGTAGATCGATCTTGGAATTCATTTTTAGTTACCACGTAGAAAACGTACCGCGAATTATGTTTCAGTTTCAGTGTCTTGCCAGGGGCTGGAATCTTCTTTCGAAACACGGTTGCCAATCCTCGTGCGTTCTTAATACGGGCGGGGATGTTGTATGCCAGTGAATAATCTTCTGGGAGAGTGAACAAATCTTGTTGTTGTTCCGAAGTGACTCCATATCTAGCTTTCCCGGTACCTCCATACGCGCCCATAAATTCATCGAAGGCGGAGTCAGACACATCTCGAATAAGGTTTACTCCTTCCTCTATGTCATGGTCTCCTTCGAATGGCGCTAGTCGGTTTCGGTGAACTACTTTTGGTTTTCCGTTGGGGATCTTGCTTATGCGATATAGAACATCATTGATCCTTTTCTTGATCAAGTATGGACCTTCCCAGGATTTTTGTAATTTTGGAGAAAATCCTTTTCTCCTCGCCGGGTTGTGTAACCATACTTTGTCCCCTTCTTTAAAACCGCCCTCTGTGGCCTGCGTGTCGTACCGCCTTCTCATTCTGTCGCTGGCAACTTGAAAATTTGTTCGAACTAGTTCATGAATATCGTCCAGCCTTCTTCTCAATTGGATCACGTAGTCTTCGCCTGCTATATCTTCTCCAGGCCGACAGCCAAATTCCAGGTCACAAGGAAGTCTCATTTCACGTCCAAACAGGATTTTCGCAGGTGTTTCACCCGTGGACTCATTGACGGCAGATCGATAAGCCAATGCAAATAGGGAGAGATACTGGTCCCAATCTCTCTGATGGCTGGATACTACTTTGGACAGGTATTTTCCAATAGTCCCGTTCATTCTCTCGACCATTCCATCTGACTGTGGATGTAATGCTGTTGTTCTGGTCTTTTTCATTCACAGCTTGTCGCAAATCTCCTGGAATAGATGGCTTTCGAAATTTCTTCCCTGGTCACTGTGGACTTCCATGGGCACTCCATATCGGCTGATGAATTCTTTCACCAATACATCCGCGACAGTTGTGGCCTCTTGGTTCGGGATCGCGTAAATTTCCACCCATTTTGTAAAATAATCCATTACAACCAGTATGTACTTGCTACCATTTTCTGTCGTCGGAAATGGTCCAGCGATATCTGAAGCAATCCTTTCGAAAGGGCTTCCAACATTGTACAGTTTCATGGGTGCCTTTTTCTTGCGATTTGGTCCATTACTCGTAGCACAAGTCGTACATTTCTTACACCAGTCCTTAACATCGTCGGAGCTATTCATCCAATAAAACCTTTCACGAACTCGCTGAAGGGTTTTCTTCACTCCCAGATGACCTCCCAATGGACTGTCGTGTAACTTCTTTAGTACGTCAGCTACTCTTGTTCTCGGGATAACTAGCTGTCTCCTCATCTCAGAACCATTATCGTTTCCAAGGACTCTTATCAACAGCATTTCTTCCAGGACAAGGGAGTCCCACTGAGCCCAATACGCCTTGAGTTTCGGTGAAAATCTTGACAATTCTTGCCAGGTAGGTCGCCGGTTTTCTTTCTTCCATTGCCGGATCATCTTCAGGTGAGGATCATTCTCCTGATCTTCTCTGATCCTGGTGGGTGACCATTCCTCGTTGACTACAGTAGTTCTTGAAACTGCAGCTTCCCTAGATTCCACCTTGTTGCAGTGGGAGCAGTCTGTTGGGCACGGCCGTCTGGACAGGGAGTCGGCATTTCGGTGACTCACACCAGCAGGATGTTCACCCCTGTCTGATTTCCCCTGTGACTGGAGTTCTTGTGTTACAGGAATCTTGGGACGCTTAGACGGACTGCGTACGTGCTCTAGCTCGCCACACTCCCGGCATTTGATCTTCTTTGGCATCTTGTCTGACATACCTTTCAACAAGTTGACGATCTGGTCAAGTTTGTTATCGTCATCTTATTCCTTCATGGTCCTACCTTTGTTGTACCGCGAGCTTTTCTTGACTGCTTTGCATTTAAGAGGTTCTTGGTTTGCAGGAGTCGTAGGACGCTCACACAAACTACGTGCATGCTCTGGCTGGCCACAATTACAGCACCTGATTTTCTTCGGCTTCTTGTCTGCCATACCTTTCAACAAGTTGACGATCTGGTCAAGTCTGTCATCGTCACCTTCTTCCTGTATGGTCCTACCTTTGTTGTATCCCGAAGCCATCGTGGCTGCTTCATATTCAAGAGCAGCAGTCAATGCATCGGCCAATGTTTTAGGATGGGCTAATCGAAGCGTCTTCTCCATATCGTGGTCACACAAGCCGTCAATAAAGGCCTGGATGCCTAAACATTCCATCATGTTCTCTGGTGCTGACGGATAAGAAAACCGAACTAGTCGGGCAATATCCATTTCATACTCTTGAAGGGTTTCGTCACGTTTCCGCCTTCGGTTTTTCAGCTGGAATCTGTACAACTGTTCCAATTGTTCGTGACCATATCGCATGTCCAACCTCTTCCTCAGCAGCTCGAAATCATCCGTTTCTTCCAGAGGTATCGTCTGAAGTACATCTAAGGCATATCCCCGGAGCGCGATAGTTAGGTTCACTGCTTTCTCCTTATCGAACCATTTATTCACTCTAGCGGCTGCTTCGAAATGTTTTACGTAATTGGTCCACGACATCTTTCCATCGAACGTTGGGGCCTCGACTCGGGTAAAACTGCCAGTATCATCTGTCTTGGGTTGTGTTTGTGGCTTGCAGATCTCGATCTTCTTTTCTTCTGCTGAAGTGTCTTGTGTTCTTAACTCGGCAATCTTCGTCTATAACTCCTTGATTATCTGATCTATCTGATTTTCCATCGTTGCCATCTTATTTTCCATGTCTGATTTTAGAGACGAAATTTTATTCTCGACTTCAGCACCAATGTCATTTTTCAATGATAAAATATCTGCAGAAATATCATTCTTCATAGCAGAAATCTCGCTTTTCATTGTGGTAATCTTCTCGTCAATATTGGTAGAAATATCATTCTTCATAGTAGAAATTTTCTCGTCCATACTGGTAGAAACCTTGTCCATGTTAGCGGAAATATCGTTCTTCATATTAGCAGAAATCTTTTCTTCCATGGCAGAAATTGACGAGATTAATGTGGAAGCCTCGTCATTAAATAAAACTGTTTCTGGATCAAAGCCGTCATTTTCCAGTGCCACTTTAAGTCTTTCTACTAACTCACTTTTCTTACCGGACGTTTCCAACTCACGATCTTCCAATTCTGCTCTTAATTCCGTCACTTTGAGATCACATAGTCTCTTGGCCATTTTTACGTAGCAATTTATTTATATTATCCCACTTCTGACACCAATGTAATGTTTTTTGTTATTTATTTAAACAATAAACGGGTGGGATGCATTTTAAACACTTGGTATTGCTACTTACTAATTTATTTAAACACTAACTCACTAACACTAGTTTATATGTATCTAGCTAGTCACTTAAATTTAATTTATATGCACACTAACTTCTTAATTTGTAACACTTTTATATTCACTTAATTACTGTTTAACTCAGTATGGCAAATTATAAACTGAACTCATCCGCTGATCGGTCCTGTATTTATATCAAAAACTTTCTTTACTAGAACATTCGGGATGGGACATGCCTTTCGCGATATTTCTTAAAATGCCTTTCGAGATCCCAATAGACCTTCTCAGAATTCGGCGCGCTCGCCTTTTTCTTAACTCCGTTAACATGAGGTTACAGGGCCGTACTTAGTATCTGCTTCGGTGTGCGAGTTCGTAACAATATGTTTATTGGAAATGAATTAATTAGCCTTTAATTCTGAAATTCTGCATTTTCAAAATTTTTATTATAAAAACTTGTGCATTTTTTAATTCATCTACAGTTGAAAGGCCTAAATTCTTCTGAGATTTGATTTTGATAATATTCAAAAATCTTAATCAAAAGGCAAGAACTCTGCTTAATTTAACAATCATGGAATATTTTGAAAATAGGGCATTCCAAAAATCTAACAAAGTATCCTGTTTAATATTAAGTAACGAATCGTTAATATTTCTTCTTTCAGGAATGTTATCTTTCATTCCATTTGATGAAAATTCATTCAAATCTACATGTGGATTTTCTAGAAATTGTGGCCCATGCCACCACAACGACCTTTTGGTTATGTCCTTTTGGAGGAATGCCTCTAGTAATCAAATCTGCAAAATTAATTTTTGAATCTATGTGCCGCCAGTTGGAAGTTAAATTTTGAATTTCAGAAACTCTATTTGATACAAGAATAATTCACCTAGAAGGATGTGAGGTTAGACAACACAAGACTATTTGAGAATCTGTCCACAAATTCGTAGTGAATGTAGGAATTTTATTTTTAAAAACTGTACTAATTTTTGTAATAAAATTTGCTAATAAGACTGCAGCACATAACTCAAGACGTGCTAGTGTAATTGTTTTTAAAGGAGTTACTCTACTATTTGAAGCTATAAAATTACAAGAAATCAAACCATTGTCATAGAATGCACGAATATAAACAAGAGCACCATATGCCTTTGAGATACTATGGCAAAATCCGTGAATTCAATTTTCACAATTTTATTTTTGAAGAAAGTGTGTCTAGGAATTAATAACTGAGAATGTTCATGAATATGTGAAATGAAATTTGTCGACTGAAGTAGAGGTTCAGAGTTTAATTCATCATCCCAACCTAATTTTGACAACCAAATATTTTGCATTAGAATTTTTGCTACTTCAAGGACAGGAGATATAAACCCTAAGGGATCAAACATTCGTGCAATTTGGGATATGACAACACGTTTAGTAATCAAATTTTTACTTAGATTTTTAGGAACTTTTACTGAAAATTGCTCCAAATTTGCCTAAAACTTTATTTGAAGAGCTTCCCATTTCCAAATCAACACTTTCTTGAGAATTATTTTTTATAACATTTTTTAGAAATTGTGGATTATTACAAGCTCACTTATGCAATGAAAAATTTGCTGACTGTAACAACTTTACTATCTGATTATAAGTTTTTGTCAAATTATCTATAGAATCACTACGTGATAAAATATCATCTACATAACACTGAGAAAGAATGGTATTAGAAGATAAGGGAAGTTTTTCTTTATTTCTATAAACTAACTCATTCAGAAATTAACTGTCTAGATCCTTACTTCGTGGAATCTACTCATATTATTGTTTTAAATGAAACTTATTTTTCCTATTAATATATATTAAGTCAATCACAAGATAGGTCACTTCTTGGACTAGCCAAAAATAATTAAACATCAGGTAGGCATCAAATGAAATGTAACTCCTGTAATTCTGACGAAGATATTTAGATCATATCGGAACAATTGTCATTTTTTCAGAATTTTTAACATTTTGCAATATACTGTGGAGTTAATTAGAAACAGTTAGTTTCATTTAAAACAATAAATCATTCAGTGTTCGAGTAGCTAAATATGGAGCACGATTTGTGCCATTTGTAACAGTTAGTAGTTCTAAGCATCTTAGAGGATCTGTAGGATTTTCTCATTTATAATTGCACAAGTGGTTTGTATTTTATCGGGTAAATTTGGGGTGTTTAATGAGATAGTTTTTCCTAGCAATTTGACGAGAATAACTGTCAACTATTAAAAATAAGACACCGAAGGTGGAGTGTTTTTAGGTTCACAGTTATTCGAGTCAAATTGCTAAAGGAAACAGTTTAGAATTTGATTAACACAAATTCACCCAATATCCATACAAACCTCGAGTGTAATTCGGCAGAACAATTTAATGAATGAGAAATTTGGAAACATATCAATGCAAACTTTATTTATGAAACATTAGAAATAAGCACATTTTTATTTTAATGTACAATTTGACTAATTTCGGCGTTCGTAGACACACCGAATCGACTCATTGTTAGTTCTTGAAAATTCAATAAATTGTTGACAAACTATTTATTCTGGTAACCAACACCGCGATAACTGATGAACAAATGAATAAGTGAAAAAACCACTAGTGTATTTGTCGCTGTAAAAGTTAAAGCTAACTTTTGCCGCTGTCAAAGTGACAATTGCACTGTGGCATATGCGATTTTTTATAAATGAGTTAAATTGCCGCTATAATTTATTTTATAGGAATGTTTGATTTGGATTTAATCTAATCATTCGATACATTTTTTGTATATCACAAGTAAGCACAAAATAAAACATACGAAAACGACAAAGAATATCGAATAGTTCTGGTTGAACTGTGAAACCTTTTAACATGATATTATTTAACGAAACATTGGACGAACTTTTCATGCCAGCATCAAACACTACTCTCAACTTAGTCCAACTACTATCTTCTCGAATCACACAATGGTGAGGGAGAAAATATTTATTTTCTTGGAAATCATTCATCAATTTCTAAGCATGATTGAATAAAACACATTCGTCTATAAACGATTTATAATCTTTGAATAAACCAGAATTTTTCTCAAAACCCTTTTTTAAATTGTGAAATCTATTTTTCACCATGGAATAGGAATTACCCAACTTAAGATGTTCATTTTAACTTTTTAAATGCAAATAGACCTGAAAGGCACCATTTTCTAGAATTTGTATACTATTTGTGAAGTTATTCTCAGCTAACTCTTCATCAGGACAAGGAATTTTATTTTTTGGAGAAATTTCTTCTATTTCCCAGAATTTTTACAACAACTCATCAGTATCAGAACTGTGAAGAAAGAAACAACACCTATTATTTGAACTATCTCCTTGTGAAACACATGAAATAGCTTCTCTAGGAATAGGGCCACCTACTATCTAACCTAACTTGGTATCTACTAGTGTCAAGAAATTTTTTTGAATTTTTATCATACCACCATTTATCAGATTATAATAAATATCAGCTCCTAAAAGTATGTCAATTTGGGAAGGAATCTGGAAATTTGGACCTGCTAATTTCACATTTGAAGAAATTACAATTTTTTCTCTTCGCAATGAAAATTGTGGCAATTTTTTTTGTAATTTTCTTACTAACCAAACAATTTATGTTAAAACTAACATTTCTTGCAATATTGGAATGAACATTAATATTTACCATTTTATTAGAATTTGTAACTATGCCATCAACACCATGTATTTGAATAACCTTTGATTGTGGAGTAAGCTGGAGACTATTTGTTATGATTTGTGTAATTAATGAAACTGTACTACAAGGATCTCAAACAGCTTTTACTTGAATATGCTTGTTTTTTGAATTATATACTGTAACAAGTGCAGTTGGTAGGAGTGCTTCTTTACTAGAGGATAAAGTGGAGAGAGTAATACCATTATGTTTAGTTGAAGAATGATTTTCTAATTGAGGATTTGAAGGATTTCCTTCAAGGTTCTTTCTATAATTGGGGATGTGTGAGCTATCATTACTATTTTGAAGTGAATATTTGAAGTATTCTCTAAATTTCTAAGAGAATTTACCAAACTATTTGACTGATTATTATTATCAAAGGTAAAACCATATCAATTAAAAAAAATGAATTTTTTGGAATTAAACTTTATCTGTATGTTTTGACTATTATTATTAGCATGTTGCAAATTCCTATGAAGCCTTTTAGAGTTGGGTGAATACCTGGAATTGAAATTTCTATTATTAGAAGAAGTTTGTTTACAAAACAAAGTATGATGATAGTTTTGACATTTTAAACACCCAGTAGAGGAACAATCACTTACATAATGATTGTAGGCCAGATAGTTTATACATAACTTGTTATTTTTCATGAATTGCAGTTTGTTATTTTGAGGAATGGTACTAAATTTCAAACGACTATAAATTCTATCATTATTTAGATTGCAATATAGACATCTACCGCTTACAATTTGTGAATTCACTGTTTTCTTTAGAAAATAGCTGGTCTAGTTTTTTGAGAAATATGAACAAAATGAGAGGTTACTTGTCCTTGACCTCTTTTTTAAGTAGAATTTAAATCAGGAATTACTTGTCTTTCGAGAATTGGACACCTGTATTCTAAAAATTGAACAAATTGAGGTAAAGTTGGTCTTGCATTTGGAGGAATTTCAAAATCAAAAGCCGTTTTTGTATAATTATCTAATTTTTGGGAGAAAATGAATACTTATATCAAATCCCAATCATCAACATTTACTTGCAAATTTCTGAGACCATCTATATTTTGTTTTATGGAGGTGACAAATTCTCTGAGGGTTGTGAAATTGGTTTTGCTCAAGTAAGGAGTATCTAACAAATTTTTAATATAAGCATAAATGATATTCAGTTGATGATCATATCTACTTTTTAAGGAATCTAGAGCTACCTGGAAATTATCACTAGATAATTGAAGATTAAGTGCAAAGGTTCACCCTATACATAGGACTTTAAGTATAATTACAATTCAATATGTGTCAACGATGAATCGTTTACTATCAAAGTTTCAAATAATTTTATGAATGCATTCCAATTAGTAACATCTCCTGAAAATTCTGGAATGTTTAATTGAGGTTTGTTTACATGGATATCTGAAATTCTGATTTTATACTACTCGAATCCTTTTTGGCAGAAAGCGAATTAGTCTTTTTTTGCAATAAGGATCAAATTAAACAATATTTATCTTCGACTACCTCTCTATCTGAACTTTGATCTTCATCTACACATTGTATTTGATCTTGTATTGAATTGTAACTATCGAATGCTCTACTTAAAAGATCTAATCTAGTTTAAAAAATGTTAATTCATTTTTTGTCATAGATTTTTTATTAAACCAATTCTCGGTTCTAGTAATTCAACCTTTTTTAATGGCTCCATAGTTGTATATATTAGAAATATTCAATCTAAAAAAGTATCATATATATTATATATAAATATTTATATCTATCTATCTATATATATAAATATATATATATATATATATATATATATATATATATATATATATACATATGTGAGGGATACTTTCTTTGACCTTTTTTAGTACATATACATATGTCCAAGGTTGTTCTTGGTTTTAGGTCGTTTTTATAAAATATAAATACAATAAGACGGTTTAAGCTGGGATTACCATCATTTATTTACGTTTCGGCTCACTCAAGCCTTTTTCAAAATATATTTACTTCTAGAATAAAGTGATTTCTTCACTCAGAGATACAATAAAACAAAATATTTTCTACTTATCCCAAACGTAGAATAATTGTGAAATGTATATTAAAATATCCATTCACGAACTTCGTTAAAACATAAAACATTCTTATCACTCTATGAAAACTAATATTCACAACAAATAATCGATAACGTACATACACATCAAAACTGTTTACAGTTTTGATAGATATATCTTACTGAGGTTGTTTAAATTTTTTTTATTGTTAATGGCATGTTGTTTTTTTTGGATAGCTATTGATTCTAAAATTTTTCTCTTTTCTGTATTGTGTTCCGACCCTATAATTTTTGTGTGTTTTCAAATTAAATGAATGTTTTCTTGAGTTTTCGTGACAAGTTAGAGCTGTTGTATTTTTTTTTAATGTGAAGTCCCCTCTTTCTTTAGATATGTGGGCGATTGTATCACTGCTGTCCCAGCACAACAGGTTAATGATTTTTTGAAATAATTCAATTCATATCATGAAAAACTCCAATTTTCCATCTAAAATGAACAAGATGGCAAAACGAATCTCCTTGATGTCACTTTACATCACATAAATAATAATATTAGAACTGAATGGTATACCAAAGAAACCTGGTCATCTAGGTACCTTAATTTTAATTCACACCATCCAATCAATAAAAAAAAATCTGTTGTCATTGGACTGGCTGATCGTGCAATCCAACTATCAGACCCGGAATACAGAAGTATTGCTGTCACCAAAGCCAAAGAAGCCTTAAACCTTAACAGCTACCCTTCAGAATTTGTTAACAAATTATTTAAAACACGTATAAATAAATTCTATAATTCAACGAAAAATATAGAACAAAACAATAACAGTAATAAAAAATATATTTCCATGCCATTCATAAGCGGATTATCGCAATAAATACAAGGGCTTTTCAGTAAACACAATATTACAATATTCCATAAAGCAAATAAATCGCTCTTCAACAATTTTTCGAAATTAAAATCAAAAACGCCGAAAAATAAAAAAAAGTAGTATAATTGATCATATTCCGTGTAACGATTGCAATGAGCTTTACATTGGGCAAACCAGCCAGTATTTGGAAAATCGCATAAAAGGACATAAATCCGACAAAAAAAATACAACAGTTCTAACTTGCCACGAAAACTCAGAAAAACATACATTTAATTTTGAAAACATAAAAATTATAGGGTCGGAACACAATACAAAAAAGGGGATAATGAGCCAGAAACATGCATGTCTGCGGTTAATACTCATTTCAGTAGCCCCTTCTTCTATTTGCGTGCAATACCCACTAATCCCTTCGTTGCTTATTGTTCATATGTCACGCACTATTCGTACATCTTGTTGTTATTCCGACAGGTAGTTACTTTGGAACAATAACAAAACGATAGGAACGGAACGGAACAGGTAAAACTAATCTTTCAAACTCTAACCTTTTTTTATAAATGTACTTGTCAAGGCAAGTGAAATTGTTCCAAGGTTTAAATAGGAATTATAATACTTTCCTTTTACTGGTTTCTTCTCAGATCCGGCTCGAAGGATCAATTGATTGATTTTCAACAGCCAGAGTGCTATATTTGCTTATTTATACCTCAGAAATAATTTCCATAGGTCGTAAAATAAAATCCGATGTAATTTCTAAAGACAACTGTGTTCTGAAATCTTTTTCGAATGACCAGTGGGTTTTTAATCCACAAATAACAAATTATTACATTAATTGGAACAGTAATCTTCTTAATTGACGCAGCACATAATACATAGTGGACACTGACATCTCTTTCAACAAACTCAGATAAACAAACTTCACTCTTTTCTTTACTGCTTGATTAATAAAAATAAAATTGAAAGGAATAATTGTCAGAAATATTAAAGAATGTTTGAACTAATTTCAAACACTGAGTATAAAAATGCCTGGGATTATTAGTTTAATATCAAGATCAAATTTATTGAGATGATGCAGAATTCAATTATTCAGTTCTGCAACAAGCGTGACTATATTGGCAACGAAACTTCATGGATATCCTAAAAACACTCTCTTCGACAATTTTTGAAGGGTCATGTATATTTTAGTCTCTATCTACAAAATCGTGAGGTACAAAAATTCACACTCTATCAACTCTTGTATTTAAAAAAAATGTACTCTTAAAGAGTACATATACTTGTAACGGAATATGTGATGAACATAAAAAGCCGAGGCTTCATCAAATAACAAATTTATTCATTTAAAACTCCGTTACCACGTCAAAGGCTAAATTTTTGATTCCACGATACCGATAAATTGCAATTGGAAAAAACTTGAAACAGAAACGAGACTTTCCTTCATTGTATCAAAGCATTGGAGTAATCAGTCAGTAAATCGATATGTAATGCTGTTGAAAAAAGGTCATAGAATTCCGCTTGCCAACTTTAATCCTATCAATTGGTGAAGTTTTACGGTACGGTTACCCATACTGAAAAAGAACATGCGATAACTGATAACTGAAATGAGTCACCACCATGAGCATTATAAAATTGTTGGAAACTGGAAAGTCCAGTTGGTTTATTTTATGTGTTATCATCAAAATAGACCATAGCATAAAATAGTCTCGTTGAATAAAGAAGTGACAGCTCAAATTCTCATTTGATAAATTTAAAAGCCGATGAACGTCATTACCGGACGTAATTGTCAAGGATGTGTCACTATCATATATCTCCGGGTGTTGGCATTAGATAATGAAGTGATAATTAACTGATAACAATATCACTACAATAGTGTTTGTAGGATATAATAATATTATTGGAAATATTCCATCCCCAAATCGATAACGTTGAATGAATTCTAGAAATGATTATATTTTTATCTTTTTTGTCATTTATCAACAGGATATTAAGAAATAACAGGTTGAGTAGTGATTACAAAATTTGTCCAAAAATCTGAAGATCTTGCGCACAATGCACGATACGTTTCTCATTGAACCGTTTTTTTCTGCATATTTTGAAGTTTCCTTACTTTAATCTACTCAATTTGACCTACTTCTCATAATGATCTCTGTCGCCTCAACACACTTTTGTGATGTGTGTATAATTGAGAGATTGTTCGATTTACCTGTAGGGTAGATCAATCTCAATTATTCGAGCATCGGCGTTCTTCTATGATATATTTGGTAGGACTCATATTTCAAGTGAATTACGTATTTGGAAGAGTAAACAATTTTTTGTCGTATATACTAATCACTCGATATCAAGGCGACTATCGAACAGTTTATTGGTGACTGAACTAATCGATCTATTGACTGGGTAGATTGGGGTAGGGAGGGCTCTATCATAGAAGAAGTCCGATGCTCGAATAATTGAGATTGATCTTCCTTACAGGTAAGTCGAACAATCTTTCAATTATTCTTCTCATCCGAGTTCTTGTATGATATATTTGGTAGATGTTTGAAGATACAATTAGGGCGATTAAATGCAGTGCTTAATAGTAATTTCATAGTAATATAACAAAAAACGAATACAACACAACAAAAAAGAAAATATTAAATTATAACAACTATAGTTACTATATATTATAATCAATTTTTTGGAAGGAAGGAAAAAATTTGAAGTAAAACTATGATGGGTTACCTATATAAATAGTACCGTTAATAATTATTACATGGTGTTTTTAAAACATCCCTTAATAACAGAATTTGCAAAAGTATCTTCACTGGTTATTATCGGTCTATTATAGAATGTTGCAAATACTTATGAATTTCGCCTCCATCCAGCAGTATTTTTGATTAAATCTATGTTTAATCCTGCTCTGTAGGCAACAGAAGTACTAGCATGTCTAACACTATGACTATCAAAAATGCTTGTGTCCATTCCACTTTTTTGGAGGCCTTCCTTAATCCACCTTCTTATACTCTGGGTAGATGCAGGATGAAATGGTTCCTTATGTGTCAATATAAGGTATCCCGTATCGTCTATTCTGAGTAGTTTTGTGATGGATTAGTAGTACTCAAGAGTTTTTGCCACGCATAATTCAGTTTTGTCAAAGAAAAAGGGTAATACTAAAAAAGGTTGCGATTTATTCGGAACTGATGTTTTTATACGTTCTTCGATGTTTATTTCGATTTTCTCATGTTTACAGAATATATTTTCCAGAGATATTTTTGATATTGTTCCTACCCCGCTAGCAGATGTGAAGACTAACGATGTAACAAGCTTTTAAGTTATATCTTTCAAAGTGAAATCATGTAATGGGTATATTTTTGATAAATAAAGTAATACTGGGTTAGGATCCCAAGTTATCGAGTATTTTGGTGTGGATGGTCTGTTGTTATAAACACCTTTTAAAAACCGTTTTAATATGTTTTCATCGGCTGGGCTGAAGTTTAGTATTAAAGCTAGGGATGATCGATATGTATTGATGGAGGAATAGGAATGTCCTTCAATCAAGCAACTTAACAAAAATTATTAATTTTGTGCATAAACTGAATATTGTTTTATGGTTTTTTCCCCAATAGAATTTAACATCACAGGAATAACGGCCTGGCTTATTTCTCGTTTGTGGAATGATTCCCAGATAATTTTCTGGCCCCCAGGGAAAGTGTTTTGTGTAGTGGGTGCATCTCTCTGGAAGGAGAATAAATTAAATAATCATGTGGTGAGAAAAATTGGTTCTTCTATTAATAATTCATGAAAACACGGGAACCATGACTGATACGGCCAATTTGGAACAACCAAAATGCCTGTGGCTTTATCCGTTAAAATTTTTTCAATAACTTTATGGATTAAGGCAAAAGGTGGAAATACTTAGAACCTCAAGTTTTCCCAGCTAGTTTTAAAAGCATCAACTGATAAGCAATCGGGGTTTGGTCTCCAAGAGAAGTAATTATCACGTTTCTCATTTAGTTGGGATGAAAACAAATTTATATATGGTTTAACAAAAAGATGTATGATTTGCGTAAATTCTTGGTCATTTCATATTTTGTCTCTGGTGATGTAACTCATGATAGGAAGTCCGCTTCTACATTGTCTTTTGTAAGACGCATAAATAAAAATGTTTTTAGTCTCGCAATAGTCCCATAACATCTTTGCCATCTTATTAAGCTGCTCAAATTTAATGCTTCCCCTTCGATTGATGGTTGCAATTGCTGTTATATTATCGATTTGAAGCAGAATATTAAGGTTAAATGTATTTTTTGAAAATGATTTTAGACTGTAGTAGGCGGCTTTTAGTTCTAAATAATTGATATGTCACTTAGAATCATCGTTGCTCCAAAAACTCCTTGCTGTTTGACCATTGCAAAAGGCACACCAACCTGTCATGAATACGTCTGAGAATTGCTTGGGTGAGATGCTTTTACCTTCCTAAGAAATATTTTCCAACCACCAGCTGAATTCTTGTTCTAAATTCTCTGGTATTATCTTTTTTTTTTTTGTTATAGTTCATGCCATTTTTTCGTAAACTATTTCGAAAGGTTTTGTGTTGAACCAACCATAATTCATGGCTGGCGAAGAGGACACCAATTTCCCGACGAGTGATGAGAAAGTTCTTATTCTTATTATTTTTTTGTTTTTTGTTCTATACACCAATTCTAATAACGCTGTAATTTTGTTACTGGGCAAACAAATTGTCATCTTGTGAGAATTAAAATTATAGCCGAAAAACTGATTCTTTTTAACGGGTTAAAGAACGCTTTTCTCATAATTTATTACCACACCTAGTGATTTTAAGAGGTTCACCGTTGTATATATAATTTCATAACATTGTTCATAGTTTTTCCCAATGATTGAAATATTATCTAAATATATTGATACCTAAAACACTAAGATTTGTCAGTTTTTTTCTTGTTTCATTCTATTTTAGATTGAACTTATTTATTTATCATAGATTAAGGAATTTCTTATTTCAATAAGTCGATTCGATTCACCGTATCTAAGCATTTCTTTCCGTGTTGTGTTGTATGTGTGCTGTCTCCAATGTACATACAAGAAGGGGACCCCCAGAAATCTTCATCTAACTACAAGACCAAAGATCATCCAATCCAGGTAAAACAAGGGTTTATTTGATTGATAATTCTTATTTCATTCGCTCAATATAACCCATTCTCTCTCAACTGTACCTACCTGCTATCGTATGGTTCAAGTTTCGTCACAGACTTTATCGCAAATTTTTTTGGATCAATCGAGCCAGGTTAATTATTATCGCTATTATTAAAGTTATCTTCAATAAATATTTCTTGCAGTTTAACTTCATTATTTTATTTCAACAAACAGGTATAGGCACAACATAAAATCGCTCTTGGTCAGTTTCTTTTTTGTTTTCTCATCACAGCGCAAAAAATGTTATCGCAGCAAGTAATTCATTTTAGACTTTAAAAAATTGGTAGTGGAATATCTATAAGAAATAACTAAAAAGAAAAATGTGCTCATCACTGGATTAGAATGGAATACAAAAGATGATAAGGTACTAAAGACAACTATGGAAAACTTCATAACAAAAGGACTGCAAATTGATGTCAAAATAAGAAGCGCCCAAAAACTAGGTGGAAAGGTTTGCTTAAATGAAATGGAGAGTTTCGCAGATAAATGAACATTCTAAGGAACAAAAATAGATTGAGAAATTCGAAGGAACATATTTTTATTGAGTCGGACATTACCAAAAAAGAATTAGAAATACAAAAAACAATTTGAAGAGAAGTCAAAGAAGAAAAAGAAAAGGGAAACAATACAAAAGTAGGATACAAGAAATTGATAGTAAATGGAATAGTTTGGAAATGGAATGATGATTCAGAGGAATTACAATTGATGACTAAAGGGCAGAACCAAAAAAAGTAATGAACAATACACTTAAAGATAGTGCACAGGTAACGACTCAAGCTGAGAACAAGGGATATGTTAACGGTAAATTAAATAACAAAACATAAAACGGAAGAATAGCAGGTAACAAGCATAAAAACTTAAAGGATGTTTATCATCAACAGAGTAACAGTAAAAAACACCGACCTCAAAACACGGAAAAATTACAGATGGGCTCAGGTATATGGAATATAAACACATTAACAGGAAAAGAATTAGAATTAACTGAAAAAATGGAAAATAATGATATTCAAATTCTAGGACTAAGTGAACCGAAGAAAAAAGGCAAATATGTTCGCAACTAACAACAAAGCATACATTCAGGAGTAAAACCAGAACAAAGTGCACAGGAGGGTGTAGGAATAATCGTTACAGAAGAAATAAAACAAAAAGTAATACAATTTAAGGCAGTCGACTCGAGAATAATAGTTGTTAGTATAAAATTAGATGACATAATCAATTTTATACAAATATATGGGCCAGTAGAAGGAACGGCAGAGGAAGAAATTTTAGAATTTTATATTCAATTGCAAAGAGTATAGAATGAAGTAAGGGACGAAAACAAAAAGACAATAATAATGAGAGATTGGATTAGCCAGGTTGGAAATGGTTACAATAGAGAAATAGATTAAAAATGATAAATTTTTTCAGAAGGAATGATATAATAATAGGAAATACGATATGGCAACAACAACTAAATGATAAATATACGATTGTGGCAGATGAAACAAACGCTAAGAGCCCGATAGACTACACAACATATACAAAAAACCTAACAGAAGTAATGCAAAAAATTGAAACAATGAAAGAAACAGAAATTGGATTTAACCACAGATTAGTAGTGACAATTTGTCTAGTACAATTACTAAAGAAAGAAGCTACTACAGACTACAGTAAACTAGCAACACATAAATTAAAATAAAGATATCGAGAAAAAATATCAAAATGAGATGTATAAAAATTCGATAAACTAGAAAAGGACACTTGAAGAACGATGGGTTGCCTTTAAAGAGACGCTATTAACAGAGAAAATATGTGGAAAAGTTGAATATAATAAAAAATATATCACATCAAAATCACATGTGGACAAATAAGAATATGACAGGAAGAAAACTATTGTAAAAAGAGCCGTCAAAAAATCAAAACGTGACTCATGGAAGAAATTTGGAGAAGGACTAACAGATCTACATAAGATGGATAACAGACAATTCTGGACAAGAATAAAAAGATTGAGAGGAAATAAATATAAAGATATTAGAGCAATAAAAAATCGCCAAGGCCAAGTACAAACGGAAATGGCAGAAGTATTGACAACATGGAAATAATACTATACAGAGCAATCCGATACATTAACACCGGAAGAGAATATAGCAACAGCAGAAGAGGAAATCCACCAACCACACGGAATCCAAAAAGAAGAGATAGATCAAGTAATACAAAAATTCAAAATAGGCAAGGCTAACGGAAAAGATGGGATAGCGCAAGAGATAGAAAGAGAAAAAGAATGGATATGGAATGTATGCAGGGACGCATGGGTACAACAAAGAATTCCAAGTGAATGGGAAAATAACTTATTAGTACCCATCTATATAGAGGGAGAATAGGCACAATGTGAGAATTACAGAGCAATATGTTTGGCCCAAACTAGCTATAAGGTGTTGTACACAAAAATAATAGAAACAGGATTAAGAGAATATGTAGAACCAAAATTAGGAGAAGAGCAGGGTGATTTTGGACCTGAAAGACAAACAAATGATAATATCTATATACTGAGGAACATAATCGAAGGAAATATAGAAGAGAGAGAAGAAATGTACCCTACATTTATAGATCAAAAAGTAGCCTTTGATACACTAGATAGAAGAGAAGTATGGATAACCCTTGAGGAAATGGATGTGCCACCCACCTCAATAAATATAAATGAAAGTGTATAAGAGACATTTAGAGCCAAGGTACAGATTGCAGGCCAAAGGTCTGAAGAATTTAAAAAGTATAAGGGAATTAAACAAGGAGACAGGAGACTGTTTATAATAATCATGGATAAGATTGTGAAACGAACTGAACAAAAATATGTGCAGCTGAATACCATAATTGCACATAGAAATTTAGAACCGATAAAAATGAGTAGTCTAGTATATGCAGATGATGTGGTTTTAGTGGTGAATGCAAAGAACAAAATGCAAATACTAGTGAATATTTGGACTAAAGAAGTAGAGAACATGAATATGGAGGTGAACATTAATAAAACAAAAGTGATGATAATGTATGAAAAACAATCAGGAAATCAAAATAATAAAGGTATTAGACGTAAAAACCAGACGCTAGAAAGGGTAATAACATTTGAATATTTAGGAAGTATAGTAACAGAAGATGGAAAAATATATGCAGAAATAACAAACAGAGCAAATGAATCAACAAAAATATACTACTATCTAAATAAAACAATTCTTGGATATAAAGATATAGCCTTAGAAGTGAAAATGATAATTCATAATATGATAACAGTTCCTACAATAATATATGCAAGTGAAAATTGGACTGTGTCGAAAAAGGACGAAACTAAAATAAATGCCATGAAAATGAGGCATCTAAGAAGAATTGCATGGAAAACTGAATGGGATAGGATTAGAAACGACGTCATTAGAGAGACAACTAAACAGGAATCGATAACTGGCAAAATAAAAAAGAGCTGGTATGGTCATGTGGTAAGAATGGAACCAAATATAATAACTAGGAAAATAATGGAGATTGGAAAACCGATCAAAAAAGAAAGGGGTAGGCCTAGAAGAAAATACAAGAGATAGGTTTATAAAGAGGAAAGACCGTAGCAGAAATGAAAAATATAGCAAGAGACAGAAAGGCATGGAAGAAATGAGTACAGGTCACGAAATCCATATCCGACGCCTAAAAGGACGGAAGGATTTAGTTAAGAAGAAGAAGACATTGATAGTTGTTCATAATAATAAAGGTCATCTACCTTTATTTATTTACATTCAATGAAAACGCAGTTCGTTCCTTTACACATAAATAGTATAATTTTTTTCCATTTTTTCTACTGTATCACAGAAGAACGCTGTCAATTAAATACTATTTTCAATTAACATTCATAAATCAAAAATATTCGATTTTCTTTTGACAAAAAATGTCTAGAAATAATATATGTAAAAATACCAATTATAGATTGACAGAAATTCGTCGTTTTAGTGAAGTTTTGCAGATTTTTAAACGCGCTCTGAAGGATGGGAATTTTGTCACTAGTTTGAAATTAAATAATAATGATGTCGATTCAATTAATAAAAAAAAGGTCTTTGGAAATCATAATGCAATTGTTGGTTTATTAGGTGAGGGCAAGAGACTTTTGAAGCGGAGGACTTCATTCGACAATCAAAAATTCCAGATAATGCCTTGCCAAATATCAATTTGCCTTCCTACACTGGTGATATTTCTGAATTTTTGACATTAATTGGTATGATCGATGCAATTATTCACAATAATATCAAACTAAGTGAAATTGAAAAGTTTAAATATTTTAGGCTACCCATTTCTTGTAATTAGGAATTTTCAAACGGCCGAACTTAACCATGATCTTGCTTATGCTTCCTTGCGTAAACGGTTTAATAGAACTAGAAAAATTGCCATAGCGCATTGGATGGTTCTGGATAACTATCCAAAACTCATTTTTGATCATCCCACGAAGTTAAAGCGCTTGTTGATAACAATTTGAAAACTTTGAAAACTCTTAACTTTTCTGTCGATAAATGGGATTTCGTTCTTATTTATATGGTACTTAAGTGATTGCCTTTTTCTTTAATTTCACAGTTTTAACTGAATCATACTTTCACTTATTCAGACGATGAATTCCCTACTTATAAAGTTTTACTGAATTTTCTAACGCGCTATGTGTTTTTGCCCGTTTTTCCGATCACTTTCACTGTGAGAGAAAGTTTGTAGATACATATCAAAGAGTTCCCACAGGAAAATTCATTGTTTCACTTTCCTTTAGAAATGGTGATCACTCCTCTTCTGTGACTCGATATTTGGCAGTTGAACGATTTCACTTATTGGTAAGACGTCTCCCAAGGAATCCCCTCGTGTATGAAGAGTATTTTTTTTCATGAAAGAATATATTGAGTTGAGTCACATGGAACTTGTCGACGTCTTGACTGCTTCATCCCAAACATTTTAAATTTCTCATCAACGCATTCTGAAGACAGATAGTATTAGCCTAAAACTAAGAGTGGTTTTTGACGCATCGGTTAGATGTCCTAATTAGTTATCATTAAACTGGTCCTAAGTTACAAAGAGATATTTCCACAATCCATTTACATTTCCGTCTTCATAAATTTGCAATTGTTGCGTCAAATACTAGTGAATGTTACAAATCAGAACAGAATAGTTTGGAGATTTTCTCTCTCCGAACCTTTCCAAGACTTGGTTTTACTTCTCCTGACACTTTCCTTTCGAAACATTTGATTCAGCGTATTTGGAATTATAAGTTATATTGGGATCGACACTCTATGGTTTTGCTGTTTGTTACCCTATTTTGCTATCTGCGCAATCTCTCCTAGCAGCAGGTTCGATATTTTGAGGCATTGTGAATTATATACTGAAACGATATCAGTTCCTTCATAAAATTTTGATATAATTCTCCAAAATATCACATCAGTTGTTGTAATTTGAGAGTTATTGTTGGTTGTTTGAACCTACCATATAGATTAAGCCAGATTTGTTTGTATAAGATATTTTAGAAGTCGAATTATACCAAATTTTTCGGCAAGCAGAAATCTTAATTCATAGAACTGTATAAGAAGCATTAAATCTAAAATGAAGTCCGATCTCTATTCTCATTCTAAGGATAAATTATATTTATGATAAATTCTTATGTAATGGCTTAGTTTCACCAGCGAAAAGATTCAGTAATTTGGATACCCTATTAAATATTAAAATAACATTGACACAGGTACGCTATTTAGTTACATCGATAAAACAGAACCCTAGGGATGAATGTTGATGCATAAAATGGGTTGGGAGCACTGGGACTCACTCTCGCAGCAGTTTAAATTATGTATTCTAATAAATTAGTTGGCATCAATCGCGCCCGTATTGAAGTATAAATACCTGGTTTGCTCAAAATTTGGATATTTGTTTTGCATTATGCAAATGAATAATATCATAAATTGAAGTTGAGTCGCATAATTCTAGAGATACGGTAAACGGTAAACCAAGTACAAAGTTTGTCTGAACGATTTCGGGATATGCTTCAATTGAAACATGTATATCGTTCAATGTAACGACTTTCCTCCATAATCGATATATGTATATATTTGATGAAGTATTTTATTGGGCTCACATAAATCGTTTGAATATGATTATTATTTTATTTTTGCTTAACGATGGTTTTGAATGAAAAATACAGTTTGGAAAGCTATGCTGGAAATTATTTGTGTGTCGCTTCTACCACTGAAATAGGAAGCTAGACAAATACTCCAACATACATGGATATTTTATGTGCTGACAAATTAAAATTAGAAATCTTCAAGTTTTAGTTGGATTATATCCAGAAATCTATTGACTATTCGTTTCATTACTTCCAAATTTTAATGATCAAGAGTTGGAGATGGATAAAATGTCTATAAACTGAAGAAATATAGGTAATACAACTTCAATTGAGCTCATCATAGTAATTACCTAAGGAACTTTAAACAGCAACAGGTATGATAAACATAATTGAAGCTTATATGAAGGAAGAAATAATTCATTCAAATGAAAATGAATTTACTATTGTAGTTATTTTTAAAATAGTTATTTGATTATCCAGGATGTTTTTCTGGTGACTATAAATTAAAGTTTATTATGGTCTTCAGTTGTCATTAGAATTGCCCTAATCTTAACTAAAGAATTATTAAGGTTAGATAAGGTCACCAGTGGATATATTAACCATTATGTAATTAACCTTTACCCAAAAGGTCGATTGTTACTAATGTTCTTGAGAGAAAATATAAGGTGACAAAATTATCAAAGACTACAAGTTATTACTAAAATATAATTTTCACAGTATACAAAAAAAACTATCCGAATAATATCGTAGGTCTACTCGTTATCCAAGTCCCGAAAAAAATAACACCAAATAAGATTCTTTTGAGAAATACTTGAGTACAAAAATAATTAAATAATCGCTACTTATATAAGGCGTTATCGCCGATGATTACCCGTGCTAAATAACAGAATTACAGTTATTAAACTATATCTGGAGAAAAATAATTAAGAACTATACCTCAGGGAATAATTATTATTGTTTCGTTGGTCGTATATTTGAGTCAAATCCGTGAATAGGCGCCACCGAAATTAAGAAACTATATTGCTGAAGGCGATCGTAAAAAAACGTTATAGAAGTAAAAAATTATAGGTATAAAACAAAAGAGTAATATATTTAGTAGGAGTTATAGCGTGGTATGATCATACGAGCTTTACACGTATGTGCCCTGTATCTATAAGTATCACAAGCCGAATAATTATCTAAAACATTGTGAATACCACATTTATCAATGCTTTGATGTTGAACTCCAACCCAAATCAAGCCGCAAATGTTCAATTGTACTAATATATGAATTAATATTAGTAGATATAACTAATATAAAATAACTTAATAATTACAAGTGATAATGAGAATCATAAAACGGTAATATAAGTCTTTATTGAGAGGTGATTCAGCAAAACAAAATTCTCTGTTATACTTAGCTGGATGGCACGTTTTGGGTTCCAACCAAACGTCCACAACGTCACAATCGGGAGTAGATATCTGGTAAATCTTCAGGGATCGTCTCGGCCGGGAATAATTTTTGCTAGTATATAGCAGGTCGAACCAGGTGTTAAATCGAGTACAAAATCCAATCTCGATAATCAAGAGACTCCAAAATGATTCCCAAAATAGACGGGAATATATAACGTAGTAGTAGGAAACCAAAAATAAAAACCCTACAATAAGGAGAGAAAATAATTAATCTCACCATCTACAAAGTTGTAATTTGTGGAAACCTAAAATAACTCACCTCAATTTATCAATGAGGGTTCTCAAAATTCCAATATACAGCCACGTGGAATTAATCAATCAAAAGCCTCCACCAATAGGCTTACAAAATGGCGAATTCTGGCAGGTGTTGAAAGAAGTTGATTCGATCTTAGTGAATCGTGGTTCCAGTGCAAAATAATATCCCTTAACGGAAGAAAATCGACTTCCAAACGAATTGCTTCCTAAAAATAGTCGGATTTCCAAACAATTTGTGCAAATTCTATCCCCCAATTAGGGTAAATGAGAATGGAACCAAGAAAATAACTCGCACAAAGCACCGAACCCTTTTCGTTCCTCAAACCATACAATACACACCTTCCTTCTCGTCGTTTCCAAAGAAAAGATGGCTTCAAAACCAATGGTACAAATCTTATCAAAAGTTTTTAAAATTCGAAATATAAGTGCGTTAATAAAAACTATTAAAATCTAGGCTTCAAATTATTCCAGTTGGTAAACATGTATTTCTTGAGCACGATGGAGAAACAAAAGAAGTACATCCAAATTTCCTACATTCTCCTTTCTTATTGTTGCTTTAATAAATAATTATACATGTTGTGAAAAGCAAAACCGTTATTGTAGCGAAGTAATTTCGGCGAGTCGGAGATTAATACCAGCCGTGTAGAAGGGATACGAGTTTTACCGATCACCGAAGCATTTTTAGATTTATTAACTATACCGAGTGTCCCAAAATATTAAATAGTCCACAACAGTCAATAAAAGAATGCATGTTAAGAAAAAAAAGTTAAGACGAACTATAATTACCTACAGGAAATAAATGTGAAATGTTATTTTTATTATCCACTGGGATTTATTAAAATACCAATTTAAAATTTGTTTAATTATTCCTAAATTATTGAATGTTTTTAAGAAATTATGTAAGTAAGAATTTCATTCTAAATTCAGACCATAACAAGTCTTTTTATTTTGATTTTAAACATGTTTTGTATAGGAAATACCTACGTTAGAATAAAATTTCGTGGCCTTCGGAGCAGAAAGTCGTTCTGCTCGTGAAACTTTACGAAAACTTCAGTTGACGCCAAATTAAATTTCGACCTTCTTTTTTTTAAGTATGTGGCTGGAAGGAAGGTGAGTCAGATATGTTTGGAACTAAATAGTTGTACGTATGTACGACCTAATTTTTGCCAAATGAAAGCATTACTGAATATTCATTCATTACATCCTATCTAGAATTGCCAAAATATTCAATGAACTGTATATTGATAAACGACGAATGAACCTACCTCTAGCTATACCAAGTAGCTTTTTCGATTCTTTCTACTTCTTATCATTATAGTCGATATAGCTGTTTGAACAAACTAGTATTGATCCATAATGAAGAGTTGTAAAGGTTTGTTCCTATTCATACCTCTCGTGGGATAATGTAATAATTGAAAAAGATCCGGAATTATTCGTCGATACTGCTAGATATAAAAAAAACTAGTACGAGACGTGCATATAAAATATGTTGAATATACACTTTCCTGCATGCTTCAACATAACAATTCACTATATGAATAATCCGATTAAGTGTTGCAGTATCTCTTCGAGTTTTGTGTAAAAACGACCTCCACGGCCCTCTTTCAATACCCATCCTTTACTCAATTGACGCACAAAGGGAACACTTATAAACTTTCCCCCATATACACACTACAAAGAAACACTTACATAACCTGCTTAGACCGCATTCAGAATTGGGTTATAGAAACTATAAAATTCACTTATAACGCAAAGCTCACAGAAAATGTGACAAAAATCTATAATAACTTGAAAGCTTATAATTCAATTCAAATTCGTTTCGCTCAACCCAACAATTATGTATCTTCATTTCACAAAACGTTGGATGATGTCTGATATTTTGAGGTGTATCCAAATCTTGCAACACCACTAGATTGTTTTGACAATGGAATATTTGATTTCATTTCAACTTAACGTGCCTCGACAGCGCTGGTCATTGGCACAGAAAAATGATTTCAAATATTCACATGAAATACAACTATTACTATTTTTAAAATAGATTTTATGATAGAGATGTGTAGCTTTCAGAAACTGTAAGACTTTCTTGATCTCGGTGGGGCAGTGGAGCATTTCCCTGAGGTTAGGCCTTAGGTCAAATCGTTGATATGTAGCGGAAAATTGTTTGCAGTCAGTAAGTATGTGCTTTACGGTCAGTATAGCATTACAGCTATGGCAAACAGGACGATTTCCCGAAGACATCAGATAGCCGTATGTGAGTTTGGTGTGGCTGATTCGAATTCTTCTGATTATAGCGGCCTCTTTTCTTATTAGAAAGCTAAGGGAGAGAGGAGAAGTAGATGAATGGATATCGTGAAGTGCTGTCGTACTATTGAAATGGAACTTGAGGTCGCTGGCGAATTGGACTATTTGTTTTGGATTGTTGCTAGAGGCAGCTTCTTTCGCGTGGCAATCCGCATTTTCGTTACCAGCAATTCCAATGTGAGATTGTAGCCAGATAAGAAATACTTTCATATCATGAGCAACGGGAGTTTGATATATGTCATGTATGTTCTGGACAATTGGGTGGTCAGTGAAAATTGATTCTATTGATAAAATGGAGGAAAGGGAATCAGTGCATATCGGAATATTTTTGTGGTGGAGTGAGATATATTTGAAAACCTGAAGAATGCTGTGAAGCTCACCTGTATGGACGCTACACACTGAAGGTAAAGTAAAGGAGCCTATGAGTTCATGTTTCGAGGTAACTGCACAACCAACTCCCGAGTCAGTTTTGGAAGCATCTGTATAGAGTGTTAAATCGTAAGAATTTTTTTGTAGTAATTCTAGGAATGCTTTCTTCACAAGTGCAGTGGGTGACTCATGCTTACTGAAAATGGTGAGTGAGGTATCGATTATAGGAATAATTTTGATCCAAGGAGGAGAAGAAGGTAGTGGGAGCGGGGATGTCAGAGAGAGGTCAGTATCTTTGAATAAAGGAGTGAGCAATTGGGGAAGAGATTTAATAATTGTTCGAGGGTTAGTAGGGAGATTAGTCGTTGAAGGGGAAAGTGAGTGAACAGGATTGCAGGGATTGGTGGATACTGAGGCAGCATATGCGAGGAGTAGGGATTGTCGTCTTAAGGGGAGGGGTGATTCATTAGCTTCAATATGGAAACTATCAGCAGGGCTAGAGCGGAAGGCACCAAGACGGAGGTGGAGAGCGGTATTGTAAGCAGAGTCCAGCAAAACTGTGACAAATTTGGGGGCTGACATGTAAATAAAGCAACCATAGCTTCGAACGGATGAAAGCTCTGTAAACTCTTTATAATACGATTTCGTCGGAACCCCATTGAAAGTGACTTAGCGTTTTGATTATGTTTAATCTGTTTTCACAGATGCTTTTGAGTTCATGGATATGGTGTTTCCAGATTCTGGAAGCAAAATGTACGTTTTTGGGAGAGACAATGTTACCTATTGATTTGATATAATCGAATAGTACAATGTTGGGTATAGAAGGCATAATGATGGCTTGATCGCGGGATGGTATCGGAGGGGGAGTTAGTCTTGCTGAAGTAGCCGCGGCATCAGTTATGGGTATTGAAGGGGTATTTGTGTTTATCGAGATAGATTGTTTAATGGAGGTTGAAGAAGTGGTGGTACTTGAGAGTAGTGATTGTGAGGGGCGGTTGGACATATTGATGTGATCTTGGATACCAAAATCACAAACAATAGTGAGCAATAGAAATAAAAAGAAATATATTATATAAGTAAATCTCAGCTCAGAAGACAGTATGTAACTCAGTGACTAGCCCATTTATTTCCAGACAAATACGTATATTTCAAGAATATTTACCAATTTTGCAGGAAAACAGCACTTTTACAAGTTTTATTATCACATTTTAATGATGACAAAAAACACGTTTTTAATTTGCTATCATATTGACGACTTATCGATCCGAACCTAATGAGTTCTGACTCGTGAATGAATGAAATAATTGATCATAAATTATTTCAATAAAATTTACTGCTTCGACCCTTACTCTCTGAAATCTACTCATATTACTTTTTAAATGAAACTAACTGTTGTTCTGGTGCCATAGGTCACCTCTTCAAATATTTTGGACAGTATTGAAAGGGTTTTTTACCTTTTAAAATATTTACTGCCATATTATAACTCATAACAACACAGTGACAAAATCGGCGGAGTCGAATTGTCTCCCAAAATAAAAATATTACCTGCTCTCAAAAAGGTGACGGTCGAATTGTCTCCCGGATGATTTTAATCCGTAATTAGCATAAGTACTTATAATACCTTAAAATCTAAACGTTGTTGCCAAATCGATCTTACTTATATCTTGACGAAATATTTGGAATGGTATTTCCTAATTTTGTTAAAATAAAACAGTACGTAGGAAATTATAATTATTTTATTATAATAAAACAAAGGAAAATATACAATGGTTCTCTTATATATATATATATATATATATATATATATATATATATATATATATATATATATATATATATATATATATATATATATATATATATATATATATATATATATATATATATATATATATATATATATATATATATTACTAGTTTTAAGGTTCTTTGACTAGACGTATATTTTTTTATATAAATTTTCTTGGATTTCAGTCAATTAAAACATTATGGAATGATTAAAATGTCATTTTATTAAAATTCTGTCAAACAATGGTGACGTTTCAGTCTTAAATTTAGACCTTTATCAAACCCAAAGTGTAGTCAGCGAATTTTCATTAAACATTAAACTTAAAAACACGTTCACATCATTATTACACATTTTAAAATCATTGGATTACCTTCCATTCATTAAGAACACATATTTCAATAGCAAACCATTCATATTGGTAAAATATCTTAATGAATGGAAGGTAATCCAATGATTTTAAAATGTGTAATAATGATGTGAACGTGTTTTTAAGTTTAATGTTTAATGAAAATTCGCTGACTACACTTTGGGTTTGATAAAGGTCTAAATTTAAGACTGAAACGTCACCATTGTTTGACAGAATTTTAATAAAATGACATTTTAATCATTCCATAATGTTTTAATTGACTGAAATCCAAGAAAATTTATATAAAAATATATATATATATATACTTATATATTTCAAGACAATAATATTTACAAAAATGATATAAAAACTCTTTCACTCTACACACTCATAATACAAATTAGATTCTGCATTTAAAAGAAATATTTTTTAAAAATTGAAAATTGGTAATCCTGCCGTCTTGTAATTTTTCTAAATTATCTTCCAAAAACTTTTTTTTCATTAATACTTTTCGATCATATACTTTGACCACGGTATCAATACTTTGAAGCTTAATATAGGTATCTATTTGAAAATCTAGAAGAACTTTTATAAACTGGTTAAAATTTGGGTGTGTATTATAAAATGAAGCATTATAACGCGAATGAAAAGATTCGCATGCGTTTGTTATCCTTTTTAAAGAAGAAGAGTTTTCAGCCCAAATGTTAGGAGGAAAGGTAGAAATTTCATCTATGTAAGTTTCAACTAAATAGTCATTAAATTTAATCACCATCTCATCATCTGGTTGAATTGCAATGAGATCAAGAACAAAGCAATCGCCAACGTCTTCTGCTTTAAGGAATGGTAAACCAAAAATATAAGTAAGGTATTTAGTTATATCTGTTTCTGAATTGTCTTTTAACTGATACTCGGTAGAAAGTCCTAAACTTTGAATTTTTCTATACCAACTTTGACCTAGGTGAAATAGACATCCCTTGATTTCTGTTTTTGGAAAAATTTCGCGAATTGCTTTGTGTATTGCTAATTCAAAATCTGAAGTTATAGTTTTTGGAAGAAAGTCGTGACCTGTTGTAGATAGATATAATTCTTTTAAATATTGTAAAGCTAATTTATACGATACTGTATTTTTATTTTCTAGAAGAAAGAAAACCAAAGAAATATAATGATTATTTTTAAAGCCATGAATGGTAAACAATTGTAAAAAAAATTTAGGGCAATAATCGAAAGTGCCATCAACATATAATTCACTTATTTCTATTAGAGCAATAATATTTGTTTTACATGAAAACATGACTATATTATTTATTTCATCATTTTTAAGAATAAAATATTCGTCCCTATTAGTTTTTAAAGTAACAGAATTTAATAAACTATGAAATTCAACTATATTAGTTGGAAGTTTTGATGCAATTTTGGACCTAGCAGTATACATATTTTTTCTCATCCTTTCAACGTCATGAGTAGTAATAGTTTCACAATGGGATTTTCTTACCTCCTTTCTAATTAGGCCCATTGGTTCTGCCGAAACATCTTCTATTGCTTTAATTTTTACAGCATTGCTTAGAGTCTGCCTATTTAGAAGCTCTTCTGATAATTTCTCATGGTTGTGGTTTAAAGAAGATTCGATCACTTCTGGACGGTCCAATTTTGTTTTAACAAAAGCTTTGCACTGCGTTTTCCTGGACGCTTAAAGCCATCTTTTTAGAGTGTCTCTTGCTAATAACTTGTGGAATGAAAATTTAAACCCATCGATCACTAACAAATCTTTGCCTTTTTCACTTTTAATTATTGTAGCCTCCATTATACGTATAGTTTCACTGTACCACTTTTAACTATTCTACAACTTCGTAAACAAACTTTACAACCTCTGAAACTTGTGAAGAATATGTGAAATATGGTTTACTATTTTTAATACCACCCTTTATAAGGCGAAGGAGGGACAGTACTTTCAAACGATAATGTCAAATTAATGGTACCTACCTGTTTTTGGATTTGTAAAATGTTGATGGATTAACTTAACATTCTTTTAATGTAAATTAAAGTAGATTTTAATGCAGATTATCACTAAAATGATCTAAGGAAATTTAATAAGTTATTTGTTAATGACAATTTAAACTGCAGGTTATCGTTACAAATAAATAAATGTAAGGATTATTTTCTTACTTTTCTATTTCAAGGTAGTTAAATGATTCTCATATCCTGAGAGACATTTTACAAAAAGAAAAAGGTATCAATAGTTCAACGTACTTTTAAAAATAAAAATTTTGATTTGGCATCTACGGTGTACTTTGTGAAAATTAATACCTTTTAATGTATATTACCTTGGGAGACAACTCGACCTATGATGGGAGACAATTCGACCTATAAAAAAACTACCTGCTCAAGACGGGAAACAACTCGTCCTTGCCCGACATAATAGGACGCTACAACACTGTTCTTTTCATTCATCCGTCCCACTGACTCGTTATTCGTTCGTTCACTTCGACCCCATCTCTGGACGCGGAGTCGCGCTTGTGTCTACGTAATACGCACTAAATGTTTTTCCACAACTGTTTCATTTAAAAAAGTAATGATATATTTTTTTATTCAGCCCAGTGATTTGTTCAAAACTGTAGCTATACGTGTTGAAGTATCATACTGTTGCTCTATGTTTATTATAGAATAGTATATTCTCGGTGAGAATAATTTGCTTATTGTCTTTGAATTTGATTGCACATATACGTGAGTAAAGATTCAATAATAATTGTCTTTGTGTACAGGGTTTTTCATTATATATGGACCCTTCCATATCTCACTTATTATTTGTTACAATCAAAAATGTCTCAATTAAGAGTTGGATGGTTTTTAAAGTAGTTTTTGAAATCCAACAAAAATATTATACAGAATGTTCCAAAAAAGAGGGTCAGAGCCAAAGTGTTCTTTCTTAAATGGGACACCCTATATATTTTTATATTTTTTCACTGTTCACTTCAATCCGAATTCAACGATATATAATTGTTATCGTCTAACCTTAACAGTTCAGAAAATATATACGACACAGTAAGATGTAGTAATCTATCGATTGGAATTCAGTAAATTTATTTACAAAATAAAGTAATCTCAAACTAAAAAAGCCCAAATGAAACTATAAATATTGTTCAAAATGACCCCTCATATTGCCAATGCATAGATGGTATCTTCGGCGTAAATTCTCTAAACATTTAGAAATAATATCATGATTATTTAAGTTATTAATTTCGCCTTGAATATTTTCCTGAATTATCTCAAGATTGTTATTTTAGCCATATCTCCCAGCATCCCCCACAAAAAATAATCTAAGAGAGTTAGGTCAGGGCTATTAGGAAGCCAAAGAATTGTCCCATTATTTCCGATCCACTCTGGAAACTGATTGTTGAGATGTTCTCGCACCTCTAATACATTATGGGGTGATGCCCCATCTTGGTGCCAGATCGTAGTATTTAATTGGTCAGCTGTAAATTAATTTTCTAGTATTTCACTTATTTTGGGTATTATGCAGTTTAGGTAAGTTCTTCCTGTTAACTTTAATTGAAAAATATTGGCCCAACCACTTTATTCTGGAATATTCCACACCAAACTTTAATTGATTTCCGTCCAGGTTTCTTTATTTGTTGCACTTTCCGCTGTCTATGATTTTTATCCTCTCATGAACGTCTATTTTTTCTATTAAACACGCCAGCTGTAGAAAAACTGGATTCATCTGTCCAATAGATTTTCTGAAGGATATCTGGAGTTTCATTCAAGCGACGAAGCATTTCCTGACAAAATATTAACCGTTTCAGTTTGTGCAATTCAGTAAGAGCCTGCAGGGGAAGTATCTTATATGGTTTATAATTGTGTCTTTTCAGAGTCCTTGTTATCTTTCTATGACCATATGCAAGAGGCAAGCTTTTTATTATTATATATACTCTCGTCCCCCCGGTATTGAGGTTAGAAAAGGAATATAATAGTGGGTTCGGAGTGCTTTCTAAAAGCAAACAGTGCAGGTTCTTTCTCAAATATATATTTGTATTACGATGTGCTATAAAACAAATGATGATGATACAATTAAATGCCTTTAAAGATAATCATAATAGATTAACCAATGTTCGAGAGAACCTTTAAAGATATATACGTATATATGATTAAGGTTCACAAGTTTGTGCTGCCAGCTTACAAGTAAGTTCTATTAATTTGTTATGAATCACCTATATAAATCTAATTATGAAGTTTGGAACTTTATTATTTGTTATTTATTTCTTATTTTCTTGTAGATTACTCGATTATACCTTGAAGAGGTAGAGAAGTATATTTTAAATTAAAAGAAGATAAAAAAACTATTGTTATTATAATAACTGGTTAAATGGAGATCCTATATCTACCACTTATCTTATGGAATGTGTTGCGATCCAATAAGGGAAGTACTCTATACTATTGTCTCAAATTGTCAGGAACCGAGTCACACGTCAGGAATCCAATTTTACTTCTTTGACTCAGAAAGTGTCACTAACTGGAAAGCATACAGATGAACAGGAAAACGGTGTTATCCCAATGTGTAGACTGTAGATCCAATGGTTAAGAAATATCCGCCGAAATATAATGGGAACAAAAGTGAAGCCAGAAATAGGAAGAAAACAGCAAAATCAGAAAAAGAAGGCCTAAAAGACAAATATTTACTTCAGTATATCATGCAGTGTTGGAAAAGTATAAAGTGGAGGATGTATCATTTATTTTCAAACTTACCTAAGTTGACATGTGGTTTTAAAGTGGCTTTGGCTTAACCAAAGTTAAGTTATTAAATATATTTCAGATGATATTAAAGATATTTATAATATCCACATATATGGTACTTATTCAGTGGTACATAAGTACATAAAAAAATCTTAAATATCTCTCAAATTTTGAAATTAAATCCACAAAATGTGATTAACGTTTTAACAAGTGCCACGTTATTCTAGAAGAAACCAAAACAAAAAAGGAACCTTTTTTTTTGGCAAACCACTTAGCGATTTTAACCTTGGAAGATCATTTGAACAAATGCTTGTTTATGAAGGTTGAGGCCAAATTAACAATAAAATCAAGAAAAGAAGAGGAAGGAATCTAGCCTTGGATTTCTGATGTGAATTAACCGATTTGTTTACAATTTTTGAAAGTTAATATTCTTAATATTTTTCCCTTTGTAGAAGCTACATTCAGTGATAAAAAGTAGAATTAATGAAGACTAAATTCGATAGTGTACAAGTGTTAGTTTGTAAACCAAATTCTCTGAAATGGTAAGAAAGAAGTATTATAATAAATTCATTTGTTTAACTTGAATATTTTACTATATATTGCATGACCCATCATGATAAGGTAAGCTACTCCTTTTAACCCGTAACAACCCGTAACCTTTTAACCAGTCTTCAGAGTTTTCTGCAAAAAAGTAGTATTGCAAAAATTATTCCTCCTCATTCAACTACCATAAAATGCAGAAGTATATCTAAATCATCCTCCTCAATAATTACAC
Organism: Galeruca laticollis; assembly: GCA_963921935.1. Classification (NCBI taxonomy): domain Eukaryota; kingdom Metazoa; phylum Arthropoda; class Insecta; order Coleoptera; family Chrysomelidae; genus Galeruca; species Galeruca laticollis. The sequence continues at coordinate 93,482,605 of OY998176.1, forward strand.
ACGTTCGTTTTTTCCTAGAAAAGTTCTTAGTTGTCATTACATGCTGGTATATTCTGTTGAACGTATTTTTGCTAGGCGCATGCCGATTTGGATATAATTCCATAAATTCTCTCCTTGCATCTAATTTGTTATCATAATTTTTTACAAATAGAGAGAATATTTCTATCTTTTCATCATCTGTATACCGCATTTTCCAAACTATCAAATACAATGTTTTATAATGGTATTAATAACTACTTGTCAAATATGACAATGCTTTCATTGCCCGTTGTTTATAGTTGGTTTTTATACCACAGAAAACGATTTTGAAATGGATATATTTTCTGAACTGTTAAGGTTAGACTATAACAATTATATATTGCTGAATTCGGATTGAAGTGATCAGTTCAAAAATATAAAAATATATAGTCCCATTTAAGATAGAACACATTGCACTTTGGCTCTGACCCTCTTTTCTGTGACATCCTGTATAATATTTTTGTTGAATTTTAAAAACTACATCTACTACATAACCCTCTAACTTTTATTCGAAACATTGTTATCTGCATCAAATAATAAGTGAGATATAGAAGGATCCATATATAATGAAAAACCCTGTACAAGGTAGTCACTTTAAGTGCTGTGTAACATCTAAGACTTTCTGATTCACCAATAGACGGAAAGCCGTATCAATATCATGATGAGTGAAACCTACCATTAAGTATAATACCATCCCCAAGAAGATTCACTTCCTTTAGTATTTTTTTGTCGAAAGTGTTTGATAAAAACCGATTTTCAAATAATACCTACTGTGATGTGATGAAGGTGCCCTGAAATGCTGACACCAATTGTCCACAAATAAAGGTTCGTGTCACTACCATTCAGCCTCGTAGCAGGAACGAAATCCATGAAATGTCTTCATACAAAATCATTGATTGGTTTATTATGTAAGAGTATTATGCAACCCCAAAGGTAACGGTGTATTGTCAAAATAACAGACCACCGTTGTTCCCCGAGGGATGACTAACTGCGACGTACCCATACGACAGATGTCTGTCACAAAATGCAATAACCACTCTGCAGTTCCACAACAACTTACCGAACTCACCTACAACGCCTACTGCTAGTCGCAATTGGGTTTCGTCACCGGCTGCTCAATGCCGAAGGAGGGAGTGGGCTTAATATGAGGATGATTCGATACGGTGGCCAGGTAGTCCAAAATATCCCAATGACGTACCCAGTTTATCTATACCTTAACACAACTATACTACCAAAATCAGGTTCAGTCAATCAAAGACCTCAGACAGATTTATTCAGGAGTCTGGTTATCAATAAACTTTTAATATATTGTAAGGTTTAAGCTGAAGAGTGGTTGTCAAAACACATTTATAAATCACCATATTTCCCGAGGGCCAAATTGAAAAATATGGGTGATAGTTATAAAAGTTATCTAATATCAATTGAAATATAAGTTTAACCAAAAGAATAATGAGTTACGCTAGTTGACAAAGTCGAAACTAAATGCAATGAGTTAGTTAACACAAAATTTAGGCAAAGTTTTATCTAAAACCTTAAGTTACAACGGTTGATAAAAAAAAGGTTAATGATACATATTAATTAATATGAGAATTTAGATATAAAATCAGTAGATGTCTGAAATACAATCATACGCCTGGGGGGCTTACAATATTTTCATAAGTGTATGATTACTTATCATATAACGGAAGTAAATGTACTACCAAATAAAATGATTGTTTTTCACTAGAGTAACACCAACGACAGTTATTCAACCTTAGCCGCTAGTTGTAAATGAATACATATTGAAATTACAATTATTTGGTAATTCGTATCGAGCTCCATACGTGGTACCAACTTACCATTATGCCATAAACTTTAGGATTCACCCGAATCTCATAGCTAAAATGTCAGAAATTTCCTAATCAATATACAAACATGTTAGAGGCAATTATTCCCTATCCCAAATATCAGAAACTTCTAATTCAATGTACAAAACAAGTGAAAACCAATTATGCCCTGTCCCAAATATCAGAAACTTCTAAATCAATGTACAAACATGTGAAAACCAATTATGCCCCGTTCCAAATTTCACAAATTCCTTAACTAATGTTTGTACAAAAAAAATAAACCAATTAACTCAAACTCTAGGTGTCAAAAATTTACTTGAACATTATATATACAAAGAATTAACCCTATCATCCCCTGTACTATATATCAAAAGTTATTTATTTGAACCATATATATAAAAAATAATATAAGAGAAAGAAAATGTCATTATTTGGTCATGAAAAATATACAAAAACGTTACTTGAACAATTTACAAAAAAAATAAATCAGCAATATTCGAACCGTTCTACGGTGGCAAGTTTCCATCCACTTAATTCTATCAGCAACGACTACTGTCCATCCCCATCAGATGCGGAACTTCGGGATCCAGGCGTCCAAAAAAATCCATAAAAAAACGGAGGGTCTCCATCCCCAGGGTTTATCTTCTTCATATCGGCATCTACCACTCCAAACAACGGCGATCTTCGGTTAGTATATATCGTCTATACTAGTCCAGTATACCTGAAGATTCGGTACCTTTGATTTTCTGATAGCCAAAATGGCCGATCTCGACGAATTTGTGGAGTGTGCGCGAATATCCCGTGTATCAACGGTAAAGTGTTTGGTTCCCAACAAAACCAGCACAATCAAAGTCCAACCAGACATCACCTTTGGTCAATTTGACCAAAATCCCCCATTCGGAGGGTGGAAAGTAATTTTCCAAAACTACAAATTATTTTTAACCCACCACGCACGTGACTTTTCTAGCGAACCACCACCAGTAAGTATCACAAACCACCTGTTCTAGCCGGAAGCACGTCAACCATCAATGTCAATGCCATGTACGGTTCCCAAAATGAACAGGTAACAACGCATTCCCTACCCCAAATCTAATATCAGACATCGTCTAATACAGTAATTTGAATTCGAATCCCATTCAAAATCACTCAAAATTTACATTGATACAAAGTCAACTAAACTGTCGCCCATGCGCGATTTGACATTCACATCTTTTAAACATGAAATATTTACATCAGGTTATACCCGAACAGTACGTTACAACGCGACTTCCAATAACCTATTATTCAAAGCAAAATATTCAACCCCATCAACAAACAATCCCCGACTGATCGCTAAACTAACACCAGTAGCGCTGAATCAACGAACGTACCTAAACTATTAATCAAAGAACAAACTTGTTGTCCATAGACAAAAAAATAACTGTCTCTATGTTCTTGTCATTTTACTTGACGTACGATGAACCACTTGTTTCCGGATGTAAACAAAACACACTGAGTTGCTCAAAAATAGTCCATAATACCTAAGAAATATCACTAAAACAAATTTAAAATGGAAAACCGAACGGTTTATACTTCCTTCCATAACCATCAGAAACTACAGGCAGGTACACATTGTTACAATAATATAATCTCTCAAACAAATCAGGTAGAATTTATGGTGAGTTGATACTTGTATTCCAAAGCGGAATTCCATCATCAGAATTTAAAGGAAAACTAGCCGCCCTAATATTCTTTCAGAATAAAATGTCCCAATTACTTGTAGGTATTCTCGAAACAACTAATAATATAAATTATATTGAATGACAAAACAAGAAAGACAAGTTCTAATCTAAAAGCATAAATCCAATAACAGAAGCTAAGCTGGTAATAGTAACGATTATTTGTAAATAAACTAAGGTAAGGTAGCAATATTCAAGTAAAAATGTGTTCAAACTTAGGCCAAGTGATGAACAATGCTAGTGCAAATTCTCAACGTAACAATTATTACTAAAAGTGGTACTTACACAGAGCGGAATACGTTACACTTATTAACACGTATTTATAAAAATTATTCGTTTTTTAAATTCTACATAACAAGCAACACTAAATTACGTCTACTATTTTTACTACTACATTACCATATTACTGTTTATATCACTATATTTGCACAATCATTTGGTCAACGGCTTATATTCTATAAAGATCAAGGTGAAGTGATTTCAGTCAAGGTGAATTCCATGGCTGAACGCTGTGTTTGCATAAACTATGACTGGGTTTGTATATACTTGTTATCGCGCGCTGTTTACAATATGCTTGCAATAAGTTTTAATTTAAAATATTAATCGTCTGATGACCTTCATGTTTCAATTTCTATAATGCCTAAAATTGATTATATAGGGATTCACAACATTACTGTTCACATGAGCGAGTTTTATTCAGTTGAATCACAAAATCCAAATTTTTGTGCATCTCACAAAAAAATTACAATCTTTCTCAGCAAAGTCCACCGGTGTGCCTAACTTTCTTATTGCCAACCGTCTTATAACATAGGCGTCCCGCTGGGAAAATAAGGTGACTTCGGTAATTGCTGTTTTTTCATGTGTTCTGATATGAGAAATCCCAGAAAATGCAAAATATTGAGGTAATGGAGATAATATCAAATTAAAATTAGAATGCATTTTTTTAAGCTATGATATTTTTATTGAATTGAGAAGTAGACATTTCCAATTATTTCAGGAATAATATATCAGGCATGTGCCCCCCGCGGCTCTGAACACGGGGTCCTTTTCATGAAATTTTTTCGAAGATATTTTGACATGATATGGATTATCTCATTGACAACACGTTATATCTCATTGATCTCAAGAATTGTTTGTGGTTTATTTACATAGACCTGAGAATCTAAGAAAACTCCAAAGAAGAAATCGTACGGTCTGGAAATAATTCCTACAATTGATCGATTCTTTCGTGTGCGGTGTGGTAAGTGGCGCCGTCCTGCTGAAACTACATATAGTTCTGATCTATACTATCCAGTTCATGCTACAAGAATTCTGTTATCATGTTCCGAAATTGCCATAAATTCGAATCGCGCACTCTTATTGGGACAAACTTATGAACAAGTTGTCTGTCAATATCCCTCCCCTCCCATACTTGATATTCAATCGCCAAACTGAAATTAAATATAAATAAAGAATTCCAATTTCATATATATTCGATCTCTAATCTAAATAATGAACTTCAATCTCCTGTGTATTACAGTCACACTAGAACGTTGGTTCAAAAATGGAGTATTCTGCTTCATTTCAAATACCTTCATACTATTCTATAAATCGATTGCAACCTTGAGGACTATTAGAAATTCTTCGAGTTAAACGGGTATTGAAAGGTCCAAGATTCACAATGGAATACAGTTAAGAGACAATTTAATTACGAACATTATTGACGAATTCTCTTCAGTAAATACAGATAGTTTTTTTTATAACTCGGATACAAAATCTGGTCGACAAAGCCGTAGTGATTTAATCCGAACACTATTGAACTTTGCGCTCTCAGATTAATATGGATAAAATTGTTGTGAATTTAGAGGACGGCTTGCCCACTCAACTGCGTCCCCGCATTTATCTTTTCATTCAGGTTGAACTTTATTGAGATAAAGCGAGACCCATCACGTTGACATCTACTGTAAGTAAAATAATTGGAAAAATATTCAGAAATAGGTTATAATAGTCAATTTGGCTTTAGGAAAAGCAAATCTAGAGAAGATGCGATTTATTCATTCACCACTGACATTTATGAAGCTATAGATAAAAAATACCGTCCTTATGTGTATTTGTTGATCTATCTAAAGCCTTTGATGCTGAAACCATGGAAAACTACTCAAAGAACTCAAATGTTAGGGTATTAGGAGAATAACCCTACAATTTTATCAAGTACTACTTGATTCTTCTTCGTCTTCAGGTGCCATCTCCATTGAATAAAGGTTGGCTACAATTTCGGCATACTTATTTCGGTTCTGAGTGGTACGAATTAAAGATGATGTGTCCATACCAGTCCAGTCGCGTATGTTTGTTAACCACGAATGTTGTCTGCGACCAGGACCACATTTTCCGTCGATTTCTCCTTATATTATTAATTTCAGTATATCATACTTGTTGTTACGGTATATGTGGCACAGATAAGCGGTCTTTCTTCGTTTTATTGTTATGAGTAACTCTCTTTCACTTCCTATACGTCTAAGCACTTCATCGTTACGTATATGTTGAGTCCATGATATTTTTAGTAGTCTACGGAATATCCACATTTCAAAAGGCTCGAGTCTGTTCATGGTATCCACTTTTAATGTCCATGTTTCTACTCCATACAAGAGAACTAAGTGCATGTATGCTTTCACAAAACGGTATCTTAAGCTTAAGCTTAAGCTATGAAACATGGATTTTGTTACATATTTTGAACCTCTATTTAGAAAACTAAACCCTTTTCGAAGTAGATCTCAAAATCTATTACCGACTCACAGATCGGTAATGAAGCACAAGCGATAAAATTATTTCTATTACCGACCTCTGAATTTCTCACAGTAAGTTTGAATGTTTATATCAAAAACTAACAGAAAACACTTCCAGACATAATGAACATTCCAAATATGCATGGAAAATTACTACAAAAATAAAAATATGCCTATAGTACCTTAACTCTAAAGTTCAAGTACTTACCGATCACATTACGCTATTGCACTATCAACCGTCTTCGACAGAGAACGACATAACAATGGGCGAAAATCTGTTTAATTGTTGGGAACAGTATTGTCACATGTAAATATTCTGATAAGCAGATACATTTCCTAATATCGAACTTATTTTACAGCAAGGTATCATATAGAGAATATGGACAAATGTAAGGTGAAATCGTAGGTTCTTGAAAAGTCGGTGATATATATATCAATTTTTAGAGGGTCGTTATTAGCGCATTTTACCTTAGTTCCATATTTGCCCTTCTTCTATATTCTTCACCTATTTTTTTTGGTCCTAATATTGTTCTTAGTATTTTCCGTTCCTATATTCTCATATCTTGTTGTTGTTTTTTAGTCATAGTTGATGTTTCTGCCCCATACATCATCACCGGGCTAATTATTGTGTTATATATCCTTATTTTCGTGCGCTTGCTAATTATTTTATTTTTTAATAATTTTTTGTTAGCCTGGAATGCTTTGTTTGTTGCTACGATTCTTTCCCTTATCTCAGTTTCTCTGTCTTCATCGCTACTTATTGTTATTCCCAGATATTTAACTCTATCCGCTTCTTCAAATTCATATCTTCCAATTTTCACATTTTTGTACTCACACTTCTTTTTGAGTCTTAATAATTTGGTTTTATGTGTATTTATCACCAGTCCAATTTTCTTTCCCTCCCTTATTATCTCCTCCATCATTTCTTCCATTACCATTCTGTTTTTAGTCGGCATATGCTATTATTTGTCCTCCTCTGGTCCTTAAATTTCCTTTAATTATTTTTTTCAACGTATATTCTAGTGCCAAATTGAATAGTGTTGCCGACAGAAAGTTTCCTTGCTTGACTCCTTTATTAAATTTAAACTTCTCTGTTTTCCCACTTTGTGTTACTACTTCTGCTACGCTTTGGTCTAGTGTCATTTTTATTAATATTATCACTTTATTATTCACTGCCATTCCATTCAGCGCTTTCAGTAATCGATTTCTTTTTATTGGGTCAAATGCTCTTTAGAAGCCAATGATTATTATCTCAATGTCTATGTTATATTCGTTGGACTTTTCCAAAATTTCTTTTGGTATATGTATCGCATCTGTAGTTGACCTTCCCTCTGTAAATCCTTACTAATATTCTCCACCTCTGTAACCTGCGTCATGCAGTCTTCTTTTTATGATTGTTGTTGTTATCTTATATGCTGTATTCAGTAGCGTAATTCCTCTGAAGTTTTCATAAGCTTGTTGATCTCTCTTCTTGTGTATTGGTACTATTTGTCCCACCTTCCATTCCTATGACATCTCTTCTTCTTCCCATATTTTATATATCAATTGGTATAATTTTTTAAACAGTTTAGTCCCTCCGTATTTGATAAGCTTCATGTTGATTCCGTCGCTTCCTGGCGCTTTTCACTCGATTCCATCTCGTTTATTCTTTGCTTCTATATCAAACTCCTCTCTTACTTCTGTTTCTGTTAGTATTTCCCTAAAATATTCCATCCATGTCTCTTTATATTCCGTATCTTCATTAACTATTCTTCCATCTTTGTTTTTTATTCCTGTTGCTTTGTTTTTATATGTTCGGGTCTGTGCATTTATTTTTTGATAAAAAGCTTTTGTTTTCTTTGCATAACTTGTCCTTTCTATTTCACTAATTCTGTTTTCAATTGTTTTTCTCTTAGCTGGTATTATTATTTTGGTGTAACTATATTTTCATTATAAATCAATGACTGTATACAATTGCTAAAGTAAGAACAGACCAATATACATTTAGTAATGTATGATAATTAATTTACTTTTCATTTGAAGATACTTGTAATAAACATTTTTCCGAAATTAAATTATTACGTTGTTTTTTTATCTAGTAGTCTGTCAGACACCGCATGAACCTTTCCAAGGGCCCTGTAGAAATAGCAAAAAATTGTAGAATAGTAATTCGATTTCGTTAAATTTTTATTCAAAAATGACCATACTTTTGGAGGTGTCCTGAACAAATAGAAAAAATTAGCCGAAGAGATATTCAAGATAATATTTTCTAAGGTGTTCCATTACACAAAAATTGTATACGCTGTAACCTTATGAAAGACGATAATTTTAAAATATGAAGTTCCCTTTATATTTCTTCCCATATCTCTTAAAAAAACGGAGGTATGAACTCCGGAGTATTGTGTGAAGTTGATCACCCGGTATATAAACATGACTTGATAATAAGGAAAAATGACTTGTTATTACCTCGCATTGATTGCTATTCGGTCCGGCCTGTATTCGAACGTATTCAAAAGGACGGCTACAAACCAAACAAGAGTTGGTGACCCAATCCCAAATAATGTTATTGACAAGGAAATTGAATGTTGGATGGAATTTAATTTGAGCAGTTGCGACAAAGCTACTAAATAATGTAATAGGAAACGAAGAGGCACTGCGAATGTCGAGAGGATAGTTGAAATGAGTACCTAACTTTTGCTACATGTGATTTATACCCAATTATATTTATTCTGTGTGACTTGATTTTTGAATACCTAAATCAGTTTAAATGGAACGAAATTCTGAATAGATTTTTCTTGTACTCGGATTCCGGTAGTGGAATGAATTGATTTATAAGTGACGGTGATTTTAATTACAAATTGAAGGGAGAGATTTAGTTGATTTCAATTGATACAATGTAAATTAATTCCTGTGGAGGCTCATATTTGATTTGGTTTCACTATTTTCTAGGTGTAGGATCTCCGAAGCTTTTCACTGAGATATTCCTTGAAACACAGGAGGTAATTCATTCACTTGCTCCAATTATAAGGGGTATTTGTAGTAAAAAGAGTGAAGGTTTCAGTTTATCCAGAAATTTATTTCTGAAACATAGTAACGATAATAGTTAAATGAGAAAAATTAACAGTTCAATGAGATACGTAAATTAGTTGGATGAAGACACATATGTCGAGTGATTATATTTTATTTTATTAAATAAAACACAAACTTAATTTATGAGTATAACACATGGAACTCATGAACAACAACCAAGACAGATGACATTGAATTGATAATTTTGACAATACAGTTTCACCAAATTAAACTATTTTAATTGATATTTAACACACGCTCTCAATTAAGACAATTCTAGCCTTCTAATGTCTCGATTAAACCCAAACTATTTCTATGTTTTGCAAACAAATCATATTTTAAGTGTTTAGCTTATACATCTGCTATTTGTTCTTGGGTATTAATATATTCTACAGATAATGTTTTGTTTAATACTAAATCTTTTATAAAATTGAATTTTACATCCACATGTTTCAATCTTTTATGTTCCCATTTGTTAGTTGATTTTATGCAAGACTTACTGTCTTCATAAATAGTGAAAATTGTATTTGCAACACCAAAATCGTTTAATAAATTTGGAAGCCAAATACCTTCTCCAGCTGCCTCTGCTAAGGCTACATATTCAGCTTCCGTCGAAGAAATAGAAACTGTTGATTATTTTTTGGTATTCCAACATACAGTTCCTCCAAAGACTTAAAATAAAAATCATGTGGTAGATTTTCTATAGATCTCATCTCCTGCCCAATTACTGACTAATTAGTGTTTTTTACAGGGTTTGGTTTGGGTTGATCTTTAATTCTATTGATTCTGATTATTGTTGGATTCCGGTTATTTGGATTTCCGTATTGGATTAGTTCTGGGGTGGATTGGTTTCCATTTGATCGTCGGACCGTTGATTATTTCGGCGTTTCCTGCGATACTTGTAGCCCCACTTTAGTTATCCACACACTGGGAATTTTGCAGATTAAGAGGTTCTGTACTTCTGCTACCAACTTGTGGATTGTCAGGAATTCTCACCAGCGGGCGAAGGCACAAAAGTTGACCATTTCAATTTTTTTTTATGGTTTTATGACATTATATATGTATATAACATTGGTATGTTATGTGATTTTTAAGTACTTCCATTTGTGAACATACAAGTAGCTTGTACTCTTCATTAATTTTTCGGTCATTAATTATTCCCGGTGGTGTGAGTTGCGTCTGAGCTCAAACGGAACGCGTCCTTATCGCTTTATGATAAATTTTTCAAATTTCAGCATTTTGGAGAGTCTTTCAAATAGTTTAAATATATGAGTAAGTAAGCCACGGTATGGTTAACCCTTCAGGTTTTCATTGATTCGATATTGTATGAATATTGTTACCTTACAAGTTTCAGAACAAACTTAACTCAGAACTGATTTCTGGTTCAAATCCTTCTGAACATTGCGCTAATAATTTTGGGGTAGGGGTATATAGGATTTTAGATATTTTTGTTACATTATATATACTGGACGAAGGGGACTTATGTGAACGTCCACATCTAGATTTATAAGTATATATTTTTGATTAGCAAATGTTGAAGGACTTCAAGTGTCCACTGCGGGAGCAACTACTCCCATCATTTGTGTATCTACTGTATCAAACCAAACCACCACCTCAAATAAATGTGTTACGAAGTTTGATTTATTCATTATTTTCCTAATTTGGGGTAAACTACGGTTAGGTAATTAATCGGTGGTATTTACTCCGGTACGGTTTACCTGGCGCCTTGGGTAATATAGCTTACATTATTATTTTTTGTATTCGTTACCAGCATACGAACCTCCCTCCTTCGACTGAAGTCTAGCGGGTAAAATACCTTGTGGCATAGATCGGTCATCCGATCAGCTGGTAACTTGGTGATTAGAAGTAACATTGTTTTCGGGGCCACAAGTTCGATCTATCTTCAATAGGTCGTTAACGTAATTGTGGTAAGTGCATCTGAGCACGAGGGTTGATTGGATTTTTACGTTACACAGATAAAGGGGTATCTATAGGCGTAGATTTGTATGCCTGCACATTTGAGAAAATAGCATCAATACTTCTGAGACGGTTGATCTATTTCTACGTTCACATCTCCACAAACAATATTGTTACGAAATCGCACACCGAAGCAGATACTAAGTACGGTCCTGTAACCTCATGTTAACGGAGTTAAAGAAATGGCGAGCGCGCCGAATTCTGGAAAGGTCTATTGGGATTTATGGTGTCAGTTTTTATAGACATGTTCTCGGAAGGTCTTTTAAGGATTGTGCCGGCAATCGAGAAATATCGCGAAAGGCATTTGTTTTGTGTAAGCCGCAGCCCAGAATTCTCTAGTAAAAAAGGAACTAGTATATAAAAAGGACCGATCAGCGGCCCAGTTAGTTGATAAAGCGATCTTGACAAATAAACAGTGAATAAGTGAATATAAAAGTGTTGATATAAATTAATATTTAAGTTTGTGTGCATATAATAAATTTGAATGATTAGTTAAGTACATATAATTAAGTGTTAGTGTTTAAATAAATTAGTAAGTAGCCATATCGTGTGTTTAAAATTTATCCCACCCGTTTATTGTTTAAATAAATAACAAAAAAAAATTACATTGGTGTCAGGTGTGGGGTTATATAAATAAATTGCTACGTGAAAATGGCCAAGAGACTATGTAACCTCAAAGTGGCGGAACTAAGAGCAGAATTGGAAGATCGTGAGTTGGAAACGTCCGGTAAGAAAAGTGAATTAATAGAAAGACTCAAGATGGCACTGGAAAGTGAAGGCTTGGATCCAGAAACATTCTTATTCAAAGACGAGGCTTCCACCTCAATCTCGTCAATTTCTGATATAAGGAATGATTTTTCTGTAATGAAGAACGATTTTCTGCCATGGACAAGAAGATTTCAACCATGGAGAACGATATTTCTGCTAACATGGACAAGGTTTCTACTGATATGGACGAGAAGATTTCTGTTATGAAGAATGATATATCTGTAGATATCTTTTCATTGAAAAATGACATTGCTGCTGAAGTTGAGAATAAAATTTCGTCTCTAAAATCAGACATAGAGAATAATATGACAACGATGGAAAATCATATGGACGAGAAAATTAGGGAGTTAGAGACAAAGATTGCCGATTTAAAAACACAAGACACTCCAGCAGAAGAAAAGAAGATCGAGATCTGCAAATCAGAAACACAACACAAGACAGATGATATTGGCAGTTTTACCCGAGTCAAGGCCCCAACGCTCGACGGAAAGATGTCGTGGACCAATTATGTGAAACAATTTGAAGCAGCCGCTAGAGAGAATAATTGGTACGATAGACACAAGACAGTGAACTTAACTATCGCGCTTCGGGGAGATGCCTTAGATGTACTTCAGACGATACATCCGGAAGAAACGTATGATTTCGAGCAGATGAAGAAGAAGTTGGTTATGCGATATGGTCACGAACATTTGGAACAGTTGTACAGATTCCAGCTGAAGAACCGAGGGCGGAAATGTGACGAAACCCTTCAAGAGTGTGAAATGGATATTGCCCGACAAGTTCGATTTGCTTATCCATCAGCACCACAGAACATGATGGAATGTTTAGGCATCCAGGCCTTTATTGACGGCTTATGTGACCACGATATGGAGAAGACGCTTCGATTAGCCCATCCTAAAACATTGGTCGATGCATTGACTGCTGCTCTTGAATATGAAGTAGCCACGGTAGCCAGGGGTGAACATCCAGCTGGTATGAGTCACCGAAATGCCGGCTCCCTGTCCAGACGGCCGTGCCCAACAGACTGCTCCCACTGCAACAAGGTTGAATCTAGGGAAGCTGCAGTTTCAGGAACTACTGTAGTCAACGAGGAATGGTCACCCACCAGGATCAGAGAAGATCAGGAGAATGATCCTCACCTGAAGATGATCCGGCAATGGAAGAAAGAAAACCGGCGACCTACCTGGCAAGAAGTGTCAAAATTTTCACCGAAACTCAAGACGTATTGGGCTCAGTGGGACTCTCTTGTCCTGGAAGAAGGGCTGTTGAAAATAGTCCTTAAAAACGATGATGGCTCCGATATGAGGAGACAGCTAGTTATCCCGAGAACAAGAGTAGCCGAGGTACTGAAGAAGTTACACGACAGCGATCTTGACTAATGAACAGTGAATAAGTGAATATAAAAGTGTTGATATAATTTAATAATTAAGTTTGTGTGCATATAAATTAAATTTAAGTGATTAGTTGAGTACATATAATTAAGTGTTAGTGAGTTAGTTTTTAAATAAATAACAAAAAACATTACAATATAAACATTGTTTTTATTACATGAGTCACACATAAGATCAAACATTTCATTTAAAATATTGTTTAGGCTACTGTTAAGGGTTCTATATACTGTAATAATAAACAACGTACTTTGTTTAACTAATAGTTGCACTTATAACTTCAAACTGTTTTTCTATGGTTTTGTTAAACGTCATGGGTTTAACAGGTAAACAGTTCTTCGACAAATCACAAATTCCCCCATGTAGCGAAACCTTCCTTGAATAACAATTTTCTAAATTATAATTATACAAATAAAACTTTTTTATCTCCTCCGAATTCAACTAATGTTCAAAAAGACACAATATACCAGGATTAACTTTATTAGCTGTTATACATTTAGGTGCATTATGGACAGTAAAATTGGTTTACCATTACCTTGATGTTTCTTCTTTATTGAAGTTTATGATGGAATTTGCCCCATATATCGAGTAGATGGTTTATTACTGAAAAATCCTGGGAATTACCCCTAAAAACAAATTATCATTATGACTTGAAAACTATCCCATTAACTTTCAGAAGATATAGTAAACTTAACTTAATGTCTTTTACAAATTGAAAACTATGAAGTGTACATAAATTATGCTTGTGTCACTTACTTCCAGATTAAACCCGAATGGGTGTCTTCTGAGGTGTTTTGTCAGCAGTTTGACTTATGTAGCGTTCATTTTCCACATATTTATATGCTTTTACAATAATAGAACTATCCTTCGCCTTTTCAGTATCCAAATTCGACTCAACAAAACTATTACTTTTAGATGTGGATGGCTGGTTTATATTTGTATGTAAATATTTATTAATACAAAACAACTTAGTTTCATTTTATTATTATTACCCCCAATATCAACAAACTCTCTAAACTTTTTTCATTTTGATTTGTGTAAATCGGCCTTAGTGTCACTGCCTGAAAGGAAAATATTTGAATAGATGGTATGCCTTTAGTGCAGGTAAATTGAAATGAAGATACAGGGATAATTAAATGGTAACAACATATAAATTTTAAAGTATGTACATATTGACCTCAAAAATTCATTAACTTTCTTAACTTGCAAAAATAAAGCTGATAGGGCTGTTCGCTAGACTGACTTCGCCTATATGGTCATGTCTGAAACGCATCGTTGGCGATACGTAAGGCGGAGCAGATTTAACATGGAAAAAACTATGTTTAACAGAAATGACAATTTTTGACAAATTATTGGGAATATGCTGCTAAATGGTTTATGCATTTATGAAAGATGATTACAAATCATTATTACGTAATTGAACAAAAATATAAACAATTTAGTAATATTGTGTATTTTGTCAAATGTGCCCCATCGTGGAGTAGATTTGACTTTTGATACATATATATGGGGCAGTTTTGACATAAGCAATGAAATAACATATTGATATAAAATGATAAGCTCTGTTTCTAATATTCGCTTACAATGAAATGTATTAACGAATAATTATTTCACTTAAGGTTATAATAATGGAAGTTAATATCAAATTCGTAACATTTGTTAAATAAGTTAGGGTAAGGTAAAATTACGATGATGTGCATCAGAAATGTCAAGGACATCTGGATAATAAAACTTATTAGTGTTGATTGTTTTCCTTAAAAAATTAATTTGAAATTCCTCAACATCTAATTTCTTTCGATTTTACTAACATAGTAAATAACGGATCACTTTGTTGGGAACTGATCCAAAACATAGTTTTTTACCTGCAGTGTTTGGTCGTCCGTTAATTCGTCAATTGAATTATCTCCATTACTACTTTCTGAACGAAGTCGTAACAATGAGTCTGTGTCATTTTCTCCTTCAAAATCTTAGAACTTTCTTATTTTTTTTGTTGCTTCATTTTTTGTAATATGAACATTTTCCTCGTCAGATTCTTCTAACGTTTTTTTACTAATTTTTTTCTTTGGCGTTTCATTCTTTCTTTTTAATTTGCTTGTTATTATTGCCATAAACTACATTTTCGTTACGCTCTTGAAACACATTTTTTTGCCTTTTGACTTGTTTTTGTTTTCTTACTGCTGCTCTTTCCATAATTTTCTCATTTCAGGATCCGTATATATTTTAGATTTACCTTTTTTACTTGTTTTTCTACAATTATCAGTTTTCTCAATGAAAGTTGGGAGAGGTCTTATATGTTCAGGTGAAAATAATGTTTTCAGTGTTAGACCAGTTACTTCACTTACTGGTTCGTTTTTCTCTTGTTTTATTTCTAAATGCGATGTGACCTTCGACTCCATTATTTCTATAGTAGGTTGAAACGTAACACCTTGGTCGTGTTTACTAGGAGCACTTGTACCAGCTAAAGACGTATCTGCCTCTAATGATGCTGCATTGGGTTGCGGGTCTGGCAGCTTAGTTTCAAGTTGATTGTATATAAAGTCTGATTCTTTAGATATGTTAGAGTTGTATGGGAAAACACCTGTGGCTGTGACTTTTCCGTCCAACCTATCTAATATGCGAGAAAATTATTGGTTTACCCACCAAAAAGTTGAAATTTTGAAAAAAAAATTTGAGTTATTTTTACGTTTTTCATCAATAACAACAGAAAAAATGGTTTTTAGAAAAAAATCCTGTGTGTATGTCGTCGTCGCCGTCGTAGTCGTCGTTGTCGTTGGCCATTTTTCGTTACATGGCTGTTAGCACGATACAACCTCCGGAATGCAACAAATTACCAATTTTATGATTGAATATTGTTCAGGACATCTCACAGATGAACCCTATCGATTTTCAGCTCACAATAACCAGTACAACTGATGCTATGGTACTTGAAGTACCACATTTTTGTCATTTTTTGAGAAATTTCAGTTTGTTAGCACGATACAGCCTCTGGAGTGCAAAAAGTCACTAATTTTATGATTTAATATTATTCAAAATATCTCACAGATGGATCCTACTGATTTTCAGCTCACCACAGCCAGTACAACAGGTGCTATAGTACTTTCAGTACATCATTTTTGAAGAAATTTCAGTTTGTTAGTACGATACAGCCTCCGGAGTATATAAAAATGACCAATTTTATGATTGGATATTATTCAGTGCGTTCCAAAGATGATCCCTATTAAGATTCAGCTCACTAAAGTCAGTACAACGAGTGCTATGGCATTTGAGGTACCAAATTTTTGTCATTTTTAGGAGAATTTTTAGTTTGTTCGCACAATACAGCCTCCAGTGTGAGAACAAGTGACCCATTTTATGAATGAATATTGCTAAAGGCGTCTTATAAATGCACCTTATTGATTTTTAGCTCACCTGAGCTAGTACAACGGGTGATATGGTACCTGAAGTGCTACATTTTTGTCCATTTTGGATAAATTTCGGGATTATTACGATACAGCCTCCGGAGTGGATGCAAGTGGCCAACTTCATAATTGGATATTTTTCAAGGTGTACCCGTACAGATGTGCTCTATTGATTTTCAGCTGACTATAGCGAGAACAGCGGGTCCTATGAATTTAGATATACTGCATGTTTGGTTACTTTTGAAGAAATTTCGATACATCCCCCGAAGTGTATACAAGTGACAATTTTTTGATAGAATATTAATCACGGCATCTCACAGATGCGGAAAAGTTAGTTTTAATCTTCAAAACCATTCATTTTTTGGCGAAACTGGGTACAGTAAAGGTGATGCTGTAAGTTCTCCTATATCACAAATAGATGGTTTTTACCAAGGTGGTTGATCATGAAGTTGATTAGCAGATTTTTCAGGTATGGTTTAAATGGTGCAAGAACTCCAAAATCAAGAGGTTGAAGTTATGTGATGTGGAAAACTGAGCAAAATTATACTGTTTCCACGGCAAAACTGGAGAGCATTTACTGAGAGGTGGGTGTCACTGTTGTCGATTAGAAGCAGAAAGTATTTGGCTTCTTCAGCCTTCGGCTGCAAGTGTTTTTCAATATGTTTTGAAATGTCTATGAACAAGTCTACTGTACTCCAACCACATTTACTGCATTAGCTTATGCTACCAGCTGGAGATTCTCTTATAAACGTGTCCTTAAATCCAACTCTCGGAAAAATATATACCGGAGGTAGGTAGTTCCCTTGGACGGTTATTATACCGACCACTGTTATGAGGGAGCCCCTCTCACCTGACACTGCTTGTCCAGCTTGCTTCTGTCCTATAACTCTAGGTTGATCCAAAACAGTTGCGATACCAGTCTCGTCGAGGTTTACTATGCGTAATAACTCAAAGGTATATTTAAGTATCACTTAATAATGTTAGAATGAAATTCATCTACGCTGTTCTTGTTAAAACCTCTCATCCACGCAAGACTGGTATTCTCGGCTTTTCGCAAAAATTTGACCTTTTCGACGTTTCAAAAATGATACGATCCAGTCCTTTCCTGCTCTTTTATTTGTTCTCCAAGATGTTGGCATCCATTTATTGTTTACTTCAGCTAACTGTTATGTGAAATTTCTCATTTAAATATAATTCAGGCCAAAATTCTAATGGCAACACTTCTTTAAGTAGATACTCCACCAGCAATAGTTCTTCTTGATTCGTAAACACTTGGCGACTTATATATTTGACGAATAAGTAGCTTTGTCCTCATCCCCTGAATCTTCTCCGCTTTTCTTTCATTCGATATATTAATACCTTTATATTTATGTTATAAACACTAGCCTCTTCTCTGTACTTGCCACAAGCAATATCATTTAATGCTTTCTTGATCTCTATTTCATCAATATTACATCGGTTTGTCTTCTTCTCATAACTTCGCACCATATTGCTACCCTAAATATATTAGGAGCATTTGAGTGATGATCACAAAAAAGAAATTACGTTGGGGTAGATTTGATATATGTCAAAACTACCCCTCAAGATCCATGACAAATCTGCCCCATCACCGCAAACCACGCTTTTATAGATCGCACTTACATGTACTTCTAAATGTACTTCTAAATAAATGCTTGAAAACAATTCAGAACTATTAATTACCACCCTACCACCTATGTAAAACCCATTAAGTTAATAAATTCAACTTACGACAAGTCAAAAACTTGATGTCCACAAATATTTGAGGTTATTTTTTTTCTTGGTCCTCTAAAATTTAATAACATGCTTTCTCGAACGCCAGTTTTCAACTGAGGATTCAAAATCAGTGAAACAAATATATATTCGGGTGACAATTGAAGATCTAGCATTTTTAGCGCTAAATTTGAAATTGTCAAAGTGCCCCACTGTCAAATGTACCCTGCCTTCCCTTACTCATACATTTTTCATTTTTCATGACTTTTCACAATTCATGAAACATATCCAACTCATTTTTCAGGTTTGAAAAGCGATGCTAGCTGCTGATCATATATGTACATCCTGGGACACAACATATATTCTTCTTTAGTGGTAACGCCATGTTATGATACACTTTTAACAATAACAAGTTCGTGGAAAATCAGTAAAATTATCAAAGCAAAGCTAATGCCAGGTATATTATCTGTGATAATTTCCACCACCCAACATTGTGTTGTGCACAAACTACAAACAGTACAAACAGCGCCAAAAAGTCAACTTCATATGCTGCATTTGCGCATCAGAAGAGTATCTCTGATTGGTGTTATTCGATCAAAAATAAAGATGAGAGTTGGTAGCGGCAATAAATATCCTTATTCGTCCTGCGAGGTGCATCGACGTAACCGTAGCTTATTTGATAGTAGCGCCTCTCGTGACTGGTCGCATCATAACTTCATCTCTATTTATCCTATCCCAGTTTCAATGCTAAGGGCCGATTGTACCATTGCGAGTTTAACCTCAGTTCAAGATAAACCTGGTTCTTAAAGTTGTACAATACTAGATCGAATCCTAAACCGCGTTTAACTACGAGTTCTACAAAGCAGTCAAATTTCCCCGCTTAAACGAAGTTCAGAAGTATTTTTCAATTTAGTATATTGCTACCCCAGCTTACAATGTTGTGTTGGTGACGTTGATACTGACAGAGAGACATAAAAATAAACAAATTCTGATTTTTCATTTGAAACAGTTTTGTTTTTTTATTGGTTAACTTTTGGACAAATAACAATTATCTCTATTTTTCGAAATGAAAGAAATGTCTGAAGATGGAGATTTCATGGAATTAGTTAATAACTTGCAACAGCCAGAAAGGCAACCACAAATATATAGACTAAGGGACAATCATTCTGTGAAGTGGAATATCACTAATTTTTCACAAAGATTAAAACGTTAGCTCTGCGAAAAGTAACGGTACTTCTTTAATTAAATTCGGATTCAATTTTGACCCAGCACTCATTTTTTTTCTTGCGCGTTATATTGACATCGCTCTTTTTATTTCCCAGAACATCTCTATATTGTTTAGCTAGCTGCACCAACAAGCTTTCTTTTGAATTAGTGAAGTTTGGTGTTCTTTTTTGTTTTGTTCCATATTTTTATTTTAAATCGAGAAACACATAAAAAACAACACACACAACTACTACGTATTCTCTAACCTCATAAAATAGAAAAATAGTGGTTACTCAGCTTCTCTACTTCACTCAAATGATAAGACGGAGAGAAGTCATATTTTATATACTGTCTTTGTTTCTTATAAGATAGACAAAGATACCTTCACATACTTCATAAATTTGAAATCTGGCAGCCACGTGTATATGATATGAACATTACAATAATGGAGTTTACCTGAACCGACGTTGACCGAGATATGTACAATTCGTATCCTTTTAATAGGCCGGGTTAACCATTTGTTCAGATGAACCTTAGTTTAAGCTTGCTATGTACAATTGGCCCTAAATGGAGTTGTATTGTGACGGTCTATCCACATGAATGCAAGTCTCTACTCGCCCACTCTTCCTATAGTTTTTTGTGCTCTTTGATATTTCATATCAAAAAGTTGTCCAATTAAGTGTGGCTGTCAAGAATTTTTCATTCAAGTGGTCACCTTCTTTGATAATGAGGAACTAATAAAATGAGAGATGTGAATGTTGGAAAACAGCCTAGATTACATTAATAGTTAAAATGCTTACGAAATGGATCAAGATTCTTATGAATATTTCGCTCATAAATGAAAAATTACCTTGCCTACCTCGTGAATACATCGAACATCTATAAATCTTTTATAAAACCAAATGATTTACTATAAAAAAATACCAGTTTTTTTTATCAAAATAATGACCCTGTTATGAAATAACGGCAGTTATTGTCTCATATATTGACATAAACTCCGTCACTTTTAGCTGCATCGACACGGCAAATGAAGTTATAAATTTCAGTTTTATTATAAAAATAAAAACAACACTGAAACGTTTGCCGTTTCATCCCCATAAATATTGTTTAATGTTGACAGAAAGACATTTCGCTATTTTCAAATAAATGCAACCGTATCTCATGTAGGTATATGAAAGGTAATATGCACTTGAAACGGATCTTTTAAAATTGCAAAACTCGGCTGACTCGACATCTTTTAATTTATGTCCGATGTTCAGACAAAATTGAAGTGTACTTTCATTTGAAACCATGAAGTACAGTAATACATTGCTCAGAATGCAAGAAAATAATCCATAAGTAGTTTCGTATTGGTAGCTGGTCATGGATAAAATAGTTTAAGAGTTGAAGAAAAACGTAGACAGCTAGATACAATAAGTGTAACCCTAGAATACTAACGGTATGTTGGTTTCACGATAATAATATGTGTTCATGATTAAATACACTTTTTGTACTTATTGAATCGGACGGTGTAAATGAAGAACAATCTGGTACAAACACTTTTACTTGGTATCGATCAATATTGTTCTTATAAACTGAATGAATAATAATAATTATGTATTTATGGCTTATTTTACGATCGGCTACATCAACAACGTGTCGACACACGAATTTTATTCGAAGCCATTGTTCGTCTTGCGCATTGCTAACGTATTTTAACGGCTTGCCTTCTCAAATGCGGCGTTGCCACATCAAAATAAAAGCATAATATTCGTTGCAAAAATGTAGGGTTACGTTTTGATGAATTAGCACTTCTGCAAAATAATGTTACACTGACTGAATAATTTTAGAATATGGTAGGTGGTTAAGAACATTGAAACAAAGCATTGTAGTAGTTACACAACCGGGCTAGTACCACAAGTATGGGAACAACCATGTGTTAGAGAGAGAACATGAGGATATCTACGTGTTAGAGAGAGAAGGCACCAAATATGATGTGTTAGAGAGAGAGAGAGTACTAGGATATCCATGTGATAGAGGGAGATGGCACGTAATATGATGTGTCAGACACAGATAATGTCGGCTGCGTACATTGTGATCAACAAATGAGCACCTTTAATCATGTCGCAGTATCGATACAAAATCCATGTCTATGGTAGTAGAAGTACCTGAACAAGAAGTCGACTCAATAATTCCATAATTTCTACATGCTTTCAGAAATGGTAAACAATAAAAGTGAACCGACGTAGATTCTGCTCTGCCATCGAATACATAATGGTACGAAACAGCACACTGGTATAGTCCCTAAAACCGACCCTGTCTAAGCCAGGTATAATAGTTAAAATTATGGCGGATACGCAGTTATAAAAAACTGTTTACGATTGAGACTATCTTATCTAGAACTGGTTTTTGTGACCAGATATATCTAGAAAACGCCAGAAAAATTATTTTTGTGTATAAGCCGCAGCCCGGAATTCTCTAGTACAAAAGGCACTAGTATATAAGGGGACTGATCAGGAATAGTTAGTTAGTTGATAATTTGACATCGGGAGATAAACAAATAAATAAGTGAATTAGTGAACTGTTTATATAAATTAGTTTAAGTGAATATACTGTATATATAAATTAAGTATTAGTGATTAGTCTAGTATTTAAATAAATTAGTAAGTAGCCATACCGTGTGTTTAAAGTTCATCCCACCCGTTTATTGTTTAAATAAATTAGAATAACATTACAATAATGATTTAGCGGACTCGCGGCTGGCTGCGGTATAATACGATTGAGTTAATGTAGGTAGGTATATATACGGGGGCGCATGAATATTTTCAGCGTTAGCAATCTTAGTTTCTGAGGCTGTGAAGACATATCATTACTAGAAATCTGTGTAGAGTATCACCATTTTTTCGATGCCTATCTGTTCCAGCAAGTATTTTCATATCCTCCAAAGTTTTGCTTTTCGTTTGTCCTATTTCCTGGTCAAACACTTATTAACTTGGTCTTCCTATTTACTGTTTTCTTGGTTTACCTACCACATATTAGTTATTATTTGTTGACTATTTCTCATTATATTTCAATACCAATTCAACTGTTTTTTTTTAAATTAATTATTAATGTTTGCCTCGCCATTTTCCTTATGTATTCGTTTCTGATTCTGTCCCTTTTTAGAATATAAACATTAATTTTATACATACTATATTAATTTCTTGCAAAATTATCTTCACAAATATGTAGGAATTTGAGGAATGTGTAGACTTAGTGAATGACATCTATGGGGATCTTTGGCATACTATATCTGGTGGTGACCATTTGTGGCATCTGAGTGTACTGTATTGCGACTTTCAACAGTTTAAAGTTTTTAACTGACCTATATTTTCTGTCTGACCTGTATTTTCATTATTTATACGTTGATTTTGAATACGAAAGCTGGAAGTTTTATTTGAGAAACCAACCACCTTTCGTAATAATACTGTTTGATACATGCTCATATGAAAGTCTGAAAATGAAAATGGAGTCAGAAATTCAGAAAGTTATATTTCAAAACAAATTGCGTTGTTAGAAGGGATGTTTTGAACTTTCGTAATAGAAAAGAGAATTTGTTTGTGAAGTAATTTGAACCTGTTATCAAATATTCATCGTCATTCCACAGGTGTATAAAACTTGTTAATTCTCATGAGAATGGAAGTAAAGAAAAATATGTAACGAAATTAGTACATGAACTTGAAATTGATGAACATGATTTATTTGGTATAATCCACAGTTATAGCTTAATAATGGAAGAATTCCTCCTTTTTGATAGAATTATCAAAATATGTGATGATGAATACTTACTTTTGTTTTGTGACTTTTTCGAAAATCATTGTCAAAGCTAAAATTCCTCAGTAGAACTATATAATTTTGATTTATCCAGCTTTCTGTTCGCAAATATTTTCAGTATGCGGCAATTTCTTTAGAAAGAATAAATTTGTGTGAAAATATTTGGCTGAACTCTGCGTCAAAATCGTGTGAGATGGTTATATAAGTCCAATAAAACAGCACCCGTGGAAAACAATTTAATATTTTTTCCAATAATTAACTATATCGAAAATCCAGAAACAGGAAATTGCTCTTTTGCAATCTCTAATATCCTCTATTTTTCACTGTTTGTAAACGCTTTCAATTTATTTCCGCGAAGAGGTTGGTATATGTTGAACAAACACATCGAAAAAGTAAAGTTTCTGACGGGCTTCCCACACATACAATACACATTGGTGCGGTGGAACGATACTATTCTTTAGCTAGATGAGTGATGTATTGACGCGACAATTGAAATCCTTAAAAGTTTCCCCCAGCAAATTTTCCTCTGACAAACTGATTTATGAGATCTAAGTGTATTCAAGGAAAATATTTTATGTATACACAACTACCGGAAAAATATTGCGCAATAAAGCTCGATACTGAAGCTATTAATGGAAAAAGCTTGAAAATTATGTTATCAAAATTATTTAATAATAATAATACTGTTAGAATAAGGTAAACTGAATGAGAGGACTGTATGGTTGCGATATAGCGTCCCCTATTTTCCCATTGCGTTTCGATAGTCTAGCGGGAAGGACCACTCGAGAAACCCGAGAATAAAACAGAATATTGAATAACTTAAGTTTTACTGAACAGTTGGAACCATTTGGCAACAGCGTGCGTTTTTCACTAAAATCTGGCGTCTTTGTCACTGAACAACCGATACCAATACAGTTACTAATAATTACAAGTATTTATATTCGTCTCGAATTAATAGTGTTACATTAACTTACACAATACCGGAAGAACAGATACTACATAGAAAAAGCTGGTTATTGAAGCGGCGTTTGCGGTAGTTCCAATTAGCGGCATGGACCCAACGAGTACCATAGTTATACTGACTTGGACCCAGGTGGAGGGTTGAACTAGTAAAAGATCCATTCTAAAAATAGAAAGCGAAGTGGCGAATATTTAACTATTAGAGGTGGAACAAATCTTCCAAATAGAACCGCCTGGGGAAATTAATTAATGCAAATTTCTCCATACTGGGGGGCGCGCGTGGCGAATTGGGTCATCACGTCGAGAAACGAAATGGAATATGAATGAAAACTTAAACTTGAAGTTTTATTTTCAAGAAAGTACTTATCTGAGTTTAAGTAATCGAGCAGTACTTTTTTTTTCAGTGTATCTGCGTAAACGCTGAAATAATGCCTAAACGAAATTCCACGGGACAGCATATCCGCTGGATTCAGTTTAGTATTAACATGTCTCCATACCAAATTTTTACTAAGTTTTTGAATGTTTACTATCCTGTTAGCGACAAAAACATTGTATTTGTTAGGCGAGTTTTTTATATAGCTTAAAGCTATCTACGAATCCGACCATGCGTTGATCGATTCAATTTTGATGCGGTTTGCGAAAATTGCTAGAATTGTATCAGGGAGTTTAGCTATAAGTTCCATAGCACATAACTCTAATTTTGGTATGGTAAGTTTATTTTTTTATTTTTTGAAGGTGCGACACGAGATTTTGCGGTAATAAGGTTCGAAGACATAGTGTTATCGGAGTAACTAGCGACTAAATATATGCAAGCGCCGTATGCCATCTTACTGGCATCAGCAAAACCGTGTACTGAAATACTGCGAGTGGTTAAACTGAAAAACAATAAACGAGGAATGGACACGTCATGAATTTGTGCCAAATTATCCTTGAACAGTTTCCACTTTCTAAGTATTTGTGAATCAGTGATCATTTCATTCCAAGAGAGTTTCAATTTCCAAAGTTCTTGCACCAAAATTTTACCGTTTACAATTAACGGATTTACAATACCTAGCGGATCAAAACATGAACTTATATATCAGAGAATTTTACGTTGTGTAATAAATTCAGAATCAAATATGTGATTTGCAGAGATTTCCAAATTATCAGTAGATGGATCCCATTTTAATCCCAAAATTTCGCACGCGGTGTTATTTCGATTTAGATCAATCTTCGTGGTAGTTATATCAGAAATTTGTTTTAAAAATCGAGACGAGTTAGAACACTATTTATGTAAATAAAATCCATGTTCATTTAGGATCGTATTTAGTTCTGTATAAAGCGTTGTAAGATCTCGAAATTGGTCGGTGCCTGCGAGAATATCGTCCATATAAATTTGGGATATCAATGCCCATTACGAGGGGCGATTGCGAGTTATTTTTAGCGATGTCTTTTATGACGCGAGTAGCGAGAAATGGTGAACAATTTTGTCCAAAGCTGGGGCGTGATAATTCTATACATTTCAACTCTTCTGAAGGTAAATCCCTCCACAAGATGTTTTGCAGATGCCGATGCTCAGGAGCCATTCCGATCAAGCCATTTTGATGTCAGCTGTCAGGATAAATTCAAAGGTTCTAAATCGACATAAAATGTCGAATAGATTATCTTGAACTTGATAACCCTTCAAGGTTAAGTCGTCTTCTAAATAGAACCGCCTGGGGAAACTCATGCAAATTTCTCCAAATACTCATAATAACTTTGATAATATTTGAAGTAAAAAGTGCCAATATTATCAATTAGATGTTAAATGTTTGAGTCACAATGATTACAATGAATACCACTATAAAAAGGAAATAATAGGTACTATGCAGCCAAAAAGTTTGAAGAAGTAAGTAGTTTTAATACCAGAACCATATGAAGTAACTGAAACAACATCAAAAACGTGGAGTCACCAGTGACCTATTTTTGAAATCGCTCACATTGAAGAAATTATGATTACATTCCAAAATACTTTATCATATAATCAGTAGGTCAATTTCTCACGAGATATACTAATAAACCCATTATTAACAAATAAACGGCAAAATAGAAGATACAAATTAGTGAAACTTGTAGATATAGTGAAAAACCAACTAAACATCAATTGCAATTTAAGCGACTTTAGAGACATTCGAAGAATTGGCACAATAACTGCTAACAACAAGCCTAGACCACTAATCATAGAGTGCATGAACTATTTTTTTAAAATAGAGATACTCGGAAAATATTGAAAGGAAGTAAATTATTTTCTGTATACGACCTAACTTAGGCAGACTATCAACGTAAATAAGTGTTAGGTCAGAATCTAAAGTAAGCCAAGAGTTACATCCTTAGAGCAAAGATCGGAAAAAATAGGCTATTCGTAGAAGGCAAGGAATACGGATACGAAGATCTGATAAAAATACCGAATGCAATATAAATATTAACAACAAAAAACGGGAAAAGCTCTACTTCGAAAGAAAACTCGTCGCCACAACCTGGAACGAAAAGAAAATTAAAGTAAAACTCAAAATCAGAAGCTTCAAAACGTGTAACCAGGGATCAAGAATTCTCAACGTCAAATTAACTAGTTTAGGAATGTGTATTACTTATTTTCTTATTTTGTCTGCTTCTTGTCATTTGTTACAGTTGGCTAACCTAGTTCATATTTTGGATGTTACATCTGTAATTTTAAATTTTTTGTTAGATATTTATGAATGGCAAATTTTATTTTCAACAATTTTTTCAATATTAACCGAAATGAATGCTTATTTAGGGATTATGAGAATGATCCGATTCAATCAACTAAGATTCAGATCCCGGGAACATTTAGAAATCAAATTAACGTTGAGGACTTTAAAATATTCCATATGAGTTTTTATCACAATTTGATCAATTATTTGAATTCATTAAAAAACATGACATTAGCATTATAACAGATGACATAAATTTAGATTTATTAGACAACAATGATGAAATAGTAGATGAGTACAAAAATATAATGAGCTCTTTTGGATACATTAATGAATACACTCGTTTACCTAGTCGAACATGCTTGGATCATTTTTATGTATCAAGTCGTAACGAACTTAAAGCTGAATCATATATTTTTAGGTAAAATATAACAGATCACTGCCTCATAGCCCTCACAGTAGAAACAGAGCGAAATAACATCCAGTTGAATGAGCAGTTCAATAACAAATATTACATAAATTATCCGTTATTGAAAAGTGCGTTAAATTATGAAAAATGGGAACAGGTATACAATGAGAATGATATTGATAATATGGCTCTTAACTTTATTAATTGTTTGAAATATTATATCAATCAAAATACACAAAAAGTGGAAGTGAAGCATAAAAAAATATTACTAACTTGGATGAGTCCTACGTTAGTAAAATTAATCGAGGAGAAAAATAAATTGTACAAATTAACTTTAGAATATCCTGATAATTGAGAAAGAAAAATTAAATACAATGCGTGCAAAAATAATGTGAGCAAACTTGTACAAAAAAAAAGGATTATTATAGGAAAATTATCCAAGAAAATCCAAATTCTTCCAAATCTTTGTGGGAAAGCATTAAAAAGATCTGCGGCGAAACAACAATTGAAAAAACTATTGAAAGAAATAAATTAAATGGAACTGAAACTAATGACAAACTGAGTATTTGAAACGGTTTCAACACATATTACTGTGAATTAGGCCCAAATCTAGCTAGAAACATACCCGAGGTAACAAATTTTTCAGTAAATATAGAGTTTTTGGAAAGTTCCATGTTCCTTAGACTGACCGATGAAGTTGAGGTTATTAGTACAATAAAGGATTTGGAACAAAAAATCACCAGGTCTCGATGGGATAAGGTCTGAACCATTAAGAGAAATATCTAATGAGATTGCAAGTCCATTAACCTACATAATAAATAAATGTTTAAGCACAGGGACCTTTCCAAAAATTCTTAGAAATGGTAAAGTTAAACCTCTATACAAAAGTGGAGATGAGACAGAAATGGTTAATTGCAGACCTGTATCACTAATATCCAATGTTTCAAAAACAATAGAAAAAATAGTAAAACTTTGACTTTGTTCTTTCTTAAAAAAACATCAAATTTTATCCGATCGTCAAGTCTAGGTCGACTGAGAATGCGATATATGGGTTAACTTCTCTTGTTCATGATTCGCGTGATAAAAGTGTTCCTGCTATATGTATCTTCTTGGATCTCTCCAAAGCATTTGACACCGTTGGCCATAAAACGTTATCCGATAAATTGGAGAAGTATGGGATTAGAGGCAATGTATACAAACTCATAGAAAGCTATTTATCTGATAGGAATCAAAGGGTTAAAATTGATGCTGTAATGAGTGCACCACATAAAATTACATATGGTATACCTCAAAGTACTGTTCTTGGTCCACTTTTGTTCCTCCTGTACATCAATAGTATGCTTTACTTGGATGTTCAGGGTGAAATCATCAGCTTTGCAGATGACACCGTAGTATTTACTAGTTGCCCCACATGGCAAGACCTAAAAAATAAAATAGAAAATGATTTTCCGAGTATTGATAAGTGGTTACAATTGAAGAAGCTATGTCTCAACTCCAGTAAAACAAATTACTTGCCTTTTTCATCTCATAAAACTGGCTTACCTAACTTGAGGCCACTGAACATCGGAGTAACAAACCACATTGAGAAGTAGAAAAAATAAAATATCTTGGTATCACAATTATATCGACATTTGAGGTGAGATCTGCAATGTAATGACATGGTAAAAAAGATAAGAGGCCATCTTCCAAAGTTCAAGTATTCAAAAGAAATTATTGAGCCTAATGAATTAAAAGTCTCATATTTCTTACTAGTGGAATCATTGATTTCTTATGGTATTGTGGGCTGGGGCGGAGTGAGGGATTGTTTCTTAAATAAAGTTCATATTTTATAAAAATGGTTTTTAAGAATCCTATTCCAAAAAATTTTTTATATCCATCGAATCAATTGTATTTGAATGCCCAGGTAAAACACGAACGTCAAATTTTCAGTCAAAAAATAATGTTTGTATTCAAAAGTAAAATAAAATTGGTACATCATGAACATTCTCACAAAACTAGGAGAAAAGCTTACAATGTATTTAAAAAGAGAATTGAGAAGTGAATTATGGAAAAAGATAGACAGTTCTTTAGCAATATATTTTATCAAACTCTATCATAATTGACAGTATCCATTTCAGCAGATTATGTTTCTAACAATTGATATTATACCCCCTAAAAATTTACTATAAAACTTGACAATTCACTGGATTTAACTCATAACCGGATTGGACAACTTACTGGATTTGGCAATTTACTGGATTTGACAAAAAACTGATTCGTTCATGTTTTCCGGTCACAATACAAGTAGTAATAATAACTACTACAGTCACCTAAACTGTTTATTCAATTTAGTGTAATTATTTTCTATGTATTAACGTATCTTCCTATGTATCATTGTATCTATATTTATTGAATAAAAAAATATTATTATTATTTCGTTCTTAAGATCTTGGGGCTGTTGTGGTAGCAATTCTTCCGGAAATCCCAGGTAATCGGCAACTACCTTTTCCTCTTTTAGTTGAATTAGCTGCTGGTATCGTTGTCGCAATAACTTAGCCTGAACGTGTAATTTTATAAACGATGTTGTTCAATGACCTGTGTCTCGAATAATGGTTTACCGATTTTGCAGCTGCTGACATATTCAACAGGTATTTGGAGCCAGACCCTCCTATCCCCTTCCCCACTCCTCTATGACATATTTTCTGATGGGCTAAAATTTTCAATAGGCCATTAAGATATGGAAGTTATCTTAAAATAGCAATAAATAGACACCTACGCATCTAATTTGAAAATTATCCTAGAACTTTCTCAAAATATTGTGGTTCTCTTATAAAGTATTAAATTTATTAAACTATTTGGTTGTTAATTATAGTAGTATATTTCGATCTATAATTTTTCAATTTATCAATGTAACATGGAGTTTGAATAAATAGCTCAAGATTTTAAACTATGAAAAATTTCGAATTCGAGTTTTTCGTTTTTTGACTTTTTCTGAAAAAATGTACCATTATTATGTATATTTTTGTATACCATCAGAAAGTAGAGGCTTCTGCGATCAAAAGCTAACCAATTTTTTCCTAAAGCAGATATTTAAATGAAAATTAGGGTGCTTTTACGAAATTGAATCAAAATAAGAGGAAAAAATAGATATTTATCATTTAAAAAATTACAGTTTGAGATATAAAAAGGTATGTTTTCAAGAAAATTCGTGAAAAAAATATTTTGTGGTAGATGAAAATAAAATATCCAAAATTCAGGTTTTTTTTAATTTTTACCATAAATTTTGAGGTTATGTGGAAAAAGTATGAATGCAAAAGTTATAAATCGTTCTATTACCTACAAATTTGGCATCTAAGTTTTTTCGATAGGACTGCCTGAAATCTTGATATAACTTTTTCCAATCTAAAATCTCATCCTCTTCCACTTCCCGATTTCAAATCGCCCCTAAATTATTTTTCCTTTAATTTTTGTTATATTTTCGTACTTTTCCAATGGGATATAATCCTGTTCCAATTTTTGTTTGGTCTCAAAAATTATCGACCCTGCAACTACACTAACACTTTATCATTATGTGAATGGGGTTCCGATAAGTCTGTCATCGTCTTCAGGTACCGAAGGTAAACTAAAGATAAAAGGTAATAGTATTCTTGTTGGTACATTGTCATTATGAAGTCTGTTCGGTATAAACTCTATCGGCTAAAAATATGCTATGATTCAGGAGATTGAAGGAGTTAAACGAAAAATATCCAGATTCGTATATCTAGATCATTGGTTCCCAACGGGGGCGATACCGCCCCCCTGTGGGCTCTGCAGCTTTTAGGGGGGCGGTAGAGGATTCAGAAGCAAATGATAAGCAGTCAAGAGGAATCCATCCATCCATGGCTCTACAACCCGGGGTGGGTCTTGGCCGCCTCAACAATTCTCCTCCATTCATGTCGATCCTGAGTACTTTCTTCTCAATTAAGGACTCCCAAAGTGTGCAGGTCCTTGTGAATATTATCACGCCATCGAAGTTTTGGGCGCCCAAGTGGTCTTTTGTTGTTAGGGGCTTCTTCCCAGACCATTTTAATTAGCCTTGAGTCGTTACTCCTCTGGACATGTCCCAGCCATCTTAATCTGTTGGATTTAATTTCTTGTACTATACTTGGGCTATTATATAGTTCATATACCTCATTATTCGTGCGCCTCCTATACCGCACTGTTTGTTGATTGGTCAAGAGGAATGGTGGAATAAAAATGATTTACTAAGGGTTAATAAGCAGTTTTGAATTAGCATTAATAATAATAATTATAATAATTTCTTTTAGTTCAGAATAGAAGTATATGACTTGTCCTCGCACGTTGATAAGCGAACGCGCGATGTTCATACAAAATAACATGTTTCGACATGTTCGCACACAGACTATCATGCACGGAATGAAACGTATAGAAGCAACAGCTCTACGAATTTTTTGTTGGTTAGTTGTATGTGCTTGGCCGAGATATATAGTCGTGAATCATAAGCTTATCCGTAGTAAATAATCGTGAGTGGTGTGTCATTTTATAAACATTACTATCGATAAATCTATTGAGAATTTAATTTTTGTATGGAAATGGTTGAATCTACTTCTAAATTGAAAAAGAAATGCCGGCAATACAGTATTGAATATTTAAAATATGGATTTGCGGATTCTTCTACAAACAAATCATTACCTATGTGTTTAATTTGCCGAAAAGTTTTTTCAAATGAAGCTTTGAAACCTTCTAGGCTAGAAGAGCATTTACATAAAATGCATCCTGATGAGAAGAACAAAGATATATTCTATTTTCAAGAACTCGAAAAACAATATTTAAAACAGCCAACTATATCAAACCTTTTTGCATCGTCTTCTAAACGAGATGATGATGGGCTATGAGCCTCATATAACGTTTTATTGTTAATCGCAAAGTCAGGAAATCCACACACCATTGGCTGGGAATTAATTTTGCCAGCAGTCGAAGAGATATTAGAAACTGTTCTCCATCATAAGACACCATTTGATATCATTCAAAAAATTCCTCTCAGTAATAATTCAGTGCAAAGAAGAATGGATGAAATGGCAAATGACGTAGAAATATCATTATGCGATTACCTAGAGACTTGCAAATTTTCCATTCAACTCGATGAATCAACTATACCAAGTAACGAAGCTCTACTCTTACCATACGTACGATTTATAAAAGAAGAAAAACATCATCAAGAGTTATTATTTGCTAAGAATTTGGAATCTGATACAAAGGGACATTCTTTATTTAATATCATGCAAGAATTTTTTCAAGACAAATAAATTCCTATTAGCAATATTTTGTCTGCTGCTACTGATGGTGCTCCAGCAATGACCGGGCGTCATAAGAGTTTTATAGCACATTTGAGAAAAGCAGTGCCAAATGTACTCGCTGTACATTGTATCATTCACCGTCAGCATTTGGTAGCAAAAAAATTGAATTAACGTCTGCATGCGTCCCTCAATAACGTTATTGAAGCACTCAATATCATTAGAAGCAATTCATTGAATGACCGTTTGTTTCATAAGCTTTGCAATGAAAATGGTGAAGACTACAATCGCTTGCTGTTGCACACAGAAGTACGTTGACTCTATAAAGGTGTTTGTCTGAATCGTTTTTTCAATATATTTGACTCAGTGTTGGAATTTCTTGAAGAAAACGAACAATCACTCGGAAACCTGATTACGTCAAAAAATCACATCGCTTATTTGACGGACCTGTTTAAAGTATTTAATCAAGTTAATCTACAATTGAAAGGTGATGATTCAAATTTAATTAAAACTAAAAACGTCATAGCTGCTTTTGCAGGAGAACTTCTTATATTCCAAAGAAATCTTGGTAGAGGTGAGTACAACCATTTTCCCACATTATCAACAGTGTCTGCAAAACCGGAAGACTTACTTACTTACCGCCACCACTTGGAAGTTCTTCATGTTGATTTTACGGAGCGTTTCCAACATACTTTAAATATGGAAATACCAAGTTGGGTTATAGATCCTTTCGCAAACACAGATACTGAAGGCTCATCAAATTTGGAAGAGGAGCTATTAGAACTCACAACTAACGAAGAACTGAAAGTAAAATTCAAACGTGGATATCAAGAGTTCTGGCTTCAAAAATCAATACCAGTTCTCTATCCTGGATTGTGAACAATAGTACAGAAGTTGTTAACTGCATTTCCTATATGGCTGAGCGTGCATTCAGTGCAGTAACTGATTTGCTGTCAAAGAGGAGGAACAGACTACACATCACTGAACGTGGCGATCTGCGATTGATGTTCACGAAATTGGAACCCGATATTAACAAACTGGTAACACTCCATCAGCCTCAACCGTCTCATTGATTTTTTCTTTATTGATAATTTTGTATTTCTTATTGTGTTGCATTTCTTATTTCCATTGTGATTGTATTTCTTATAGATTCTGTGTTTATATCTAAAAGTTTAATAAACAATTTTATTGGACATTTTGTAGTCGTTTAGTGAATTTCTACTTCATCATTCCTCTAAAATAAAATTTAGACATTAACTGAAATTAAAGCTAAATACAGTTCAATTGAGACGTTACAGATGAAATTCGAATATAATTAACTACTTTGGACTAACCAGCGACTCCGGGGGGGGGGCGTTTAAATTTTTGTTCTCTTCTATAGGGGGCGGTGGTCCAGAAAAGGTTGTGAACCACTGATCTAGATAGAGGCATGAACTTTTGATTGGAGAAGCTTCGTTGTTGGATTAGACAAACAAACCGATTATAAAACGAAGGAAGTTATGCAAGAATGTAATTTTGAACAAAGCTGAGTAACTATTCTCATCATATTAGGAATAAACATGGAAAATGGAACCAGTGTCGTTACATTGGCATGTCACCTAGTCTTGACTATGGAACGCCTAAATAATATTGGGAATGGTTTGCAGGATTTTCCTGAATTTTGGTTCGTTGGAAAAGGTTTTTGTAGTATGTCCTATAACTGTCATATTCTCAGTGTTCTTAGGAATATAATAAACTTTGTGATTCCAAATGAATCATCATGTATATTTTTTAGTTCTTTCAATCCTCCGAAAATACGGAATACTTTTCATTCAAAATAATCTTAAGTCTAATTGGGAATTTGAGAGTTGAAATTATTTTGATTGGCTATGATTCCAGAAATAAGAAATTTGAATTTTCAATTAAATAGTTATTTCGATGTCCATTGACTCACATTGGAACAATCATCTAAAAAATGAAGCGAATTGATATGTTGATGAAGTTATACTATGATGACGATATGCGAAGGACTCAACAAGAACTTGTAATATGTTGAATAACTCATATCCTAATAAGCCCATCACAAGATGTACTGGGACTAAATTAGTCACCAAACTGGCGCAGTAAAATAATAAAGCGAATTGGGATGCAGAGCATCAATAGAAGACACATCTATATATCCATCCATACTTGAGTGGTAGACAGATTTACACCGCAAAAATCAGCGATGGGATTAACACTTTGGTTTAATTCGAAGAGATAATACATGACTATTTTAATGGAAGTCGAGCATTGGCGGACAATATCACAACGAAAATATACAAATTATTGAAATGATCTTTTTTGGGTATTTTAATTATTGAAAACCGGAATCGGCATAATTGTCTTGACTAGTTACGTAACAATCCACGTTGCATGCGTGAATCCCACTATCAGTATCCTGAAAAGCCTTACGAATAGTAGGCAATGAAATTGTTCAATATGATGCATTTTTGCACAATAATTTCATTTTTCTACATTCATGCAAAAAACAACACCTTTGTGAAACACATTTAATGGAAAAAGTGGTTCTTTTTTGCACTAAAGCAACAAAATTTTTGTTGCACTCATCTGTCATCCTTGTCAGTTTTGTGATGATTTATGACAAACATAAACATTTAAATAAAATAAAAATCCAGAGCAAGTGTCTGATCCTGCTCTAATACAGCAATATATGTAGATCTTACTACTAAGTCTCAACGAGTTACAATTATTGCAAAAATCTTTGATTATTCAAAATTTAAATGGTCAAAGCGAAAACCAGCTATGATTTAGTACTGACAAGGTGGATGCCATAAAGATACAAAAAAAAGAAGAACGGTTAAAATACATTCTGAGTTCTGACATGGTAAATATTATATTCTAATTTTCCATTTTTTGCATGAATGTAGAGAAAATATTGTATGCAACTCGTGCAAAATGTGTTTTTTGCACTCGACGTTTTGTCCAACTCAGCCTAAAGGCCTCGTTGGACAATTTCACGTCGCTTGCAAATAACACTCGTTTTTGCACTTGTTGCATAAATAACTATTCTGATGTGTCTTGGTCATTTCAAAATCACTGTAAATATCTTCAGCTGCCGTTCAATTAACAAATTTCAATATTTTAAACTATCAAACAATAAAAATTCTTCGAGCAATAATATTTGGTTACTACCTCGTACAGCTGCTATCCCATATTATGTACCTGAGGTTACGTAATAAAGTGATCTAGAAATGGATTGTATTATTTGCAATATTTCCATTGGTGTCACAAGAAACACTTTTTTTAAAACGGAAATTGGCCAATGAATTGAAGTGATGGAATAATTTGTAGAAATAACAAGCATGAATGAATCCCAAACCTGATGTAATTGCTCTCGCTTCAGTTTTCTTTCCGTTATGGGATTTCTGTAAGGATATAAGTGAATGAAGATTTTTCAAATTGAACAAGTTTATACAATCATAGCTTAATTTCCTAACAATAGTTTTCAGTCCTCGCTGTAATGATTGGGGAAACCATAGTACATCTGTACTTTTCCAAGAATCCAATATAAATTAGTTTACGAAATTACTTGATTCTATTTACCCTTCAAAACATATTAAAATCGGTAAAATATTCAACTTCGATTTTTATCTACCATATTATTGGGTATTGTGTCGTTGAATGTCTTATTCAGTGTCAAGCTGAGCTTGTTACATAGTGATATATAATAAAATCCATTTTAATATTTCATAAATTATAGAGAAAACGAGTAGTAATAATTATTTCAAATATAATCTATTTCAGTGAATTATATGTGACGAGTGAAACATAGTTATTTCGTTGAAATATCGCACAAGGTCGTGTTAACAGACTAGGATGAATACACTTTTGTAATCGGCATGTCCTTCCAATTTTTATGACCAGTTTCACCACCTTCTGATAAGTGTCGGATATGTTAAACGTAAGTTTTGTCCTTTCTTATTTTATGTCAAGTGGCAGAAAGACTGGGAAGTCTGACTGACATGGTTCCCAGTGACCAAATACAAATTAATAACAACAAAGTAGAATTGGTCGAAAAATATATAGATTTGGGTCATGAGATTAAGATAACAAGAGACAACCAAACCTGCGAACTAAACAGGCGAGTTACCCTGGGATGAGCGGCGTACGGCAAAATGAAGGACATCCTTAAAGGAAATATCCCAATCCGTTTGAAACGAAAAGCATTAAACCAAAGCATAATACCGTTTCTGACCTATGGCGCAGACCTCCCACTCGATGGACGGATGACCTAAATAGGATAGCGACAAATTGGATTGCAGCAGCCAGGGACAGAGAGAACTGGAGAGGTTTGGAGGAGGCCTATGTCCAACAATGGACGTGAAATGGGCTGTATGAGGAAGATGATGATGACACAAAGACAAAATTTGTGAAGGCCCTTAGAATGTAATTCACATATACAAGAGTGTACAGTATCAAACTGAAGAGTTTGTGCCCCAAAGTATGATAATTCAATTCAGTGAGCCTCATACAACTATTTCAGTAATCTGAGATTCAGTGTTTGCTAATTAAATATGAATTGGAGACGTATTATTCGTAGTCATAATGTCACTGTTTTCTTCGTTTCGTATTATGTCATTAGTGATGTCATTTTCATTGTGAGAAGTATTGTATAAAATCTATCTCAAAAGATATTAGGGATATGAATTATCATAGAAAAGCATGTACAGTACTTTTAGATTTTTATGGTAAAGTATTGTATCAGAAATTTATAGGACTCTATTTTTCATTTGTTTAATCAAGTTAATTTTTGTATAGCGTGAATAATATTAATGGTCATTTATATATCTCCGAGAACTAATGGATTTTCTATACCAGTCTCTAATCAATTTGGTGTCAAAAAAAGGTGAATATTATTCTGTATTTTCTCTTTCTATTGTAAATTGTATAAGAGGATCGAAGCTATTAAAGTAAAATAGTATATTATTTGTTTCGTCACATGGAACAGATAATATAGCATCTACATATTTTTTAATGAAGAACAACTTAAAGGGTAAGACGGATATAATAAAGTCTAAAATATAATTCACGACATAGCATAGAAATATTGAAGAGGCCATAGGTGTTCCAAATATTTGTTGGTAATATTTGTTGTTATAAGAGAAAAATGTATTAATTATAATAAATGTTATTAATGAAACTGTCTCTACCCTTACTCATGTCACTGTTCCAAATGAAACTTACTGTTTCTAGATAACTCCACAATATATTGAAAAAAATTTTAAAATTCTGAGAAACTTGACAATTGTTTTGATATAAAAAAATGTCATCGTCAGAATGACAGAAGTTACATTTCATTTGATGCCTACCCGATCTTTAATAATAATTTTTGGCTACACCAAGAAGTGACCTACCTTGTGATTGACTTAATATACGTTGATAGAAGAGAGGAAAGGTATGATATTACAAATATTGAAGCTTAGATATTATTAGCTCTATGGGGATATCTTTTTCCCAATTAGGATTCATGCAATGATATTAAAAACCAGGAAAACTATATCTGATGATCTTTACAATTATCACTTAAGAATACAGTTTAAAAGTGGAGAACCACCTAGATTTATCTATTCATTGACAACTTGATATTGTGGATTTCTTAAATGTCTTCTAATTTCTAAATCTTCGTGGGAATCGAGTTCTTGTTTTTTATCACAAACATGCAGTACTCCTTATTCTTTGTCAGGTGTCAAGTAGATGTTTTGCGTAGTGGGATTTCTCTGGTTATTTTGATCTGTATGCTCGTAAGTGTTCACTGTATCTGATGTCAAAATTTCTAAGGGTGTGACTCAAATAGACAGCATTACATTCTGAACATTTATATATACCGTTCACCTCTATTCCATGTGTTAACTGAAGTTTGTAATTAAAGTTATTAAATTCATGTAATATTTTCAATACTTGATTTTCTGGTATAGCTAATATACAGTCATCTACGTAACGTTTGAAGAAAATTAAATCTGTAGAAGAATTTTGTAAAACACGCTCTTCCAAAAATTCATAACTAATTGTGCTATACATGTGGAAATTAGTGGATCCATTGCACATCCAACAGTTTGCTGGTAAAAATCGTCTTTATATTGAAAATAGTTGTTATTTAATACCATTTTTAATCCAATAATAAACTCTTTACAAGAAAAAGACGTTATGTGTTTTTTGAAGATTCCATTTTTCTTTAATAACCTCTATAATGATATAACATCCAGTGATATTAATTTATATGTGTTTGGTATCTTTATATTGTCAATGAATTCTTTAGAACTGAATGAATCTTTGATGTAATATTCATTTTTACCAGTGATATTAGGAATACAGTTGGCTAGATATCTAGATAATTTAAAAAAAGGATATTGTATGCATGAGACAATAGGTCTTACAGGCATGTTAGGTTTGTGTGTTTTTGGTAGGCCGTATATTTTAGTCACTGTTGCATTGTGTATACTTAAACTCTTATACTCGGTGTTAGTGATGGAATTGTTTGATTTGAGTTTTTGAAAAAATGTGTTGTTTCTATTTTGGTTTGTTTTGGTTAAATCATATTTTAGTGTGTTGTATAATTTTTTATCTTTGTTGTATTTATTACAATATTTTAGTTATTTTTATCTGGTTCCAAAATTGTTATTTGAGGATAATTACGAAAAAACTTTTTTGTCTTTTGCCAAAGTTCATGTAAGTATTTGTTCTTTTTGTTTATGCTTATGTCTGTGTTTTTTTTTTCAAATTTGTTATAGCATTACATCAGACATTGTTGCTAGAAGTTCACTACCCTTAGTTTTGTGACTCTCGAACCCTAAACTGTGTTCTTGGCATTGTAATCACCACCCGCTATAAATTTCATTACAAGTGTTTTGACTAAATGTTTATATTTGTCTTCTTTATTGTTGATTTGCGAGGACAGTATGCGGCAGATATTTTAATGCTTCCAGTAACTATTTCAAATGCGATGTTAGTGGTTTTAGATGATATTCTTTATAGATTTCCAGTTCATGGTGTTTCAATGTATTTCTTATTATTATTGCTGTGCCTCCATCGGTATGGTTAGTAGAATAGATTTTGTGCTTAGAATGTCTTAGATAATTTTTGGAAGTGAAGTGCGTTTCCGTAACTAGCATGATATCTATTGCGTTGATAGCTATGAACATTTTCAGTTCATCAGAATGCTGATTTTAGCCATTTGCATTCCATATCGCCATTTTTAGTATCTGGGCCATTAAGAAATTTTGGCAACAAGAGTAGTGATTAAATTCATTATTGTTCCCATTTGCGAAATGAGGTCTCTCATCACTGTTTTTAATTCAAAGATATCATTAGATTGTGTTGAACTATTTTGTGGTTGTTGCTGGACGGCGTTGTTTCCCTCGTGTTGGTTGTTCTGATTGATTACCTATACAAATACCATTACCTGCGATGTAACCCTGTTTTCTCTTGGTGTTTGTAGCTGTCGTTCTCTCACTTTGGGATATGTTTTCTCTCGCAATTGCTTATGTACGGGGTGTCCCAATAAAAATGGCTCTCGGCCATATCTCGGTAACCGTTTATAGTACAGCTTCGGGAAAAAAATTATAACAAAAGTGACCTCGAGAAAAACTTGGAAATTATTTACAGAGTTGTAGGTCCACCGCCAGAGGGCATAATTAAATACCAGAAATGATCAAATGAATAATTTACAAATTTTGCCTAATTAAGATGCATTTAAACTATGATTCTCGTATTCTTCAAGAAATTCAGCGTATATTTGATTTCACAAGTTTTAGTCTATATCTTCAGATAAGAGGGGGGGGGGGGAAGCGGGAACTTTATTATGAAAAAACGCCTGTAATTCCAGTTCTACTTAACCTATCTATTCAAACTTAGTCTTTTTGAAGAGAGCTACTTTCTACCAATGTAAGAGGTATATTTTGAAACAACCTAATGAGTAACGTATACGCTAGAGGGCGCTATTTATCTATTTTTTCAAATCTATTTATCCTTGGAAAATGTTGAATGGAAACATGCAGTTTTAATTAAGGAATATAAAAGTAGACCAAATTAGCAACAGAATAGCGAAAACCGCATGTCGGTTAAGTCTGGTGACTTGGCTTGCCAAAAAAATAGGCCTCCACGTCCTATCCACCTATCAGGGTAAGCATTATCTAAAAATTCTCTATTTTGTCTGGAGAAATGCGCCGGACACCCATCATGCTGAAACAACATAGACTTACGAGTTGCTTGTGATATATCTTCTAGAAGAAGTGGTAATTCATCCCTTATAAAATTAAGGTAGCGTTCCCCGTTAATTGCGTTGTCAAAAATAAAAGGTCCAATTATCTGATCATCTACAATACCACACCATACATTCACCGACCATCGCCCCTAATACTGAACTTCCTCCATCCAGCGTGGATTATTCTGTGACCAATAGTGCATATTATGCCGGTTTTCCGTACCATCACTACTAAATGTAGCTTCGTCTGACCACAAAATACGTGACAGTAATTGAGGGTCGTCATATACCATATGTAGTAACCAGTTGCAATAATCCAACCTTCTGTCGTAATCACGATCAGCCAATTGTTAATGCAGTACTATATGATATGGATGAAATTTAAAAAAAATATAATGTCCTATTAAATATATTTCCGGAATAATAAATAAATTATTATGTTAACATATAACCATGCTCACAAATATCATTATGCGGGTATATTTTGTTTAAGAAACATATCTTTCTACATCATAATTTACCTTTGACCTGTCAAAATACGGTTAACGGTGGTTCTGCTTATTCCCAAGTCTCTACTTATTGCTCTAATACTCAAATGCGGAATAAATTGCACATATGTCAAAACGTTTCTGGGTTTTCCTGTGAATGACCTCTGCCGCATCTCCTAAATACAGGAAGATTCACATTTCCAGTCGTTCTCAAACGGGGTATGAGTCGACGAAAAACTCTATACCCTAGCCGCAACAGTTGCATTTCTCATACATTTAAAGTAAATGCCTATCATATCAAATGCTTCTTCGTTTGTAAGAATCATCTTAGATATAACTTTTGAGTAAATTTGATATCGAATTCAATGCACACAAATCGCAATGACACGTAAATGAACAAATTACTAGGTTTATCAATTTGACACAAGACATATCTTTTTTTTTATGGCCCACTACTAGTTTTTATATATTTCCATTTTAACTTCCATAACGTAGTTTCCCGGTGACAGCATAAGTATTATTGACATAATAATTGGAAATATTATTAATAGAACAAGGAAAGACAATTTTGAGGAGTTAAAAAATGGTAAAATCCGGAGTAATTTATGTTTAAAGGAAAATGCTAAAAATTTACACATTCATTAGGATATCTCGTAATACGAAAAATATATCGACAAGCGGTTTTCTCTATTCTGTTGCTAATTTGCTCTACAATTATATACCTTAATTAAAACTGCATGTTTCCATTCAACATTATTCAAGGATAGCTAGATTTCAAAAAATGAATAAATAGCGCCCTCTAGCGTATACGTTACTCATTAGGTTGTTTTCAATTTAAAAAAAGGATATTGTATGCATGAGACAATAGGTCTTACAGGCATGTTAGGTTTTTGTGTTTTTGGTAGTCCGTATATTTTAGTCACTGTTGCATTGTGTATACTTAAACTCTTATACTCTGTGTTAGTGATGGAATTGTTTGATTTGAGTTTTTGAAAAAATGTGTTGTTTCTATTTTGGTTTGTTTTGGTTAAATCATATTTTAGTGTGTTGTATAATTTTTTATCTTTGTTGTATTTATTACAATATTTTAGTTATTTTTATCTGGTTCCAAAATTGTTATTTGAGGATAATTACGAAAAAACTTTTTTGTCTTTTGCCAAAGTTCATGTAAGTATTTGTTCTTTTTGTTTATGCTTATGTCTGTGTTTTTTTTTCAAATTTGTTATAGCATTACATCAGACATTGTTGCTAGAAGTTCACTACCCTTAGTTTTGTGACTCTCGAACCCTAAACTGTGTTCTTGGCATTGTAATCACCACCCGCTATAAATTTCATTACAAGTGTTTTGACTAAATGTTTATATTTGTCTTCTTTATTGTTGATTTGCGAGGACAGTATGCGGCAGATATTTTAATGCTTCCAGTAACTATTTCAAATGCGATGTTAGTGGTTTTAGATGATATTCTTTATAGATTTCCAGTTCATGGTGTTTCAATGTATTTCTTATTATTATTGCTGTGCCTCCATCGGTATGGTTAGTAGAATAGATTTTGTGCTTAGAATGTCTTAGATAATTTTTGGATGTGAAGTGCGTTTCCGTAACTAGCATGATATCTATTGCGTTGATAGCTATGAACATTTTCAGTTCATCAGAATGCTGATTTTAGCCGTTTGCATTCCATATCGCCATTTTTAGTATCTGGGCCATATAACCATGCTCACAAATATCATTATGCGGGTATATTTTGTTTAAGAAACATATCTTTTTACATCATAATTTACCTTTGACCTGTCAAAATACGGTTAACGGTGGTTCTGCTTATTCCCAAGTCTCTACTTATTGCTCTAATACTCAAATGCGGAATAAATTGCACATATGTCAAAACGTTTCTGGGTTTTCCTGTGAATGACCTCTGCCGCATCTCCTAAATACAGGAAGATTCACATTTCCAGTCGTTCTCAAACGGGGTATGAGTCGACGAAAAACTCTATACCCTAGCCGCAACAGTTGCATTTCTCATACATTCAAAGTAAATGCCTATCATATCAAATGCTTCTTCGTTTCTAAGAATCATCTTAGATATAACTTTTGAGTAAATTTGATATCGAATTTAATGCACACAAATCGCAATGACACGTAAATGAACAAATTACTAGGTTTATCAATTTGACACAAGACATATCTTTTTTTTTATGGCCCACTACTAGTTTTTATATATTTCCATTTTAACTTCCATAACGTAGTTTCCCGGTGACAGCATAAGTAATATTGACATAATAATTGGAAATATTATTAATAGAACAAGGAAAGACAATTTTGAGGAGTTAAAAAATGGTAAAATCCGTTAAGTCAAACCGGAGTAATTTATGTTTAACAGAAAATGCTAAAAATTTACACATTTATTAGGATATCTCGTAATACGAAAAATATATCGACAAGGGGTTTTCTCTATTCTGTTGCTAATTTGCTCTACAATTATATACCTTAATTAAAACTGCATGTTTCCATTCAACATTATTCAAGGATAGCTAGATTTCAAAAAATGAATAAATAGCGCCCTCTAGCGTATACGTTACTCATTAGAATGTTTTCAAATTACATTGGTAGAAAGGAGC